>CM031241.1:61908691-62315112 GCA_018340775.1 Taxus wallichiana var. yunnanensis
TAGCCATATCTCTCATCCAAAAGCACACTCTCTCTCTAAGTTTTTAGCAAGATCCAAGATAAAATAAGCATGGTCAAAGTAATTGTCAAATATGATTGATCTATCTAGATATCACATGTTAGGTAGAGAATGACATGTGATTTGAGGCCTCTTTGGAGTAGTTCCAACATCAATAGTGCACATGAAGGGTGCCTGACAATTACATTTTTTTTACACGAATCTTCATCTATGCATAGGGTTTGAGATAATGACTAGTTTATTCAAAGAGCCTTGTTACATGTGAATCTAGGGTTTGATAGTGATAGAAAAATCCAAGAAGGCAAGAACCACAAAAGTTACAAAATCCAAAAAGAGTGGGTCCAAAACTATACAATAAGGTCATGAATTTATGATATGGTCTTAGAAATTTGGTATGGCCCTTTCCCAAGTTGATTCATAGTTCCATGCGTCTATTATAAGGATCATTCAAGTTTAGACCCCCAAATTTCACTATCATTGCACAATCCCAAATCTCTATAAGTTATTTGTAATCAGCTAAGTGCTTCTATACATCCATTTCGTATTGTTAATTACATGTTAAATTGATTGGTGTATGTTATATTCTTTCTATATGATCTGATTTACAAATTTGGGTTATGATTTCTATTGTAACATCTTTGTAAGATCTGCAATAAACTCTAATCTAATCTAAAACCTAATTAAATTGACCTAAAATTTAATTAAGGGTTAAACATTTTGGTGAACCCATTTTTTATCAAATCCTTAACCTAATCTAGGATTTATTCCTTATATATTAGGCCTACTGATCTACCAACCCTGAGATACCCTTGGGAAATGTTATTGTTTCTTCTTCATTGGGTTTTATTATTTCAAAGTGTATATGGTTTACTTTTATTCCCTTCTTTCGTAGTGTTCAATTTTCCAACCAGCCCATTGAACATCTTGAGATTTTTCCTCATATTCACAAGTGTTATATATCCATGGCCTCATCTCCATTGCATATTTCTAGAAATCCTTCCATCCTCGACTAAGATAACAATGTACCATTGCATGTTCTTGAAACTAATAACGAGCATTATGATGACTTTTACCATGATGATAATAACATTGTGGATACCAATCAAGTACAACTTGTGTATAATATTTGTCAAAACCTTTGTCGAACACCACATTGAGCATATCATTTCTTCTTTCTACTAATTTGGCTCATGATCATAAGTCTAGTGAAGAGTCCCTTATTGGGCAACCCTAACCTTTTTCAGCTTTATCGACATCTGTGGTACACCTACCCCTTTGGGTGCACCTCATCTATCAATGTAAAATTTCTCTATGTCCATTCTTGCAACCACAATTGTTAATACAAATACCACATATACTCTTCATGGTTTGAATGTACCGTCTTCTAACATGTAAGCTCTTGAATCCATTTTTCATACTTTAAAATCACAAATTTTATATTTATAACACGTGTATCCACTTCCTCTAATGATATGGATTCCACACGGTTACTTCACAATCCACCTTCACCCGAAGAGGTTTCTTATCTGTTACATGTTGGTTTTGTTGCTTCTAAATTTCCTATCTATGATGGAAAAGGGGATCCCACTAAACACCTTTGCTCATTCCACGTTGATTTTTTTATTATGCTTCTAATGACATCTTGCTTACCAAGATTTTCCCCTAAAGTCCTAAATACTTTACATTACCGTGATTTTACGCTCTCCTTGCTCACTTTGTGCATGGATTAATTAATTTATCCAATTCATTTTTAACACAATTATCTATCAATATTGAGGACAAAATTTCTTATGCATAATTGTATCAAATACGACAAGGGCCTACTGAGCCTCTTAATGCCTATGTATTGCATTTCAAGACTCTTCTCACCAAAATGAACAATATCTCGATTGATAATGAATTGTAAAAATTTTTCACACAAATATTATTATCCCCTTTATAAGACAAGGTCATGTTCAATAAGTTTAGATATTTTGACTATCCATGCCACAACTGAAAAGAGTCTCGAGGCTAAATTGTTACATATGAACAAACTCAAATACAATATGATTAGCTCTCCTCCCACATCTATTGTTAAATTTTAAGAAAACCCGCATTCAAAAACAATCCTAATGATGTCAAATCAACTTATAAACACACCATTAATTCCATCTTGCATCCTGTTAAGGTACAATCATAAATGATGCATTGTCAATTTACTCACTTGCTAAGTCCTCACATTATCTTGAAATAATTTCTTAAGTGCAATCTTGTATATCTCCCTCCACTATTTGAACATGATATGGTTAGACCTCATGAAAATATTTTCAATGCCAATTCCCATTGTGATTAAATCATTGGTGTGTCAGGCACTCTACATATAGCTTCTTAAAGCTTCCTCACATTATTAGAGATTTTATTGATTCTAACACTATTAAATGGGATGAGCCTACTACATCTTCACAGTAATCAATGATAGATCTAAGAAGAAAATATTCAAGGATACACTTTATAAGAATAAAATTATAAAATCTTCCTCGGATGTAAATAATGCTTATCGTTTGGTGTCTCCATTTCCCTCTTATGATCACCTCTTGGATGAAATGATTGGCACACTTAATCATGCACTATCTTCTACTTCGATCATCACTTTTGATGACTATGATGTCAATGCCACACTTATTTCATATACATTGTCCATTCTTGTTTTTATTAATCGCATACCATACGAGGTGTTTTGGTTGATTCACACAATAAGGAAAATGTTTTATTCTCTCATGTTGCTTCAATCTTTGTGCATTTCTATGAACAATATTTCACTTGATATGAATCCTCGCTATTGGTGCATCACTCTACCCATAAATTTTTGTCTTGTTACTACATCGATTTCATTCTTGATTGCTTTTACTCTTAGTTATGGTGCATTGTTGTTAGGTCTCCTTTAACAACGTATTATTAAGACCATTCCCTCGGTTATACATCAATGCATTAAGTTCATCCATAATCAATAGTTTATCACCATTAGAGGTATTCCTTCAAGGTTACCCCTCCTATCATGCCTAGTTCTCGATTCTTTAGTTCCTCCTCCTAGTCCTTCTATGGATAGATCTTTGGTTTTGTACAATGTCTCTCATAACCCTAACACTTCTATGTTACTCCCTAGGCTAGTACTCCTGCACTCTATTTCTAATTATGTGGATTCTCCTAGGCCCTTTGTTACACACACTTCCTCTCCTAGTGTTGATCCTCTTAGGTCTCCCAATAGGCATTCATTTGCATACTCTACATCTCATGAATCTAGGCCTCCTCATAGGATTGCAATCCTCGTGCATGTTTCTCACCATTATCACTCCCCTAAGAACTCATGACAACCTTCTAGTGCACATACTAACCCCATAGCTTCTCTATACCCTCATAGTGGTTAACACACTTGTTCTTCTAGTCCACCACATCAACACCATTTTTGGCATGTTAGTGCTACATCTACTAAACCTTCTTTGGAATATGTTACTACAACAATATTGCTAGTATTTGCATCACCACTAAGGCCTGAATCTCCATATTCTATGGAATATTATTCACCTCCTTAGGATGGTCTCATTGATAGCTCTCTTGATTGTACATAACTATACACTTTGAGATAATACAAATATATCAAAATATTTGTAAAAATACAAAATCATACTGTGGCATCTTACTTGCATTGTTAACACTTCACATTACACATATTATTTTCCACTTGTGTTATTATTTTATCATAGTTCCTTTGCACTTCCTCATTTATGCTCAATTATACACATTGTGTACTTGTTTTTTTAGACTAACAAGACAAAGATATGTCTTGTGAAGTATTGACATATATTGTTTGCTATTTTTATTATTGTTTATCACATTCTGACACTCTTGGTTGTTACACATGATTTATAGTTGTGTGTGTTATTGGTTATTTTTAGATCTATGCCTCTTTTGTATGCCCTTGATTGCTTTTGTTTTTTCGGTCTAAGGGCCTTGATTGTCTTGTGACACCATGGGTGTCACATGTTTTCAAGATCTCGAGCCTTTTGTATTCCATTATTTTCAATTGGATGCATTGATGTTGTTTTTGTTTTCTCCTACATGTGTTGTTCCTACTAGTTGCTCTAGTTTTTACTATCATTGTTTGTTCTAACATTGTTTTTGTTGCACACCATGGTTACCACCATGCGCAAAACACCTTTCCTTTTACAAGTATAGGTTCTCCAAGGTGGCCACCTCTTCAACACTCTACACAACTCCTCAAACATCTCTTTCAATAGTACACATCCATTTCTTTTGAGCCACATGCTCAACATGGTTTTCGCACATGCCTCAAAAAGAGGGGAATCTATTTGGGTTTATTCTACATTCTCAATAGATACAAACAATATGTTGGGGTAGATATATAGGTACATATAGGGTACATGCACCCCGAAAGTATTCATACACATCATTTTGGTAAACTCAACACGAGGTTAAAATCATAGTCTTTGGCCATACCTATATGGTACGTTCCCGACCACTCCCACACCTTTCGACCGGGCAATTACAACAAGTTGTTTTTTTATCATTTTCATATTTTCACCTATGGATACAAGTTTTCTACAAATTTTCACATCAAGAATACTCGGTTCGATTAGTGTTAGGTTGTGGAGCTGTTTTTCATGTGTGAAAGTGTTGAAGACTGTACACTAAGAGTACTATACACTTTTCATGTATCCTCACCGAGGTTTGGGGGCGATAGCACCCGTAGCGAGGGTTTAGGGGGCGTAGCCCCAATTTTTTTTTTTTTTTTTAGGCGTAAATTTTTTTGGCCTCGAAAAATGCACCTGACATATCGGGAAACGTGCTCTTCTCATATGGGTGAGTTTTTTGACCCATAGGTTTATGGGACGGGTTTTTCCCATGGTTTTGATACCCACGGTTTTGTAAAACTGCTTAAGCAGTTGTCTATTTATATGGTCTTATGCATATGATAGATGTACAAGCAAATGTATTGCAGATGTGTTTTGAATTCGGGTGTGAATTCTGTAGAGTTTGTTGAGCATAGCTCCAAATGGATTTGGGTATTGTATTGAGAGAGCGGTGGCTTGTAATAAAATTTGAGCAAGTGATTCTTGGTGGATGTAGCCCAAATTGGGTGAACCACATTAAATATTGTCTCCTTGTGTTGTGTTATTTTATTCTGTAATTTTATTTCAGATCTGTAATAATTTCTGCATATTAGTTTCTACTGTTGCAATTCTGTGAGGGATTATTCCGCTTATTTTATCCCTTATTTCCTAACAATTGGTATCAGAGCCTGGTTTGGTTTGTTGAAGTGTTGAATCACAGGGAAAGTTTTATCTTGAGTGGGAGCTATGGCAGATGATGGAAGATCTAGGGTTGATAAATTCAACGGGAAGAATTTTAGTCTTTGGAAGATGCAGATGGAAGATTACCTTTATCAAAAGGATCTTTATACTCCATTGTCTGAGAAGGTGAACAAACCCTTGAGTATGACGGATGACGCAGAATGGGATTTGTTGGATCGAAGGCACTTGGAGCGATTTGGTTGTGTCTTGCATCTTCGGTATTATTTAATGTTTCAAAGGAAAAGACTACAAAATATCTAATGGATGCATTAGGAAGTTGTATGAAAAACCCTCTCGCCTTTAATAAGATATTTTTAATGAAAAAGTTGTTTAATATGAAGATGTCTCGAGAATAGTTCGAAGAGTGAGATCATTTAAATTATTTCAATACGGTTGTAAATATGCTAGCTTTGGTTACAATAGAATTTGATGAGGAATTTAGGGCTTTATTAATTTCGTGTTCTTTACTCCGAGAGTTGGAATAGCCTAGTAATGGCAGTAAGTAACTCGGTTCCAGCCTAACTCGAAGTTGAAGTTTGAGGATGTTGTAGGGGTGATTCTAAGCGAGGAAATGTGAAGAAAAAGCTATGGGGAATCTTCTACTTCAAGGAATGCTTTGACAATGGAAACTAGAGGGAGACAGAAGAATAGAGGAAACCATGGAAAATCGAAAGATTGGGCAAGGTCAAAATCCAAGAACAAGATTGTATCTTTGGAATTGTGGAAAGCTCGGGCATGCAAAGAAGGACTTGTTGGGAGCTTCAGGATAAGAAGAAACAACAGGAAGAAAAAAAGGAGGCAAATGTGGCAATGGGTAATGTATGTTAGGATGCTTTGATTCTTTCTTTGCATAATATTATTGAATCTTGGGTTTTAGATTCAGGGCTTCTTTCCATGCTTCTCCACATAGGCATTATTTTTTTGATTATGTTCAAGGAGATTTTGGGCATGTTTTTCTTGGTGATGATGAGCCTTGCGAAGATAGTTGGAAAAGGTTACTGCTTCGAGTTAAGATGTAAAATGGGAATACTTGGCTATTGAAAGATGTCGGACATGTGCCTACGTTAAGATGAAATTTGATATCGGCGGGCGGTTGGGAAGTGATGGTTGTACTATGATATTTACAGCTAACTCTTGGAAGGTTACCAAGGGTGCTCTTGTAGTGGCAAGAGGTAAGAAGGTTGGAACCTTGTATTTAACCACCGATAGTACTAATGATTGTAATATTGTGGCTTGGATGCGAGATACACCATTATGGCACTATAGGTTCGGTCATATGAGCCATAAGGGCATGAACATCATAAAGAAAAATTTGCTTGGATATACGAGAAATAGGTTTGGATTTCTATGAGAACTACATATATGGAAAACGATGCGAGTAAGGTTTCTCAAGGTTGGACCTAAGAAGAAAGAGAGTAAGTTAGAGCTAGTACATTTTGATGTGTGGGGGACGACTCGTATCATTTCTTAGGGGTTCAAGTTATTATGTTACTTTTATTGATGATGCAACAAGGAAAGTTTGGATTTATTATATTAGAAACAAATCTGATGTATTTGACACTTTTGTTAAATGGAAAGCCTTGGTAGAGAAATGAAACAGTCTTAAGCTAAAATGTCTCAGGTCAGATAATGGAGGGGAGTATTGCAGCAATGAATTTAATGATTATTGTTCTAAGAATGGAATCAGAGGCAAAAGACGGTTCCAGGAACTCCGCAGCAGAATGGGGTATCAGAAAGGATGAACAGAACAATAATGGAATGTGCTAGGAGCATGAGGTTACATGCAGGACTACCTCTTTCTTTTTGGGCAAAAGCGGTGAGCACAACTGTGTACTTGATAAACAGAGGACCCTCAAGTGCCTTGGATGGAGGCATACCTAAGGAGGCATGGTATGGTAAGAAAGTTTATTATTCATTTCTTAGAATCTTTGGATGTGAGGTGTTTGTTCATATAAACAAGGATGATAGGACCAAGCTAGAGGCTAAATCAAATCATGTACTTTTATTGGTTATGTTGGTGATGACTTTGGATTTAAATGTTGGAGTATTAAGGACAAGAAAATCATTTGGTCTAGGGATGTGGTCTTTAATGAGAAAGTCATGTATAAGCAACAGCATTGCGGGAAAACAGGGAAGAATCCAAGAAAGAATATGTAGTGGTAGAGGATCTTCGAATGGGAAAGTGGCCCATGAATCGCCTTCGGAAACCTACTCAACAGAACCCCAAACTCCTACGGTGAGGAGGTCTTCTAGGGTAAGAAAAGAACTCCAACATTTTTCTCCTTCTCTTTATTATTTATTACTCATTGATAGTGGAGAGTCGGAGAGCTTTGATGAAGCAATGCGAGGTAGATGCCGCAAAGTGGGAGAAAGCTATGGATGAGGAGCATAAGTCTCTCATGGAGAACCAGGACTTGGGATTTAGTGAAGCTACCTAAGGTAAAAGAGCATTGCAGAACAAGTGGGTGTACAGAGTAAAAGATGAAAAAGGAGGAAAAAAAATATAAGGCTCGGTTGGTGGTCAAGGGGTTTACACGTAAACAAGGTATAGATTTTAAGTTATCAAAGGAGCAAAGTGTCCCAAGACGAGAGCGGGTAAGAAACCAAATGTCCAAGGTACCTTACTCATTAGTAGTTGGTAGTTTGATGTATGCTATGGTGTGCACTAGGCACGATATTACCCATGCGGTGGGAGGCTGTGAGTAGATTTATGAGTGATCCGTAAAGAGCATTGGCATTCGAAAAGTGGATCCTTCGATATTTGAGAGGAACCATGGGGGAAATTTTGTGCTATAGTGGATCGAGACACCACTTTACGTGGTTATGTAGATTCAGGACATGGCCGAGATGTAGACAACGGAGGAGCACAACAAAGTTATATTTACACCGTAGGTGGGACAACAAAGAGCTGAATTTCATGACTACGTAAGTTGGTGGCTTTGTCAACCACGGAGGCCGAGTATGTTTTTGCAACGAGAGGCAAGCAAAGAGATGATTTGGTTACAACAATTGCTTGAAGAGTTGGAGCATAAGCGGGAGGAATGTAAGCTACATAGTGATAGTCGAGTGTTATACACCTAGCTAAGAACTCTGCTTTCCACTCCATGACGAAGCATATACGCTTAAGTTACCATTTCATTAGGACAACTTTGGAGGAAGAGAAGTTGCATTTGGAGAAGATTCATACCACGGTCGAATCCTACGGACATGATGACCAAGGTGGTCACAAGGAAAAACTAAAGTTGTGTTCAATGCTTTGGTTGGTCTTCACAAAAACTAGTGAAGGGTTGAGAAGCTTGCTCGAGAGAAGAAAAATAGTCTCTAAGTGGGAGATTGTTATGTTGTTGAGCTTGTTTTCATGTGTGAAAGTGTTGAAAACTCGCATACCTCAAGAGTACCGTACACTTTTCATATATCCTCATTGGGGTTCGGGAGCGCACCCCGAATTTTTTTTTAGCCGTACATTTTTTTGGCCTCGAAAAATGCACCTGACATATCGGGAAATGTGCTCTTCTCATATGGGTGAGTTTTTGACCCATAGGTTTATGGGACAAAGTTTTGCCCATGGTTTTGATACCTACGCTTTGTAAAATCTGCTTAGCGATTATCTATTTATATGGTCTTATGCATATGATAAATATACAAGCAAATGTATTGCAGATGTGTTTTGAATTCGGGTGTGAATTCTGTAGAGTTTGTTGAGCATAGCGCCAAATGGATCTGGGTATTGTATTGAGAGAGTGGTGGCTTGTAATAAAATATGAGCAAGTGATTCGTGGTGGACGTAGCCCAAATTGGGTGAACCACGTTAAATATTGTCTCCTTGTGTTGTGTTATTTTATTCTACAATTTGATTTCGATCTGTAATAATTTCTGCATATTAGTTTCTCTTGTTGTGATTACTCGTGAGGGATTATTCCGCTTATTTTATCCCTTATTTCCTAACAATTAGTACATGGGGCATGAAAGTGTTCATTCCTTCTTTTCATCAACACTTAGCTTCAAGCTCGGTTTCGAGAATCTTGGGAGCATGGATCTTAAACCTAGCTTAACATTATTAGCACATTTTCAGCATATTCTAGCACTTATTCAACTCATACTCAGTTGTGTGACATATGGGGAGAGTTTGGGGGCACCTATTCCTGGTAAATTTTAAGACCCCACTTAAAAAACCATAGATATTACTTGGTGAATTTCTAAAAATGACTTTTGAAATCTTGGAAAATGCCATGAATTGAAAGGAAATGTTGTCATCGATAACAACTATCGGTTGTTACCATAATGCTACCATCTCAAAGCATTATGTTACCAATTGGCAACGTTATGCTACCATCTAAAAAAATATGTTACTTAGTCGATAAAATTATGGTATCGATTGACAACATTATGCTTTCTGCCACCGCCAACAATAAGTTATGTTATTGATCGGTAGCATAATGTTGTCGATTGGTAACAAATTTCTCTTTTTGCATGTGGTAAAGGTGATTTAAATATAAAATTTGGCTATTAATATAAATGTTGGGCGAATTGATCCAAATAATTAACTTGTACCCGAGAAAATTTAGGTGAAATAGCAAGTAACCTACGACCTCAAAATTAACCAAATCCCAATTTCAAAAACCTAAATATTCGTGAATTAATGAAGATTTTCCACTAAAATTTTCACAGCCTATTATCTTTTGTATTATATATCCTTATTTACATAATTGGGTCTAGATTCGTCTACAACTATGTGATCTGTGGGGTTATAGAAGGTAAGGAAGTAGCTAAGGGCTTCGTGGGTAGACTTTCCTCTCCTATTATACTTAAAGGGGAGACATTAGAGTTGCTGAATTACTTTGGTAAATGGTCTTATTCCTTTGTAGGGGTGCATTTGTACCTCTTTATTATTCTCTCCTTGCACATTTCTATGTTGGGTTGCATGCACCTAACACTTTGGTTTCTCCTTGGAACAAATTGGGACTGATCACCTCTAATCCTTTAGTAAATTTCAAGAAATAAAAATCTCCAAGAAAAGCAGAGTACAATAAAACATGTGTATTTTTTTCCTTGTTTACATCTTTTCACTTCACATATATGCAAATGCAAAACTCTTTTGTTACATGTTTTATTTAAGTTATAGTCAATTATCTATCACAGACATTGACTACACTCTATGTTGGACGTTTCATCATTGAGCATGCCAATACCAAACACAGGAATGCATTGCAAAACAAAAATTTAAGCAAAGGAAAACCGTATTTACACACTTAGGTATATTTTACTTAAGCATGTAAATTTAAATTCATACTAAAATGGGGAATGTAGAAACTCAAATTTGTTAATTTGTACTTTAGAACTCTTGATTCATTTGTGTACTCTTGCTATGATAAGTACAAATTCTCCATTCTGTTTAGCACTTTCTCGAGGTGAAATTTTTAGCTTGTTTATCCTTACACATTGACACGTCAACACATTTTGAGAATACAATGCAAAAAATCAATAGAAAAATATTATTTTATCAGCTCTAAACTTTATGTGGCATATTTCCTACTCTAAGTCAGGACTGCAGAGTTTGGTCAAGAATTTATATCTGGTCCTGACCCATTTGTATGGTCTTGGACCAACATGTCCTCCAACTCTACTTTCAAATTTATATCTTTTTTTGGATCTTATAATTTTGTTGAGAATGGAACTTAATTGCTTCACAAGAAACTTGCTTTTACATGTTATTGGTTAAAGTGAAACTTATCATTACATGTATGCGACACAACTTTTGTTTTTGACGAAAATTAGAATAAATCAATTATTTTAAAGATGATTTATTGATTGTAAAAGCAAAGTTAAGTTACCCAAAATAGATATATATGCATGTATGCATTGTATGAGGGTAAGTAAGAGAATTAAGAGAAGGATTGAATTAGATCCTTGATTCTCCTAGATTGAGAGGATGAAGAAGAAGAAGAGAAAGAAAGAATAGGTTACATGAAGACAAAGTCTCCATGGAGAGGAGCTAGACAAAAGGAAATAGTAGGTACATCTAAATGGTGAGAAGAGGGTAACGTCTTCTACTGTATTTTCTTTATATAGTTATTGTCTCATTGTAATGGCTTGCATAGTATACAAAGCACATAGAGTTTCTTCTTGTAGATCCACATGTTGGTGAGATCTTGTATTATAGATCCATGTAGATCTAGTCTTGTATTGTAGATCCATGAGATCATATTGTATTGTTGATCCATGTAGATCTAGATATTGTAGAGGAGGTTGTCTTCATGTTTGCATAGGTTATGCAGTGATGGAGAGACAAACTTACTTCTTGGTGCACAATCATAGTTGCACATATGGTAGACCCATGTGAGAGGTCTTGTTTGTAGATCCACAGAGAACTTGGTAGCAGTTCAGAGATGCAGTAGTTCCTAGTTATGTGAGATCTGTTGGTGGTGTTTGGAGGCATAGTTGTAGTGCACTCATGGAGATCCATTTAGAGATCTGGAGGAGAGGAGATACTCTTGGAGAGATGCATTGTACTCTTGTATTGAAGAGTTGGTTTGTACTCTTGTTGTATTATATATATGATATCTCTATCTTTGGTGGACGTAGCCCACATTGGGTGAACCACGGTACATGTTGTGTTATGTGTGTGTACTTTGTTTTGATTTGGATTATTCTAGTTTATACTTCCACTACTGTAGATTTTGGGAATTGTTTAGATCATGTGTGCATGATTTTGTTTGTTATTAAATCATACACTATTCCAGTCCCAGTCTCAATTCCCAACAAATGGTATCGAGAAGATGAGAGCTTGGTTAGCTTGGTTATTTCAGAGAAGGGTTTTGCTTCATGGTTTTGTTAGTGGTTTGACTAACATGTATGAGAGCAGGGTTTTTTTTCCTGATGAGAAGATCACAGAAGAGATTCAATCTCAAGTGGGAGCTGGAAGAGTAAGGTTGCTGGAAATTATAGTGACTGGCATCGGTTAAGTGGCAATTGATGTCGGTAGGGGTGACCATGGTATGGTTACAAGGGTAACCGTGGTCGGTTATAGGTGATCGGTCATTCTTTGGGTAGCCTAGTTTTAAACAGAAAATCACATATCTGAAGAATTAAGAAGATGCATGGAATGTATCTTGGTTGCTGAGGTGTCCCTGGTTCTTGGAGGCACAAGCATGTTGGTTAGATTGTAGATCCGGTTATTGAGGTATGGTTTTATCTTGGTATTGCAGTGCTTATATTATTTTGGTTACACATGCATGTTTGGGATTGCAGATCTAGATTTGAGAATGAGAGAAAAGGAGCAAGTTATGCATCCTTTGGTGCAGTTAGATGCATGGGCTTCTTAGAGAGGCAAAATATAGTAGCACAACATGAAGATGGGGTTTCCATCAGAGAAGCATGTTCTTTAGTTGAAGATGTGGTTGAGTATCTTGGTGTTGGTAAGGTGATGTATTTCATCTTGGTGCAATTTTTATTGCATGTATTATTGTTGTTAAGTTTTTGTGCAAGATTTGGGTGCTTCTTGAAATGACTGGCTCAACACAACTATCGGCTTTGGTTGGAGTAGGCACTTGGTTTGGTGACCTATGCCAATTTGTGGCATTGTGTAGTTCCAACAACGACCGATGATGTCGGTCAGGGAACCAACATCGGTCACAGAGGGTAACCAGTATATTGGTCAAAAAACCATAGTCGGTCTCTGTGACAACAAGTTTGCACATGGTTTCTTACAGTAGAAGAGGGCATGGATGGTTCAGTGTCCTATTTTGGAGGATCATGTTTCTTGCACAAGTGTGTACAGGTAGAAACAATGTTGATCACTTCAATGTTTGGATCAAAAAGAGGATAGATTTGGCTTGGTTAGTCTAGTGAGACTTTGGGTCAGGTATCTCTATATGGTTCATGTTTTATTTCTTTCTTTTGGAGAAACTGATATTATGTTTGGATAGTGTGCACATATTTACACCATGTTTTTTGGTGTTATTTGACTTTTATTTCCCGGTTGTGTGGAATCTTGAGGACAAGGATATCTAGTCTAAGGATGAGATCCTCAATGAAAATTCATGGTTAGACATAGTTGCAGGTAACAAAAGATGTTGAGTACACATGATGAAAAGAAGTTGATTCACCTACTTCACAAGAAGTCCAAACTTTTGTGATGTAGGAGTATTCTTTGATAAGAAGGGAATCATTTTATATTTTCTTTCATCTAGTTTTATTTCTCACTGACATATTAGCTTTTGAGCTTGGTGTTAGAGGCAAGTGCGGGGATTTCATGTTCAGTGGGAGCAAGCCATGGTTGTTGGCATTGCAGGATTGGATACATGATGCACATGCAGAGTGAGAGGAGATTGCTACTATTTAGAGTGGCAGAGGCACTAGTTGGTTTTGGAGGGAAGTCATAGATTTGCAGGTATATTGAGTTTATTGCTTTGTGATGTCACTTCTAGTTTATTTTTGGTGCCTAGATATCCCTATGGGATTACAATTGATGGTTAGATTTAGCTGGGTGAAGATGATAGAGAAATTTTTCAGAGTTTTAAGGGTTAAAAGAGAAAATCTGCTAGTTACAGAGACTGGTGTCGGTTAGGATGAACCGTGGTCAGTCATCTGGTAACCATGGTCGGTCAGGAAGTGACCGGTGTTGGTTAGGGAAACCGTGGTCGGTTTGGTTACAGGTTTGACAACAGTGTTTATTTACCATTTTTAGATGGTGCCCTTGTTTTGCTTTCATCTTGGTTTGGTTTGTGCAGTATGTTGATGACATGTTTGGTATTTTCACTTGTATTAGTTGCATGGTTTAGCATGGTTGTTTGTTATTGACATTGATGAGCACATGATTCATATATTGCTTTGGAGTTAGTTGGTGAGATACTTGGCGCTTCTGGAGAGCCCGATGATATGGATGGATGTATAGGTGAGTTTATACATGTGGATAGATTCAGTTTTGTGAGTCTATGATGATGCAAATGTTTGATTTGCACATGGATGCCTATGAGCACGGTTTAGTTGCCTTGAGCATGAGTAGGGGATGTTTGTATTTCCTCTTGATTACTATGTTACTCCTTGATAGGTATGTTATCTATAGATGAATGTCTTGGACATGCTAGTTGTTTATGCAGGTTGGATTTATAGATTGCAGTGTTTGGATTTCTTTGAGTTATGCAGGTGTTTGTGGATTGATCACCCATTGTTGCATGTAGAACTCATTCAGGGTTATTTTTACCCAGGATCTTGTTTTTCTTTCGCATATTCCAGTTTGACTTGTCTTTGGATAGTTACATTGGTGGTTGCATGAAGACATGGATAGATGGATGGAGAACATGGTTGGTTTTATAGGTATGGCTATGGTTGCAGTTGAAGCTCAGTACTTCAGTTTGAGTGGGAGCTCTTACAAGTGTGTTAGTCATGATGGCTTGGTTGCATGAGAGGCTTGGTGTTATGATTCAGTGGGAGCTTGATGTATGGATAGCTCGATTATCACGGATCATTAGTTGTAGCTTCGTGGTGGTTTGGTAAGTCATGTTTTTATCTTCTTGGTTTGAGAAGATGGTTTGATCTTCCTGGTTTTATTTTTTTTGAGAGAATTGTTGAAGGAAAGAATAGATGGTCTTCACGGTGTGTAGAGGATAGTGATGTACAGGAGCAGGTACAAAGATTCAACAATTTATCTCCAAGTGGGAGATTGTTGAGAATGGAGCTTAATTGCTTCACAAGAAACTTGATTTTACATGTTACTGGTTGGTTCATCGGTCAAAATCCGGTAATCGGCATCGGTCAAGAACCAAACGGTCGAGAAGGTCACGGAAAGTAATGATTACTTAACCACGATTTACATGCAAAGACTTTTTATTTTTTGATGAAAATTAGAATAAATCAATTATTTTAAAGATGATTTATTGATTGTAAAAGAAAAGTTAAGTTACCCAAAATAGATATATATGCATGCATGCATTGTATGAGGGTAAGTAAGAGAATTAAGAGAAGGATTGAATTAGATCCTTGATTCTCCTAGATTGAGAGGATGAAGAAGAAGAAGAGAAAGAAAGAACATGTTACATGAAGACAAAGTCTCCATGGAGAGGAGTTAGATAGAAGGAAATAGCAAGTACATCTGAATGGTGAGAAGAGGGTAATGTATTCTACTATATTTTCTTTGTATAGTTATTGTCTCATTGTAATGGCTATATGGAATGCAAGCACATAGTGTTTCTTCTTGTAGATCCACATGTTGGTGAGATCTTGTATTATAGATCCATGTAGATATAGTCTTATATTGTAGATCCATGAGATCATATTGTATTGTTGATCCATGTAGATCTAGATATTGTAGAGGAGGTTGTCTTCATGTTTGCACATGCTATGCAGTGATGGAGAGACAAACTTACTTCTTGGTGCATAGTCATAGTTGCACATATGGTAGACCCATGTGAGAGGTCTTGTTTGCAGATCCACAGAGAACTTGGTAGCAGTTCAGAGATGCAGTAGTTCCTGGTTATGTGAGATCTCTGGTGGTGTTTGGAGGCACAATTGTAGTGCACTCATGGAGATCCATTTAGAGATCTGGAGGAGAGGAGATACTCTTGGAGAGATGGAATGTAATCTTGTATTGAAGAGTTGGTTTGTACTCTTGTTGTATTATATATATGATATCTTTATCTTTGTGTGACGTAGCCCACATTGGGTGAACCACGGTACATGCTTTGTTATGTGTGTTTACTTTGTTTTGATTTGGATTATTCTAGTTTATACTTCCACTCTCTTGTAGATTTTGAGGAATTTTTTAGATCCTCATGTGCATGATTTTGTTTATTAATAATTCATAACACTATTCCGATCCAATTCCCAAAAAAATCATCTAGGTCGGTCTTTCTTTGATAAATAATATACAAAACCCTATATAAGCAAGTAAACACCACCTCATTTGCTAACCTTGAACTCCTAAGGTGATGTACTAAAACACTCACTTCATACACTTGCAAAAGGTATCTAAAGATCCCTAAATCTCATACTATCACATTTAAATTCAATAGGAAGCACCCACATCAGGTTTGAAGCTACAAACCAAGTCAAGAAAGTCATATATCTCATCCACAAGCACTTAAACATCCTCTCTCCAAGTGTTTTAGAAAGAACCTAGTTAAAATAAGCATGGTCAAAGTAATTGCCAAATCTAATTGATCTATATATAGATTTCACATACTAGGTAGGGAACGACGTATGATTGAAGGTCTCTTCATAGTAGTGCTAATGTTCTTAGTGCACGGGGTTCCCACAACCCTTGTAATGTTTATTTTGCATGACTCTTCATCCATGGTTAGGGTTTGAGATGAAGTCTAGTCTATTTAGAGAGCCTCGATGCATGTGTGACAACTAGGTTTTGACAAAGACAAATAAATTAGGAAGGCGAGCACCATAGAAATTTATAGAATCCAAAGAAGAGAAATTCCAAGATTTTACATTAGGGTCAAGACCGTATAATATAATCCTGACAGGTTTGGTTAGACCACCCTAGGTTGATTCAAAGTTCCGGCCTCATTGTGAGGATCATTCGGGTTTAGATCCTCATTTTCATTATTATATAGTCCTAGATCTCTCTAGAATTCATTTGTAATCGCTTAAATTCCTTTTTATACATGTTTCATATTTTTAATTGCATGTTAGGTTGATTGGTGTATGTTATATTCTTTCTATTTGATCTGAGTTGCAAATCGAGTTATTATTTCTATTGTAATATCTGCGCATTAACTCTAATCTAATCTAAAACCTAATTAAATTGACCTAAAATTTAATTAAGGGTTAAACACCATTCTCCTCTTCCTTTCTATTATTATTTTTAACTATTTTGTCTCCTTTTTCCTATCCTTTATTTTTTCTTCCACTATAGTTTTCATCTTCTCTCCATTTTTGCTTTCTTATTTTCTCTTGTCGTTGTTAAAAGGAAGTGAAATTAAGTGGGATAATATTTTATGTCCCAATTTATGTTTTTAAGTTAGAGGTGGGAGCGGTACAAATGTGAAACAAATTTGTGTCATTTATATGCCATCCTCGACAATTTTTATTTTTTTGTGAAAAAATCCTTAATGCTCACAATGTTAATGTTTGTGAATATATTTAAATGAGCATTGATAAAAAAATATTAATATGAGTGTGCATGTAATGAAAAAATTAAGACACAGGTAACTATGTAGTTTCCTAGAGTGCATGTAACTAGGGGATGCTCATTTCTTCACATTATTACATTTTGGGTGCTCATTATAAATTAATCATGAATACTACTACTATATATTACATTCACTCCTAATATAAGAAAAATGACAGATTCTTAATGGCTAAGATGAAAGAAAATAAAGTCATAGAAATCATCAATTTGAAGATGATTGTGTGACAATGGCGATTATAGTGGATCAAGTTATACAATGGTTTGCGAAGGAGTAAAGAGAGGATATTCAAATACAACGTTTAGATACAATATGATCCATGTTGAAAGATCTAAATAGTTGTAGAGTCAATTCTCCACATAGGTCATATGTTAAAATGAAGCATCTAAACCAAGTTCACATCTAGTGTAAAAAGTGAAAATTGTGTAAAGTACGTAAACTTCTTACAAAATTATGGTCACCATCTCTCGTAACAAATATTTTAAGCTCCCAATAAATGTATTATTAATACATTCTAGTTTCATGTTTTAGCTAGGAATTATTGTGAGTAAAGCTGTATATTCTTCTTAGAGGATTATTTTTCTCCAAGGATAAGTTTTAGTTAAATGCTTTCCGAGTGTTATGTATCTTGGTATTATTTCAAAATAATTAATATTACATTTCTAATTTGATAATAATACCATTTTATCGACTATAACATTTACAACCATCTATGATAATCTTGTTATCACCAACTTTTGAAAGAACTTATAATATTAATAATCAAATTATCCACTTAGCGCTCTTAAGAAAAAAGTGTTAAAAGAGAAAATATCTTTAATTGGATAATGTTACATGTAAAATTTCAATACTAGTCTATCATTTTGTGAACTTTCTTTGTTCTTTACTAAAGTAAGATAAAAACTTTATTAACCTTTTTTATGTGCCTTAAAACATGGTGCTCATACCCAAATGTTTAATTCTCATCCATGTATAAATCAACTTAGTAACACTAATGTGTGTGTATGTGTGTTTGTGGGCATGTGCGTGCATACACGTGTGTGTGTGCACATTAAGTCAAATGATATCCTTAAGAAGGTGAAACTAGTATGAAACCGAGTCTCAACACCTTGCATATACACACTTTACATAATTAACTATCAGTGAAGGATAGTTGAAACGATCAACACAAACAATACTAAAACTAATGCATTTTAGGACCCTTATAATCATGCAAAGTGTACTTTCACACAACTTTGTAAGAGAGATAACCAGTCTAAGAAGGATACCACAGTCAATGCAACCATCATGCTCTTGTGAAAACTACTCAGCTTGTTAAAGAAAACACATGTTATATTTAAAATATGAAAAAATTAGGACTTATATATATTTATAGTCACGAACATTAATGTTTGACATATTACAACCCATGGGTAACAACTAACATAGTGAATATCCAACACCTTTATCCTTCATTTTATAGAATAATATTACAAGGACATTGGTTTCACTAAGGTGGAGGTGATGAAATTATTTCCTTCATTTCTTTACAAAATCATATCATGATTGACCTAGTCTACTTACATTGTTGTAAAGGATTTGTAATATTATATATACCGTGTAAAAGTATGACAAACATCCTCTTAAGGAATGTCTCGAAGGACCGGTGACAAATGGTTAACTATTCTCATTTGTTATTCTAGTGGATCTTTTATGAGGTTGTTGTAATGCAACATGTGGTGATGGTGGAGGTGGCCAGAAGGTGATTGTAGAAGTGACTTTAGAGGTGACGTTGAAGGTGGTGTAGGGGATGGAGGAGGATCCTCATTTGAATGTAAAGATAGTGATGTCCCACAACACAATGTTTTTTTCAATTTTATAAAAAAATCATCATGTTCATCAAATTTATATACAAATAATTAGACAAAATATCATCAAATTCTTCAATTTTTTATAAAATCATATACTACGAAAGAAACAACATTTTACATAACATTAGATTTTTTTCAAAATAGTACAAGAAATTCAATTGTGACAAAAATTGGGTTTCAAAAACCTATATATATATATATATATATATATATATATATATATATATATATATATATATATATATATATATATATATATATATATATATATATATATATATATATATCATCGATGTCAACATTTTTCCCCTCAATCTCGTTGGTGTTGTTTTCCTTTAAAATTATAGTTAATAATAAGCTCTTCACCAACTTTGATATTTTTATTACTTCCACTTTGACATGAAGTAGTAAAATTGGCCTTTTCATTTCATCTTCTTTTTCATTGGTACACTCTATAAATTGACAACATTAGGAATAGTAGGCGACCATATCATATGGCTCTGCTTCCAAAATGTGAATTTTTCATAAGGTGCTTGAAAATGTTTATCAATTAGCCAAGCTCCATAATGTCACCAATTGAAAAAAGCATATTTATATTTCTTTAATGCTTTAGACAGAGGTTCCAAATCATCTTTGAGTCTTCCTCACAAGGTGTAATGCGATTTTCCTCCTTGTTGCAAATAGATTACCCACAATTGTTGAAAACCTATTGTTTCTCCCGGCACCGGTGAAATTGCTTCCAACCTCTTCCTATTCAACACATTTTCCCAAATTATCCTTTGTCAAATACATAGTCTTTATAATTACCTTCAACTTTCATATTATCTACATATGAGTGTGTGACGATCGATTGTGGTCGTGGTGAAGAGAAAATTAAATTTTTAGGCAATTTGACATATTTGCAACAATAACAATAATTTCATTATTTTACAAATATTAGCTAAAATTGAATACTAATAAGAAAATTACAATAATATCATTATTTTGCAAAAACTTTCCAAAATTTTATGGTTTACATATTTTTGTAATGTTCCCTATTTTTCCTAATTTCTCTTATTTGTCTTTAATTTTCTATATTTTTTAATTTTGACATAAATATGAAATTATTACCAAGTTCCATCAAGTTCAGTATTCAAACAAGGTATGAACATCATGGAGAAGGGACTATTATCAAATGTTGTACTTGTAATTTCCCTGGTAGATATATATGCAAAATGTGGTAGCATTAACGGGGCATGTTGAGTTTTGGAAAAAATGACAAAGGATTGCGGTGAAATTATTTGCGAAAGATTGGCACAAATATTTCCAACAAATGCAATGGGCTACATAACATTTACCTCGTGTCATAATGGGAAATTTAGAACACTACATAGACATTCATCATAAGCATAATGATAATCTAATTTTTGTTTGTTGTAATTCTGAAGTTCCCTTGTTCAAATGTATGCAAATTGTGGAAACATACATAAGGCATGTAAAGAGCTTGACAAAATGCCTAGACCATATTTAGTCTCATGGATGTAATGTTGCGAAACATATGCACGAATTGAGTGTATTCAAATACCTTCTTAACTCTTAGGCAATAACATTTGAGAGTTTTAAACCCAAATTCCACAACCTTTTTCATGGATGTTTAAATTCATATTAAAATTTTGCATGGATATTTTTGAGCTAACCATATTGTATTTCAATGAGCTTGAACCATGTAATAGAAATTGGTTGGGTCGGGTTTGTAATCTTTAGTGGAGAGTTATGGTTGGGAGAACAACATAGCAAAAGAATGGATCATTTAGCTATTTCACCTACACTTCTATTACATCTTAGCGATTGATATGTGGTGTGTCGGTAATCATGATTAATGCAAACTTTAATTTATATTTTTCATTTTGATGTGATAGTTTTATAACATATTTGTTAACATTGTTTCATTCTGAGAGAAGGGCATTGGGTGGAGTGTAAACCCTTCTCTCAAAGACCAAGAACACACATTAACATAACCATCACATGTGTATGTCCCTACTAAAAATAAGGACTCGGTAATGGCTAGGAAACATACACTTGGTCTGCCACAAGTTTCGACAAAAGACTTGACAATTGTTAGGAAACATACACTTGGCTTGCCATACGTTTCAAACAAGGACTTGGAAGTTCTTTATGAAATGTACGATTGGTTTGTCATGAGTTCTAAATAGTAACACATTTAATATTTTTATATATGTTTTTTCATGACTCGCTAGTTATTTATATTGTTAAATACTATGTAGTTGCACACGCATGCCACAAGCTGCGACACACACACACACACACACACACACCGAATCTTTAGAAGATCTTTATGAATGGGTACCGAGAAAATCAATGTCTCCTAATCATATGAAATAGCTAAAATGGTATGCACTATTGATTTTGTATATGGTCATTAATGAAAAAGTGAAAGAATGAGTACAAATAACCATTGATTTTGAAGGTTGCTAAAAAAATGGTGAGAAAATGGGGTGCCTAAGAAATATTTTTACTATTGAGTCTTCGCTCAATTTTTAGGAAATTTTTAAATTTTTGTTTGGATCGACTTCCACTGATCCTACATAAACAAATGGTGGATAATCTATACCAATACAAATGTCATATATACAAGAATATGTCATTATTGTCGTTATAAATCAACAATATTTTTAAGGGGTTAAGTTAAATGAAGACTCCTTTTGAACCTTCAAAGAGAGGATTTGTGTATCTCTTTGATTATTATTAAACCTATCCTAGATAGGCATTGCTTGACATCCTTGCCCTATTTTGTTGGAATAAGGCTCCTTGATTTATGGCTCCAACCAACTTTCCTTTGCCTAAGCTAAATATAAACAAAGATTCCTCTGGGAGGCAAACATGTGATCTTGTCGAGGAAATATGTAAACATAAATTTGCACTATTAAAAGATGGTTTGTTCTAGACATGCAACGTATTATTATTGAATTTAAGTGAAACAATTTGTAAATATAAAAGCCTACTTTGTGGTGTTGTAAAGTTCTCCTACCTTTCAATTGTTTACAAACATGTGCATGTTTGGAATGAAAGGATGGTTTTCTATACATTAATTGTGATATATTGTGCCTTCGTCAAAGCCTGTCTTCCGAGATTAAATTACTCATCCCAAATTACACAAACTTATGTATATTTGT
The DNA here is from genome assembly GCA_018340775.1 of Taxus wallichiana var. yunnanensis. Classification (NCBI taxonomy): domain Eukaryota; kingdom Viridiplantae; phylum Streptophyta; class Pinopsida; order Cupressales; family Taxaceae; genus Taxus; species Taxus wallichiana. Next base: position 61,931,218 of record CM031241.1, read on the forward strand.
GTGTATTATGTCTTGTTTATGGTTATTCGAGATGTTGCTTTCCAATGTTAAAAAAACATTGATTTTATATTATTTATAGTTACAATCAATCTTTTCATTATATTTTTATGGTGTTTGAAAATTGAAGGTTTTAATGCATTGTATCTCTATCCATCTTTATGTTCCATCTGTCGACCTGTCCATTACACCCTTTTGATGCAATTCCTATACACAACCAATTCACCAAACATATTTTCTAAATCTACATATGACAATTACTCAAAAAATTTACACAAAATCAAGTATTATCCTAAAAGACCCTAAATTTCCTCTCCCACTCTAATCATTTCATTATTAAAATTATTCTAATGTTGTACATACTCCAAAATTATTAATAAAATCTGAGTGAAAGATTCCACACGAAGGCACACGATGCGCTTTATAATATCAGAAGTTCAGAAATTGTTTGGATGGTGGTGCACAGAAAAAAACTCGTAGAAAATTTATCCCCTCAAGAGGCTGACAGTGTCAGTGCCCATTGTTTTTTATGCATTGCAGACAAAACAATTTGCCACCACAAATAAGGAGGAAGGTGGCAACAAGCATATACAACCAGATTTTTTCAGATCCGATCATCCCATAAATAAATCTTTTTTGGCCTATTTCCAACGTGTATGAACATGTCTACACAATATGTTGACAAATTTTATACGTCATTTATTCCCCATAAATTAATATATAAAGCCACCCTTTTGAATTATTTGCAGATTTCATGGTAACTGATCGTAAATTGCGCGAGGAATGGCTTTATCCAAAGCAAAAAGAGCTTCTTTACCACTCAGTCTGACAACAATTTTCGCGTCATGTGACAGAATCCGAGCTTTGTTTGCCAAAGTCTGGCGACTTTCCAATGTCGAACTGTCGGCACGGGGTGCCAACTAGCAAAAATGATTTTAACACTTGGAATTTCGGAAGTTGGGCAGTTAATTTTTTAAATTTATTTTTACGTGACGCACAAATTTCTGTCATCCATGAGTGAGAGTGAAGGAACGAATTAGACAGTAGAAAAGTTTTTCAAAGAGGTGTCTTTGTCAGCTTAGACGGGCGGATTCCTAGTGCGGATGCCCCTCATCTTTTATTTAATAATTTCTCTCAAATCAATCCAGTTGGCAATGTCATTCCCCAAATACCCATCAATCATTTGATTGCAATTCCAAGATGGGTACTTGACCGATCAATAAAGATCATCTCTAGCTCAAGAACTCGCATACATTTCCATACATTGCCTCTCTGATGGACTTGTGATTGAGTTGAAGCTCTGTGTGTGTTTCTCAAGTTGGGAGTCGAGGAGATTCAGCAATGAAGGAAGCGGTGGTGTTGGATTCTGCATTGTTTCAGCTCACTCCTACTAGAACAAGGTAAGCATTCTGCATTACATTACACCCGAATTGTAAAAATGCAAAAGACCAGTCGAGACTCCCAGGAAATCTGTAGGAGGTTGGTAGTCCATACTTCTCGTGTAACACAGTTTAGCTCCCAGATGCATTGCAGTTGAAATCAGGGCAGCAGTTCTGGATTGCATAGACCGGAGAGAAAAACAATGTCACACGTTTGTGGGAAATTCGGTCAATTTTCTAAAGAAATTGTCAATGCGCTGACATTAGGACATGGGTAGTGATAGTGGGTATCTTGCAGAAAACCCCTGTTTGATCTGTTGGTTAAGACTCCATTTACATGAAGAGATCTGAACTCTGATACAATTAGAATTAGCTCTGAATTGTGCAGGGATGAGAGGAGGGAACTCAGAAACAATGTCAGTTGTAGTGTTAAGTGGACAAGGTTTGATGCACCACCTCTTGCCGATTTGTCTTAAATACTAAGGTAATTGCCGCTAGGACGGACCTGCAGATCTAATGCTCGGCATCCAAATACAAAAGGCTCTTCCTTCAGACCTGACATGCACAGTGTACACAAATGTAAATGTTTAACAGACTCGAGTAGGAATGGAGAATTGAACACACTCAGAGCTGGAAGCCAATTAACACCTCTTTTATTCACAATTGCGTCTGAATTTACAAACAGGGAAACAAATTCCATCTTCCAAATTAGAGTTTTCCGCTCCTTCCCTAAATCTACAGCCTTCTCTAGAAATTCTTGTGACAGCTAATTACTAAAAAAACAAGCTCTATTCTAATTACATGTGACATCATGGGAGGCATATGTGCCCCATAATTTCTCTACTAACTAGCATGTCTGTTGTTTTTCCTAAAATTCTGCAAATATGCCCTTAAAATCTTGTCGTTTTGGACTTGCTATCCGTTCCATAATACATGATTGCATCAAGATTCAAGCAATGTTCTGAGATTTGGAGATAGGTGGTACTTGTGGGTGCCAGTTTGGTCTTTTGGTCAAGGATCCATATGCATGTGTAGATCTGATAGAATCTAGGGTAGGCAATTAAAGCTTTGAGATTTCCACGCGTAAAACTTGTAGTAACCTTACCTGGAATCAACTGTGTTGTATCCTCCATCTGTATTTGAAGTATGTTTTTGATTTTGGGGTTGATTTTGCTAGGTGTGAACTGGTTATATCGAGTGGTGGGGTGACTGAGAAGTTGGCCTCTGGACTTCTGAAGCCATTCCTATCACATCTCAAGACGGCTGAGGAACAAATTGAAAAGGGTGGCTATTCTATTGTATTGGAGGTGGCCAGTGGACATGAAAGATCATGGTTTACCAAGGGCACACTTGAAAGGTATGCAATCCTACTTGCATTTCTAAAACCAATTCTTAATACTGATTGAAGTGGAGAAAATAATGATGTCACTGTAGTTGTATAATTTGGAAAAAAATTATACTTAGCGTGGATCTGTCCATTTGAGTATGAGTACAATCCACAGGTTTTACTGTTACCAATTTGTTCAATTTCTTGACAAGGCCTTTGATTGTACTCTATAATAGGTTTGTTCGGTTTGTGAGCACTCCAGAGATTCTTGAGCGGATTACTACAGTTGAAATTGAAATTGTACAAATTGAGGAGTCTATTAGTGCTCAATACAATGAGGCTTCTTTAGCGGTTAACATTCTAAACACTTTTGTATCACACTCTTAAGTGTATTTTGTCTTCCTTGTCAAAAAATTAACTATGTAAATATTTATCCTTTTGCAGGCTGCTGAAAAACTACCTAAATACAATGCAAATGGATCCTTGGAAGGTATGCGCGTACTCATTGATCCAAATGGCAATTTTGCACATTACCGTAATAAGTGAATTGTAGAATATATGCCATCAAATTTCCTTTCTGCAGTATCTAATTGTTGTTGTTTGTTTCTATCTTTGGTTGTTTAATCACTCCAATTTCCCATTCATTATGTTTCTGTCCTTTAGAGTTCAAAGGTTATGATGATTCCCACACAATCCATTTGTCGTTTTATGTTTGAGTTATTTGCCACATCATTTGTCCATCTAACTTAGGCTGGTCATTAGGATTTTTTCACTTTAAATGATTTAAAATTCGCAATTTTAAGTTTCTTATCTAGACCGATTCTTTGCTGGGTAACTTGCCTAAACACAAGCACTTTAATATTGTTGGACCTTGTTACGAGTAGCAATTTAATATAACAATCCAAGATCAATTGTGTCAGTAGAAATTGATGTATTGTATAACAGGTGGAATAAGCACCTTACCCTTTTGATGAATTGTTTATCACTGGTTATTTTAGATTATTACCTAAGACTGCTGACTATTGGGTATGCACTCTCAAGTGTAACTCTACCGATGAATATATGACTTACCAAAAACAAGGAACTTAGATAAGTAGCTACCTCATTTTTCCCCATCTGGTATGTTGGATTTTAGGTTGTTTGAATTCAACCCTGTTAGAATTGGGAGCCATTGACACAATGCTTTTCATTTATGGGGGCCTGGTTATATATATAAGCTTTTGACATTCAGGTCTAGACATTCAATCATGGAGCCATGCTTCGCTGCTTTATATTTGTTTACAGGTATTAAGCAGTCATTGAAGAAGAATTCATTTATCATCACTTCATTTGCTTACGTTTGTGACAGCTATAAATGTTTGGCAAGCTAAAGGTTGAAGGATGTCATGTTCTTTTTGGAGCAAAACACAGATAACTAATATTTTAGAAACTTGAGTGGAGAATCAACATGAATAATAGCAGATATGTTTGCTCCATGATTGCTAAGTTCAGGTGAACTTTGTAGATCTGCTTGTAGCCCAGATCTCTAACTTAATGATCATTGCAGATGACCGTTCTATAGTCATAACTTTTTGGCATTGAGTTCTCGCGTGCAATGATGTAGACATGCGATTTTTGCTCATTTATAGTTGTACACAGGCACTAAGCATTTATTGAAGAGGAATTTATTTATCATTACATCATTGGCATAGGCTCCTGTCATCTGTAAAAGTTGAGCAGGATAATTGTTATGGAAGAAGTCATGTACTTTTTGGAGTAAACTTAGCTAGTCAATATTATAGAAACTTGAATGGAGGATCAACAATAACAAATGCAGAGATGCTAACACCTTGATTGCCAAGTTCAGGAGAACTCTATTGATCTACTTGTAGCCGAGATTGAGATTCATATCTTTTGTGACGGTTCTTGAAAATAGCCTTGGGCATCTCAATTCTCTTTTATTTGATATATGTTGGAGATGACAATTCTATGGTCACAATTTCATAAATTTTTCAGGATGTATAGTTCCATAGGATTTAGATTTTGATGCAAACGGATAAACCCAAGTACATGGAAAATTCATGACAAACTTTTGATTCAATTTACAAGGGCAATGTGCAACAGGTCGCTGTAATTGCTGTGAAGTAATAGTTATATGCTCCAAGTTTGTCCCATATTGTTGAATATGCATATGCTAACAATATCAAGATCATCTAGCAATATCTCCACACTTTGTAAACATGAACAGGAATGACATTACCATAGAAAATGCAAGCTACAAAGATAATTCCATGATGAATAACTTAAGGACATAACAACACAAACCAATCTATTGCCTTGCAAGCAACAGCTAGGCTAAACCCATCACTTGCAGAATACAGAAGTTGTCAGATAGTTGGCAAGTAAATGACACATTTCAGTTGATAATGTAAAATAATCAAAACACCCATTTCTCATCATTCAATTACCGACATGTAAAAGCCTCTACTTAGCACCAGTCATTGATGCCGTCTAGTTATCAGCAATGGTATGTCTTTCTTATGGAAATTGTGTTCCTGGATGCAATCAGCATATTATTGCCGTGTTACACGGGGCGCATCCCCTAGAGTATGGTGATGTCCCGGACGTCCCAAACGTTTCGGGGACTTGGGGACTTAGAGGGGACGTCCCCTATTTTTAAAAAATCTTTTGAAAGTTTTCTGATGTTTTTACTTTTAAAATGTTGCTATTTTAACCAAGAACATTAAATTACGATCTTGAAAGCACCTAAAATACATTAAACATAGTTTAAATCCTTAAATTTCATTGAATACAATTAAAATATTAAAATATTAATTATTATATATTATTTTAATAGCCGTCCCCCTGCCATCCCCAAAACTTGGGAATTTTTTGCCGTCCCGGAAACCCCGTCCCTCCGTCTCCCTGTCCCCCTGTCCACGAGACTTAGGTAACTATGTATTATTGTAATACTAATGCTTTAATCACAATAGAAGCGGTGTCTTCTTCCTCATCCTGTCGTTCGATTCTAACCATGTATGTGAGGATAATGTGTTGCCATCCACAAGTGTGTAATCCAGAGATCGGACTTATTGATCAATTTTTGTTGCTGTCGTCTCGAATTGTAGTCTGGCTGGTAATGGGTTGTGGATTGTAACATGCCCTTCTACAATCCTCCAGTGATCTTAAAAGTGATTTTCTTGTGGGGTTCTCGTTCCTAGATTGTCAAATTTACCAAGCAGGCTATTTGATTCATATTAAAATATTATATTTTTTATGTACATGGCTCAATGCATGGATTCTTCAGAAGCAAATCTGCTTTTCTACTCTGGCATGCTCGATAGAATTATTCTTAATCTAATTGTTAACCTTACCATGCAGTTCAAGTTCTAAGTCGACAAAGTTGGCTTTGATTATTTGCACTTGTTCATTGCTCATAGGGCAAGTGCCCTGCATAGCTAACCAGGTCCAACCTAAAAACGCCTTGGGGCACTATGAAAGGTCATGTGAAGAAGTCTAGTGGACTTATTAAAATAGTTCTAAGCACCATTAGTGATAGCTAAGTAGACACAACTTGCCTACAAAGTTAGTGAGGAATGAGGAGCACTTCACAATGTTAGCTAATGACAACTTTCCTACTCTACCTTTAGTGATTTACAAGGAGCAATGAAATTCTTCTTTTTTTTTTGGAAAAAGGTGAAGTTGTATTATAAAAAGAGGAAGTACAACAAAATAAGAAAGACAAAGACGATCACATGGATCAGACTATGAGAGTATAATTACAAGGAAGAATCATACGAAAATAACAACCAAGGAGATTAACTACATACAATTTAATATGACCAACGGCATAGACACCATCATGTATGCTAAGGAGGGATCAATTGTCGTGAGCAAGAGAAAATGGGAAGCTTTCCTTCCGAATCGGATGGGTAGCCCAAGCTTAGCTTAAAGAAGAGGGTGAAGAGTGAAGTATACAATTTTTGAATTTTCTTCATTGTAGGCCCCAATTGTAGTGATGTAGTCGTGGTTAGGGTTCCCAATGAAGGGGCACCTTACACCACACAACCTATATCAAAGTTAGATCTCACCGAAGAAAGATCTTAGGCACAACTCGAACAAGAAAACAACAAAGCTTCTTCTATTAATGCAAGGAAAGATTACAAATTTCAGCACAATGGTGCAACACTCCAGTTATAGTCTTACAAAAAGTCTCTACAAAAATTCTTCCAAGAATTCCAATCCTAGACATATCCTAAACTTGTAGACTCTGGAAAGCTTCTACAAAACCACACTTAGCTCAATTTCTCCAAGGACAATCACTCGATTCCTTGCTCTTGGGAATTCGAGGTTTACAATCTCGTAGGTCCCTTCTATTTATAGAAAACTATAGAAGCTTCGGTGGGAAAACAAAGATGCCTTAGGTAAAGATACCTCATAGAATATTTTTCGCATTTCCCTAAATCGCCATTGATTTGTCCTGGAAGTTCCTCTCCATTGGATCAAGATCAATCAGATCATTTGGTTGGTCCCTAGCTATGATGGATGAATCAAAACCACGTGTGCCCCCTATTAATTGTATTGATGTTGTGAGGGGATCCTATTTGACATAGATCTCATCATTGAAACGAATGGGTGTGATTCTGCATGAATACAAAGGCTTTGTGGCTTTGAGAGTGTTCGACAACTTACAGTGTTTTGGGGTGCAAGTAAGCATCAACAGTCTTGGTTAAACATTGGTTGTTTGTGCAAGGCGTGCGTGGCTTTAGCGCACAAGTCTAGTGTTTTGCGTCTTGGAATGGTGTGTGGCATGGGAGTCATGTGTGGCTAAAGCATAGTGTTGTGTGGCTAAGCATAGTGTTGTGCAGCTAAGTAAAATGTTGCACGACATGGGCAAGCTTGGGTGGTTTGGATAAGCTTGCATGACATGAGTAATGTTGTACAACTTTGACATTTTGCACGACAAGTTTTGTGTGGTTATGATAGGCTTTCGCGGTAAGGCATTGAACTTTTGCACAACATACTTAGGAGTGGCGTGTCATTGCGCAAGTCTTTATTTAGTAACTATAAATATATTTGGGTGATGTAGGATTGCTTGTGAACTCGGAGCTCCCGCATCATGTAATTGTTTGTCATTTGGGGAAGGGCAAGGGGGTTTGATGAGCAGACTCCAGCATTGTTGCATTAATTCTTCATTCTTCATTTTCCTTGAGGGTGATTGTGTTGATAGTATCCACCATTTTTCTTGTTTTACCACAATTTTAGTCTATTGTTCCGCACAAGTTTGGAGAGTGTCAATTCTTTCATGCTGTGCAAGGGTGATCTGTGTTAGCATAGAGAGAGCAGTTTCCGTAATAGTATTATGCACTCCTTTAGGCTCTATAGTTTACCCAAGGGTTTTCACCATGTCAGAGATATTCAGCAAATCCTTAAGAACATTTTCATATCAAGATTTGATTGGGGAATTATGAGTGGGGGCTGATATGTGAGTATTATGAAAGTGCTGGGAATATTTTGGCCATGAGCATGGATGGGCTTGAAAACTAAGCCTTCATGAACAAAGTGGGGCAATTAATTATAAGGAATGTTTTGAGCAGGAATGACTATGGGACATGGCACTGAAGCCTAACAAAATTAGGATCAATGCCAGGTTTGTGGAAAAGAGGATTAAGAGTTGAAGAAGCTTTTGTAGGATTCAGTAGGGGGATTTTTTTACAAAATATAAAAGGTGTAGAAACAGGAGTGGAGGCCATCACCTTTGTCAAAGTGACTGGGTAATATGAGAAGGTAAGTCCTCCTTAGAGCTGCCTTGCATTGGGGAATCTTCCTGCATGCTGTAAACTTCATCATCATCTACTTGAATAAGATTGCTGATTATTCATTATGTTGGGAGGTGGTTACGGAAAGTTATGCTAGGATTTTGTTGGATGAGGAGTTCTTTGCCTTATTCTTTCCCTTATATAGACTTTAACCCCTCTCTGACTGAAGTGTCTTGGTTTAGACTCTGCCTGTCGCTTACCCCTATTTATAAGCAGATATGTCCTCCCTTGTTGTGTCCCCAATTTTACTAACAACAAAAATATTAAGTATGGTAGGTGAAGTCTGATTTAGATTAGATTGTAGCAGGTTGTAAAGATTTTGACATGTCTCAGAGACAGTCTTTAAATGTAGTGCTGCTGTGAGAATTGCTTTGTGGAGTGTAGCTGTTTAACTATAGAACCCTGAAGGATGGCGGAAAGGGGAAGGGGGAGCAGAGATAGTAAGCAGTCGATCTTGCATTCCTTGACCCTTCTGGTTACCAGCTTGATTTTTAATGAGCAGCTCATTGCTTCCATCCTCCCACGCTTTGCAGTATTCAATTATTCCAGCTATGGAAAATTGCGATGTAGCTAGAGGAGAAGAGATTTGTGTCAAAAGAAAACAATCTCCTGTTTACAGTTTATGTCATATGATGACCCTGCGAGAATATATATCGATCTGATTTTTATTATTGCCTGCCTTGCCGTGAAGGCCTCAAGTTTCATTTGTCTGCATTGTGGATGGGTAAAACTATTCTAACATTGGAGACAAACAGGGGGTTAATGGGCCATCAACAATGTCTATCTGGTAGATGTGCACAAGGATGACGACGACCTGCCTTCACCAAGCATTTTAAACCCAAGGACTTCAGTAGAGTCCACGCAGCCTCCAAATTTTAATTTTTCTACCTTCTTGGTGACCCACTTAGAGCATTTTATTTTGATGTTGATGCTTCTAGCAGTATTTTTGGACTTTGAACATATTCATGATTATGGTTATGTTGTACTAGTGGGCCATGGTATTATTAGAAGGGTATTGTTGTTTGGTTCTTCCTATATTTGTCTGTTTCTTGATGTGGCACTTATTTCTCAAGCACGAACCCTATCTCTCTCACATAGGAACAAGTTATGTGTCTCTTTACAATTTGTTAGAAAGTCTTCCCTTTCACAGTTACTACTTCTAATAGATTGTAATCTTGTTTACATATCAATGGCTTCTAACCTGGGAAAGGAAGGGTGTCGTCCTTCTTGTATTCTTTTCTTCATTTATGTATTACTTTTCGTCCTCCAAAATTAGCATCAAGTAACTTTAGGAAGGATTAAGTTACATAAGGGCTTAATGTTGGGAAATGTGACTACCATCTTCAGAGTTGTGTTGATAAATTGGAGACATTGCATTTCAACTTTATCTTCCCTCTTATGGTACAAATACCAGTCAACTTTCTGTGTTTTCAGCACGCACATCAATATTGCAGTCATGGGCTGATTTTTATTTGTGCGCACAGTGTGTATGATGATGAATACATATCATTCAATTGTGAGCTGTTCTAATAAAATTCTATGTCAACTGTAAAATTACAGAAATAGTACTTTTCACAAAAGTTTGTTAATCTCTTTATTTGGAATGATGGTTTTGCATGTACTTGGACAGGCAAAAAGATGATGGTTGATTTAAACCCAGATAGGACAATTGTTCCTTTTAAGGTATGTTTAATGCATGTGATGTTTTTATAATTTACATGAAGGTCTCTCTGTACATCATTTATATCCAATGCACAATAGTAGCTTGTCCATTATAATAAATTTTGGATGAGGATTATACGAACTATCCACAGGATTGTCTCATGATGTGGGTATGATCTTATGTTAGCCAAGAAGAGAGTCAATTAATGACACCCCACCTGTACAAGGAGAAAATTCAAAGTAAGAACTTCTATCCTTCCACAGATGTTATGCAATGAAATGAAAATGTGCTGCCCTGTAATTATGCACTAATTGTGTTTTCTATGGTACAAATTTGACATATGTATTTGATATCATCTGTGCACTTCTTTTGGTCAGAGTTCAGCTTTTAAAAATACTGGAGAATCGAAAAATAGCCTTGCAGAAAGAACAAGGAATGGCCTATGCACAGCAGCAGCGGCTGGCTTTGATAATGAACACATGACTGGTCTGGTCTCATTTGCAGAATACTTTGGGGCTCTTCGTCTGAGGTACTATTACCTGAACTTCCATAGAATTCTATTGAAATAATATGCAGAAATGTAGGAAAATCAAATGTTGAAAATGTTACTTCTGAGATCAAAGCAGAAGAGAAGGCTTCCACGCACCAGATGCAGGATTTTTGAATAAATAATATTATGCATTTGCAACTTGCAAGCATATAAAAATATGTATTATGACTTTGCTATTATGTTGATTTGAAGCAAAGATATTTTCTTGTGGGTGGTGGAAATTCATCTCTAATCTGAGAAACACACTGGTTGCACGCTCAACAGAAAATCATGTTTGAACATCATGGATATGTATAAGAGAAAGCAAGAAGCTGGGCTGTGGTTGGAGGAGATGGAAATGGCAGCTATGGAGGATAATTCTTCTCTATCTGAGATGTCTTTTGCTGGAGCTTCTGGGATCATGCTAAACAGCAACTCTGTTTGTCAGTCTATGCTTCCTGCTGCTTGTGATGATCCTAGTAATCTTAATGAATTGAATCAAACTGCAGGCATGCGAGGTGCACATGGGAACTACACAAACTTAAGTATTAATAGAGGCAATTTTAGCTGCTCTCATCTCTATTATGTGAAATATCTAGAACTGTAAATGAGTTCCCATTTAGGTAATCACTGACTAATTGCAATGGTTTCCTGACAACCAGATAACGGGATACCCACAAGTACAACAATGCAAATTCCTATGGGAATAGCTGGAGCTAATGAAAATATTCAACAATCTACAGTGCCTGTATGGCCAGGTCAGCCTCCAAAATATGTCCAGAATTTCCAATCTCATATGGTTGGGCCTGGACCTCCACTGCAAGGTTTCCATGGGCTTCCAATGCAGGGAATTCAGCTTGGTTCACCCTATTATCAAAGCTATCCTGGAAATTCATACTGGCCGCAATTCATTGAGAATCCTATCTTTGGTCCACCCCAGAGGACAGAATCAAGTGGCATGTCTAATGTATCTGCAGGCTCAAAACATTATGCAACAAACGGAACAGAGGAGGGAAGCCCAGTAAGTCCAAAATCTGTCTCGTTATCTCAAAGCTTCACAGATCAAGGTGGACATTCTGAGCTGGAGAAGGAATGTATGATCCAACCTCAGAAGAGCTCACACAGAAGATCCTCTCACCGGTCAAGTAATAAGCACTCTGGCATGGTAGTTATTCGCAATATCAATTATATTACTTCAAAGGGACATGATGGAGTATCAGAGGAATCAGAGTCTGAGAGTGATAGTAATTCTGAAATTATAATTGATCTTTCTGATAAAAAGCAAAAGAATGCAGGGGGTTGCCAAGAAAAAGGGGTTCTCGTAACCATATTGTTGATGGCTGTAATTCTAATGAGAAAGATGGAAAATATGAAGTCAGCACAGACAACCCGGGTGGAGAAGGCGACAATTCAAGCTGGCAAGTCTTTCAGACTTGCTTATTGAAAAAAGAAAACGAATCATCTGAAAATGAACCAAAGAATGACAAAGGCAATGCTACTCACACAAAAGGCCAGATTTCAGTTGAGCCAGAAATGGATGCAAAAGTTAAAGAACACATTAACACAGAAAATTCTGATTTGCAGATGATATCTGAACTAGAAGCCAACAATGGTGAGCCTATGTCAGAAATCAGAAGTACCATGTCAAAAGAGCAGTTGCTGCTTCCTCAAAGAGCTAATTCAACCTGGGTTGAAAAACATGCCGTGATGGGTGCTGAGAGAGAGAAATTATCTATTCATAAAAACCAATAATAGATGACTCAATTGTAATTTCTGAACAACACAGTGAAATGAAATTAGCTCATACAGTTTCACAGTGGGATACAAGTGACAATATTGAGCACACAATCAGTAGGAATGACGATCACTTGCACACAGGGATACGTCATGGGCAGTGTTTAGTAGATGATTCTTTCATGGTTTCGACCAGATCTGTTCCACAGGAGCAGGCTAATATTGAATGGAAGACACAGTTAAGTATGGATTCTGAGCTTCCATTCATTGATAAAGGACAAAGTTCTTCTAATGATGCCCCTCAAAATAAATCAGAAACCTCCATTAGCTGGGAACCGGCTGATTTGTTCATGGTGCCGGAGAGAAATTCTGAAAGAGATTCTCTAGGTCAATCATGGAATCCTGCCATTGATAATGATATCCAGGAGTTAGTCAACATTGTTGATCATAAGTATCCTGAGGCAGAACTTAATGGTGATGTGAGTGAGGAAGAGATTCTGAAAAAAAAGCAAAGTAATGCATATCTCAAGGAACTGCCAGAAATGAAAATTTCAAGCAAGAAAGGGCAGTTGAAAGAAACCGAAGAAGCTCTAGCAAAGAGGAAAGCTGACACGACTGCAAGGGGCGGCAAAAAAAAAAGCTAAGTCCATTGGCTGAAGCACAATTGCGTGCTGAAAAGTTACGTGCCTTTAAAGCTGCCTTACAGAAGACCAAAAATGAGAAGGTAGCCATGATGTTTCTTCTTCCCACATCTGCTAACCTCTTTCTATATAATATGGAGGGTGATTTAAGTTTCAACAGCCAGTTTATTCTAGCTGTGTTGTGTTGGGTCATTGTTTAAGCACTATTTTCTCAATAAGACATATAATGCTCAATGCTAAGTTGCTAACGAGTTTTTTGTTGGAGAATTTAATGAATTCAGGATGAGGAGGATAGGAAGCGGATTGAGGAACTAAAGATGCAGCGACAAAAAGGATTGCTGGAAGAACAACGTCAGCTGTCAATAAATCAACTTCCAATTCTTGTTCCTCGAGGCAGCAACTAGTGAAGCCTACAATTACAGGGAAACTATCATCAAGTATGCAAAAAGACCGAAGTTCTAATAATCTAAGCACTGCACATTCTCTGCCTCGGCCAATCACAAAGATTTCAAATGAAGCAATCAAAAGATTGAGTTCACATAAATCCAAGGCATCTGGGGATGCCCTTAGTCAATCTGTCTCTCCTCGGGTGATACTCAGAAAAGAAAATTCCAATGTCTCAAAACAATTGAGGTCAGTTGTTCAAGCAAAACAGATTCCATCCAATATGAAGAACAGTAAGCAAGTTGATCCTACAAAGGTGGGCATAAGTGGTAGCCTAAAAGCTAATGGTGCATTCCCTGTGTCTCCCAAGAATGTTGAGAAGGTGTTCCCTCGTAAAGCAGAGCAGTTGAGTTCCAATGGGTTAAATGTACCAAAAAAGAAAACAAAGAAAATGGTAGTACGTCTGATGTCAAGAAGAACAGTGACCAAGGTTTAACTCTTCAACAAGGGATAGAAGGTGGCAAATTAAAAACAAAAGGCACCGTGTCACATTCAACTCCACATTCCTCAGTTAACTCTGACTTGAAGAAAAAGTCAGCTGAAGCAAGAAAAAGCCTACAACCAGTTAGCACATCAACAGAGAAATCCACAGAAATTTGTCTGGATTTAAATGACGGTGTGGGAAAGAATGCCCTTCCCAGCAGTGAAGGAAGTAACCTGGATAATGGTGTTGCCAATATGAAGTCTAAAGAGAATACGGGCGTCAAATTCAAAAACTCTTCCAAGGTAACAGAAATAAAAACCAGGTAAAAGCTTCAGAATCAGATGATGATTCTAGAACGAAACAAGGGAATTTAACCAATTCAGCCCATATTTCAACTCAAGAATCTACCTTCAACAATGTTAAACAAGCAGAAGTGAATGAGCCTAGAACACCAGAATGTTCGGTAGATGATGGATTTGAAATTATTAAGGTCTCTGAAGCTGTAATAATCCCTCTTACTGAGGTGGCTATGTCAGGCTCTCCCAGTTACAAGCAACTTGCAAGTCAACAAAGCAGCTTCAAAGTTTCATCTTTTGTGCCTGAGAGATGTAATCCTGAGGATCATGATAGAGCACCAACTGCCCCTGTCCCATCTCTTGATAATTCACCTTCTGAAAGCTTAAAGTTTTGTACTTCCAGTGCACCTGTAACACCTGAAAATAGTAGTGCAAGGGAAGAAGTGTTTACTCCCAGGTTAAATGTTTTTGGATCTAATGATCCTCATGTCATTTCCTCCAGTTATCCAAGTGCAAATCCAGATTTACGGAATGTAATCAAGTCTTCACTATCAAACTCTCCTGTAGCTGATGATGGTAAGTCAGATTCACTGAATTCACGTAAAAGATGGGGGAACTCAGAAAACAGTGCCAAAGGATTGAGAAGATTTTTGATGTTTGGCGAAAGCCGCGAAGTTCTATGGCCCCTCCATCAGATGTAGTATCCTCCCTGGAAACAAGTCAAGGTTAACAAGAAGAGCAACAATTTATTAATAGCAATGGCAGAAATGAGGTGGACAACTAAGGTAATAGCTACAATCCTAACTTCTGTGCTTGAAAAATCAGACTAGTGGGATATCTCTTTATATGCTTATTGGGTTTTACCAAATCTTAATCTAGTAGTTTCTCATAATTACTTAATTTTCTGTTATACACTTTTTGTATTGCTGAAAGTCAATGTATCGCTATTTTATTTGAGAAATATAAATAAAAGGGAAACAGGAAACAGTAAAGACACTAGAGATTGTTTTTGCATTTTGTTGACAACTGAGACTCTTAGAAATGAAAAACAAGTGCTTCTACAACTCTCCTCGATCCAGACCTGCAAAATAAGTTACAAATGGATGCTGATTTTTTTGACTGATCAATGGGGGTTAAAAACGGGTCCACCACCCTTATTGAAAATAGGAAGAAGAAACTCATAAGTGCCCTGACTGCAATTACAGCATTTTGCTAATCACAATTGTCAATAACCAAAAACACTAGTGGATTTAAGATATCAATATTTGCAGACCATGAATCACTATCTTATTGAGGTGTTTTCTCAATATATCACTTACAAACTGAATGCAGCCCCATTCTACATACTTTTATACCATGGAAAACACATCCATAATTGACAAAGTCCCTCCTTCAATTAATTTTTGATGGATTGAAAAAACCTTGAATACTGTGAGACCAAGTTTTGTTAAAAATATTGTCAAACCATTCACGTGCTTTCTGAACTCCCATTTATTGCATACATGTTAATCAGGAAGCCACAAAATCCACATCTGAATCCAATCTGATCTTTATTATTTTAGGTGGATCTTCATAACCTGTTTGAAAGCTGCCATATTGGTGTCTTCTGGAAAAACACTAGGGTTGAATATTATGTTTTTGCAACTTCATTTGCAAAAATAATTCTAAAGTGATTTCAGCAGCCTGTTTGGTGCTAACCCAACAACCATCCCATCCACGAAGCCACAATTTGTGTGCCTCATAGCTTACTGTTCAGGGCATTTACCAAGAACAAATACCATTTACAAAAGCCACTTTCAATATCTTTGATGGATCTCTAATGTCCATAATGTTTTCCAAGGTGCACTAAAGGGAGCATACCGAGAATTCCCATATTACCTACCTCTCTATCAGAGCATTCGCAACTTTAATTGTCTGAGAGTTCGAATATTTTGACAGCTATGTTCCATTTTAGCATACATGTGGAGTAATTAGCCAAGTGTGGAGTTTGTGTGTAGTCCATATCCTACAATCGACTTATTCCACGATTCGTGTGCATTTAGAGCAAGTCTAAGAGGACAGTCACAGCCACAACAAAACAAAGTGTGTGCAGATGGCTCACTTTGCATTGTTCTAAGGTTGCAGGTTCAGAATATGCTCTGGGTACTGTCAAAAGTGGCCGGGTTTGACTTAGTACTATCCAGCTTCTTTGGCAAGCCCATTCTTGGTTTTGAAGAGCCCTGCAACTACTACATCTTGTGTTATCCTCTAAAGGACACTAACAACAGAAGTTATGCCGTTTTGCAGCTTCCATTTTGGTGCAGGCAAAGGTTATACTTGAAATTTTCTCAATTTCAGATACTCCACCTCGGCCACTGACAGACAATTCCTGAAGTTACTATCAAGTGAACAACAGCAGTTCCAGCTCCACACCATAATAGGTTCTTTTCAGAAGCTGGAAGCCCAAAATAGACAAAATTCTTCATATCTCTAAATGGTATCATCGCTGTATCACAACTGCTTGACCCTCCCAAGGAACCTAATCATCATCATCAACCCATATGCTGTCCATATGTCTGATACTTTTTGCTGCAAAAGGGCATCCTTTTTCCACTAGAACAGAGTGAATTCTCCAGAGGCAGCACACTGAATAATGTTGGCAGTTGCTTTCGAAAGAGCTCAGCTTACTTTAGGGTGGGACCCTAGTGTCCCTTTCCTCTTATATCTCACAAACATAATAAACTCCTAACCATGACATCTTGGACCACATTGGCCAGGCCAGTTTAAAAGTTTTTTTAGCAAGCCATATGACTGTTTGGCGTGCTCCCCAGAACACAATAGTTCCAGTCGATTAATGTAGTTGATAAAATCAGTCGCTTCAAATAAAGAAGGATCAAACATAAGGCAAAGTTTGTTGTCAGAAATCTTACCTTCCACAATCTTTCAAGGAGTATTGTTGCCGGCATTGTTGGGTTGCATACATTTAACAACCTCTCCACCTCAAACTCTTTCCAGCTTCCATGGAAACCATCACCCACCTCTCAGCAATAGAGAGGATGGTGGAATTCAGTCTATCTCATATGTTTTTGTAAGTATAGGGGTCGTTCATAAGTGTGGGAGGGTCATGAAGGTACTTCAACATCATGCCTCAAGGACAAAAAGTCACACCAATCTTCTATGTCATCCTATTTTTGAATGGATTCAGGATTTTCAGATAATATCCTTAGCACAGTTGGTCATGAAACCAGAAACCCTGCTAACCTCACAGTGGTAGTGTGTGAAACTTATCCTTTCAAATTTTGGAATAAGGGAGGTCTTTTGTGAATGACTCTTCTCAGACGCCAATTTTTTCATTAGATATTTTGATTTCATAGCCCTTATAATGTTCTCTGAATCACCATCTACTTCGACGCTGTTAAAGTTTTCCTTCAGCAAATTTCAGACCCTCTACCAGGGCAATAGATTCTGGCATGTTATTTGAAGCTCGGGGACATGTTTAGTGCTAGCTACAAGGCATTTTTTTCGGTCATCTCGAATTACACCTCCCGCTCCAGTGATCCCGGGGTTTCCCCTTGAGGCTTCTTCAAACTTTAGCTGTGCACACTCCTGTTTCGGAGGAGCCCACTTAGCCTATGTCCTTTTATCTTTCGTGATACCAATCTGATTAGTGGGGAAGGTGGGAAGACAATGGATTTTCCATTGTGCCAAGGTCTCTTATCCCTACCACCCAACTTCCCATAATTTAAAGGAATTGTAGAAGTGAAAGTTTCCACAAATACCACCTTTAAACCAGAAATGAACTGCTCCCACAATTTCTTTTTCTTAAAAGATCCTTGCATTTGTAAACCTTCTCAGGTGCCAACAGATTAGTGGAGTCCCATCCTTCAAGGTCCCTTAGCCACATTTGACCTATATAGAGTATACTAGCCATTAAGTAGGTTAGAAAGATCAGCCGGGCATATCCATTTTAAGCCTGTTTTGAAGAAAACCAAGTGTAGGTCTTCTGAGTCAAGGGGTAGTTAAGTGGGGACACTTATCTCAAGTGCAATCCCTAGAGTAAGTTGTTTCCTTCCATTATAGTGCTAGTCTAGAACTTTCTGGAAAAAATGAAAGAGAAGAAATGCAGAAGGGGTGATACACCAAGATATTTTAATCCTTTCCTCTACTTGATCACAACACAAGAAAACTAAAACATGCAGAACTTATTGTTTGATTGACACAATGATAATAGAGCAGAGGTAAGATCTAACCTAAATACGAAAATGGAGCCAGATAACATGAGAAGAAAGCTGAAGGGAAATTCACCACAACACCTTTTATCAATCACATTGGATACACAATTGCTCTCTATTAATTCAAAGGTACTGGACATTATTCTGCATGAATTTGAAACCTAGGCTATAGTACTGCTGAAATAAAAACAGGAATTCAAGCAAATTCAAGGAAAGATGATCAGACTATAAAGAGACACTCTATTTATTACAAATCTAGAGGAAGATGAGAAGTGTGCAACATGCACCAACTCTAAAATTTTATAATTATCCTTAGATAATAATATTATCCATTCTCATCCTAAATAAAATTTTGTTCTAATTCTTCACTCAAGTTCCATCAAATATTTGAAATTTAAAAGGCTAAAATAGCTTTCAAATCCACCAAAATCTCATTAAAAGAACTCCTTCAATTATTCTTTTAATTCTTTTATCCTCACGTGGACACTCCAAAATTAGCTTTTAAAGTTTGTCCTCTGACTATTTTAATATTAAAGCTTTAAATAAGCTTTTAAATTTAAAATTGGTGCATATCCAAATATATTAAAAGCTTGGCAAAGCTTTTATTTTAATTAATAAAAGCAAGACGCTCTGATTGATTCTCATCCACTCATTGCATTCTTTTAATTCTCTTTAAATTAATTTAAATAAATTGTCACAATTATCTTTATCTTATATGTGTGCAATATTTAAATTGTGTAACCGATATATTTAAATTATGGATTTAAATTCGAGAATTAAAAGGTTGAGAAATCAGGATAACTTAGAAATATTTTGTGATCATCAAACTACAATTTTTTTTGTAATATTATTAATGACGTCCTTGCATTGCCCAAGGAAGTTCCATAGATAAGAACCTTTTATCCATTGGTTACAATTGGATACTATTTCCAATAGGAAGAGGAAGATTAACATAGGGTTTAAAAACAGGCATAATCTTCGTAGCAAAACTGGAAGATGCCCAATCCAAAATGGATGACATATATCTCATCAAAATGTAATAGAGAATGAACAACATTTGTTTGTGAGGAATACCTTGTTTGAGTACACCTCCCTATTGCACCAAGAAAAAAATTAAGGATGAATGTTTTCTTTTAAATATTGTGGAGTATGTCATTTAAGATAATACCCAGTTACCAAAGGTTGCGAAGTCCAACTGGTGAAGAATGCTTGCTCACAAAGAGCCCACCGAGGTTCTATTTCCAGAAGGTACCAAAATAAGGGATGAGGCCAGGTGCAAGTCCCGAGTGACTTCAGCAGAGCAGATATCGCTCAGTACCTTGGCACTAAGTCAAAGGAGACGGATTAATAGTGCACCCAATACCTATGGGTTGGTTTGTTCTCCAACCAAAGCAAAAAGGAAACACCCAATTGATAAAATAAAATGGTTATGGAATTCCTATTCAAAAGCCGAAGTCTGCATTCTTGGTTGGATCTGTTTCAGTCATAGTGTTTTTAACCAAAATGACTCCATTTAGGCCTGTAACAGTAACTACAAAATTGGCAACAAGCATGTCTACAACCTTACTATCATATTATCTGCGGTAACTACAAAATTGGCAACAAGTATGCCTACAACCTTACTATCATATTATCTGCAAGAGAAGTTTCTATAAAAACTCAAACATTTTGGAGAATAGTGTCAATTGGAGACACTTTACAGATTGATGATGTTTTTGACCAATTATACAATCTAATTTATACATTAAGAAAGAAATGGGTTGATGGCTGGAAGATAAAAACCTAAAGTTTTCTCTTCAAGCAACTACAATCCTTATCTAAGAGGAAAATTGACAATAGAAGTTCTAGAACCCAATCCAATATCCTAAAAACATTATAGCTATGTAATTTTTAAAGTTAAAAAAGATCTAATGAACCAAACAAACACTTCCAATTTTCACAAATAAATATAATCCTGTGTTGCAATCTAATGAAAGCTTAAATGTCCTGATGCTTGTATTAATTAATATTGTTGTTAACAGATTTTGAGTAATTGGAATGAGCTTATCTTCGAAGCTGAGAGTGGTGGGTTGGATGACCTTCAGTGACTTTCTAGTTTGTTGTTTTCCCATTCAGCTGAGCTTATTGGGCTTGATGATGATGAGGATGATGTTCGTGGTTCTTTTGATCTGATGGGAAGCAGGTGGAACCTTCAAATATAGATTTGTTAAATTGTAAATTAGCTCATTATGTAGAAAGGAAAAATTGGTTGTTGAATGCATCAATGCCACAGTTTGTGTATGTACTATGTATAATAGATAAGGTCTTATTTTATCATAATTTATGGTGGACAAGTTTCTACCATCATGTTTTATGGTCTTTTGTTCATCATGGAGAAGACCACTGAAACTTACACAGCTCCTCTCAATATGATGTTCGATTCAGCTATATATTATTTTTTCTCAATCTGGAGATTATAAGCACTTATCAATAAACGAGTATCCTTGCTCTTGTTTGTTTTCCTCATTGCATTTGTACATACAAATATATTCTTGTATTGACAAGCTAATGGCTGAAGCTTGTGTGGGCTATTTACGAAAAATGAGGTTGTCATTGGAATATCATGAAGCACTATAATCTTATGAGTTCATACGCCTCAGATCTTGCAAATCAATTCCTCTATTCCTACATACAGCTATCCTCCTTTAAGTCATGGTTCATATATGTAACTGTAAAATTGAAATACTATTTGTGATCAGTATATATGCCGACATTAGAACTTCAAATGTAAAGCTTCAAAGATAATGGAAGTTCAGAGGTTCTAGGTTTACAGGAAATTTTGGCAAAAGAACTAACTTACCTACGTTAATGTCCCTTCTTGATTTTCATTGCGCTCCTTTGACATAAAATAAATAAGTAGCTTTAATGTCTATTCTTGTTAACTGTGTATGCGCGAGGGTGTGCAGAAGATTAAGAAAAACATGCATTCTACTTGGCCTAAATCCATGAAGTCCAGACAAGTATAAATCCATTAGTATGTCTTTATGCGTATTTTCAAAAATAAAACCACAATTCAAGCTCCTAACTCCACCAATCAAGGGCAATACATTATTTTTATTTATTTTTGCACTTAAATCCTCTTTGTGAACAAAATCACTTTTGCTTTAACTTCATTGATTAGATTTAGTCCCAACACATATTTCAACACCCATATACGAGAGAGGCATGCATAAAATGCAACAATTTACTACATAAGCACTGCTTGTATAAATTGAAAGGTCCATGGAGCTCCATAATGAACAAGGCACAACACTCGTAGGAGGTTTTACAAATGGTGCGACAAGTAAAGTGGGCTTGATTAAGTGTGGTTGAGCCAAAGTAGTATTGGGATGGGTGACCTCTTGGGAAGCCGTGGTGCTTCACCCTTGTGAGCATCACTAGAATTATGGAGTGTTAGATGGACCATTCATGCTTATGAGAGATGGGTTCTTGTAAACAATTACTTGTGAAATATAGGTCAATGTAGATTGACTTGAAACTATGTAGTTGAATATCGAAAATCATACTACATAATTTAGATATACTTCATTAATATCCTTTAATCCAAATCCACCCTATAGATCCATATCCACCAACATGAGCCTGTACTCATCAATTTAATTTCGAATCTTATAATATGGTGACACATGAGGACAAGAAAAAGCTATCGATTATTGGATCCAAGAATTTAGAATGGAAGCATTATAATAAGAAAATCATTATTGGTATAGATGAGGTGTCGTGATTGGAATCATCAAGGTGCTACCTATTTATAAATTATCGGGGTGTTCTCTATTTATCAAAGTTACTGAGACACAACATACCGATTTGATAGCCAAGGTGCGGTGTTGCGAGGCATAGGTCCAAGTGTATCAATCATGATCATGGAGACGGAGGTCCAGTAGTGAAGCATCGAGTTTGAGAGCACCTAGTCCCACAATTATATGATCTACTAGTAGTGAGGAGGATTGAGGGCAGTGGCCCAGATTGTATTAAAACATTTTGTTTTATGTGTGTGTGCATGTGCGTGTGCGTGTGTGTGTGCATGTGTGTGCATGTGTTCGCGCGCACGTGTGTGCATGTGCGTGTGTGTGCATGTGTGTGTGTGTGTGCGCGTGTATGTGCGTGCACACGCGTGTGCATTGTGTTATCATGTGTATGGATGACATCTATTATTGATTCTTGATGATGTAGCTTGATGTGTATAATGATATGTGGTGTGATTAGTGTTGAATAATAACAACGATGATTCATTTATGTTGCATTGGATGTGTCATTTTTAGAATAGACAATAGATAAACATGTGATGATTTTATATTAGTTGGTAGGTGTATCTAAGAAATATGATTGAATACAAAATTATCGAATATCCGCTCTTATAATACAGTGTGAGATGTAATGATTTGTATAGGACACAATCCAAGAATAATCAAGGAGAAAGAGTTCCTAGAAACCTATGCATATAAAGCAAGGAGGGTGATCCGTTCATGCCACCGATGAATTGTGAAAAGTAAGCAAAATACAGAGAGTCATGAATGCAAAGTTGATATAAAAACTACCCAAAAAGGGGTGTCGATTGATTACGCACGGCTCAAGTGATGCTAAAGAAGATACATGTGAAGTAGTAGCAATATTGTTAATGTTAGGATTTTATATTACAAAGCTTTGTTCTTTCATGACCCAGTTGAGCTGAGCTTTTAGCGATAGGTTGTGCCTTTGTATCCTGCTTTAGAATCGAATTTGGCGTAGGATTCCATAAAACCAACTTAATAGTAGGGAGATGATCATGCGGGATTATAGATTTCAACGAGCGATGTCGTGACAGAGGAGGAGAGTATGATCGGTCAAGATGTCATGCTCAAAAGGTGATAATACCCTTGTCTTAAAATAACTTGAGCTTATCATTAAGTGCATAACAATCATTATCCCGATGTCCATTTATTCTATGAAAGTTGCAAAAAGGTTGATTGTGATTCCATTGCAACCGATGAGGAGGGTGGTGTTCATTATATGGTAACCAAATCAAATGCTCATCAAGTAGGGTGTACAAGATGCCATGTGGCCTAGTAGAATTAGAAAAGTATAAGGGTTCTTTCTTAGGATGAGGAGTGAACCGTGGTGAAGGTCTATGTGGAAGTGGGTTAAGACAAGATGTATCGATATGATGAAGGACTTTAACTTCATGTGTATGGGGGATGAAGAATGCAAAGCTATTGCAATAGTTCTAATGGATGGACCTTGATCATGCAAAGGGTGTTTATACAAAGGGGTGGGAGATGTGTCAAGTGTGGGTGCAAAAGAATGCGGGTTAAGGATTTCTTGTTCTAAATCAATAACTCAAAGAAAAAGGGTTGTAAAAGAATCATGTGTCATACAATAAATTTTTCTTAAGAGGAAAGATCAATCCATGACAAAAATATATTGCATTTATAAATCAATAGGTTGATATATTAAATGATACATGCAAGATTTAAAACGTAAGATATAATCACTAATAGATTCAATTTTCCTTTATGCAAAATGAAGGCAAATGTTCATATGAAAATTTAGGTCCATTACTAAAGATAAAACATCTATGAAATTCTTCTTCTATGTAAAAAAAAAAAAGCGTATGCAAAGACCCACAAGGTAAATGATGAAACTAATCTAATTCAATGATAGTGAGACTACGAGGGAATGCTCGAGGAGAAATCTATCGTTGGGATGTGAAGCCATTGTGACATAATAAGCTTTGAGGTGCGTGATGAGGCAAGAATATGTCCGATTAATGTATAATATATGATCTCATCTTACTCTCCTTTTTATTAAGTTGATTACATTTTGTAACTTTTAGTTGATCTGATATAAGTTAGGATGTAATTGTCTGTCTTTTGATTGATTGTGATTCTAATGTTAAAAGCTCTAGAATTCTTGATGAAGTGTGTGTTTGAAATTCAGTTTTGTAATAAAGTAGGTCTAATCAGTCGAGGAAATGAAGCAGGTAGTGTTCAGTATGTTTTTGATAACATCTGTTCCTACACAACTTAGTTCTAGAACTTCTAAGCTAGTTCCGGAACTCCATCACATAGTCATCATTTAGTTAGGAACTTTTGGACTTAGTTCTGGAACTCCAGTATTTAGTTCCGGAACTCCTGGGTATAGCTCGGAACTCTCATGGTGTTGATCCTTAACAATTTCCTATGGTTCTGGAACTTCTCTGAAGTTCCTGGAACCGATGGGAGTTATCTATTCTAACCACATCCGGAGATTTTGCATCTACGACCCTTTCAATCAGGAAAGGATGAGAAGATTTCTAAACGCAGATCCAGGATAGTTATCTTACAACTATTTAATCAGCCACAATCCGACTCAACATCTATTTTGGGCATGATTCGATTTCATCAGAATCATTGAGACAACTGTGATTGTAAAATGTATATAAAAGTAGACATGTAGTAGATAGATAATATATAGAATATGATATGAGATAGAAATAGAACAGAGAAGAGAAATATAGACTAAGTACTCAGATCCAGTACGTTTTGTAATACCAAATGTTTTATCAATAAAATAGCCATTCTTATTTGAGAGAATTCGAGTTGGTAAAACCCTGATTCAAGGAGCAAGGGCCCACTCCCCCAAGGACTAGGATATTTGTTTATTTGGTATTTATATTTCTTCATAAATAGCTTAGATATGTTAATTCTGTATTGTTTTAATTATTTCAGTTAAATTATATTGTATACTTGTTCCTGTAGGTGTTTAGATAGATTCTTATATTTCTTGCAGTTGTTTTCAAGCATTCTAAATTGAGTGTGTTTAATTCCAAAAGCAAGTGTGTTTACTTTCAGAAGCAAGTGTGTTTCCATTCTGCATAGTGTGTTTCCTTTCAACAAAGCTTTTAGTGTGTTTACTTTCAATAAGTTTTCATAGTATGATTTAAATAAGGTTTTACCAAGAAGTCCTTAAGACATTGAAGAGATCCCCTAGAAAATATAAAAAATAACTACAATCAACTACTAGATTGATAAGATTACTCTTGTTGCATATAGCTTTAGACACACCCCTGGTTTGATATGACATCAACAAGAAGTTGATTAAATGAAGGGAATAATGACACCCATCATTTTTGGCGTCATTGCGGGGTCACTAGTTGGAACTTTCTAATTAAGTGTTAGCAAGAGCAACAAATCATGCATCTAGTAGTTGAAGGATCTTCCCTACCATATCACAAAATATATGAGTAGACTAAGAGACTCGCAGGGTAGATTCCTCCTAAAAAAATCTTCACAAGAATTCATAACATCCTCTAGTCAAAGTAAAGAAAGTGATCAAGAATTGGAGACACCATCATCCCATGTCAGACAAGAAACAAAATTGCCATTTTTGGAATTCTTAGATCGATTAGTGAAGGAAGTGAAACTTTTAGGAGAAGGCTTATTACTCAAGATCCATTTAGGGTGAGTTTCGATTCTCAATCTGAGTAGTTAACCTCCTACTCCCGATTTTCACCTTCCCAAGGCATACCGCTTACCACATTGATTGGGAGGAAAATTCAGAATTTTTTTTAAAATGGCACGAGAAGTTGAGGGAGTATCCGATAGGACCTTTACTTATCTAATCCAATTAGGAGATGATGATACATCAATGAAAAATATCTCACCTGCACATTTACCCACATTTAGAGGGATGTCATCTGAAGATCCTGACCAATTTTTGTTTGAGTTCAAGGTACTATGTCAGACCTATGATTATAAGACAGATAATCAAAAAATCAAGTTGTTTCCATCCACTTTGAAGGATGCAACAATGAGGTGGTTCATGGGATTACCATCCAACTCTATTAGCACTTGGGCACAAATGGAGACTGCCTTCCTAGATAAATACCAGGATTATTGTAGAGGGAGAAATATGAAGGAAGAATTCTTCAAAATCAAGCAGGAGGAAGATGAAAACATAGAAGACTATTTAGACAGATTCCTCTTTGTTAGCAAAAGATGTGGATTTGTGCTTTCAGAGGAGTTAAGTAAAACCATTTTTCTTAAAGGTTTGGATGACGAATCTAGGGAAGCCCTTAACTTGATAGGAGGTGGAGACATTGATCAGATAAGAATGAATGGAATTAAGGAGATTTGTAGAAGCTATTCCAAAACAAGAGGTGGACCTAGAAAAGGAAAATCGGTGAAAATTTGAATCTAAATATGAACAAACTAATGGATGAGTTAGCAAACTTTAAAACAGACATTTTAGTGCAATTAACCTCTACTGTGGATGGATTACAAGCTAAAGAAAATGTCAAAACTGAACCATTGGCTATGTATTGTCCTAGATGTAGGAAGAAGCATGCACTAAGAGACTGTCCTTTGGATAAAATAGAAATGTGCCTTATTTGTGAATCTAAAGAACATGATACTAATGTTTGTTCTTTACTTCTAGTTATTAAGAATCAACTTAAACAAACTAGTGCCTCATCTACAATAGAAGAATTGAATTTTTTTTAGAGACAACCTAACCAAAGGCAGTTTATGCCAAATCAGTCCTAACCCTGGATGATGCCATGGGTGCTCGGTCATTACCGTAAAATTAGGGACAACCACCTTGGGTACCTCAACCAACTTGGAACCCTCAAGATTGGGCAAATTGAACTTGTATGCTCGGGGACATCAACAACCATGGGATGGTCAAGGAAATCCTTATGTTTGGTCAGAACCTAGATGGAACCCTAGTAATTATTCTCAAGGAAGAACATATCCAAATCAGAATCAACAGGACATCATGGGATCTCCTACACAGAATTCACAAACTGAGAATGTAGTCCAAACGCAAATGCCAACACAGCCAGTAGCAAATCCAAGAAAAAAACAAACAACTCCTGTTTATGGAACAGAACCAAAAAAATCAGTTGATTTACATGTTATGGATTGTAAGGATATTCAAACTAGGTCTGGGAAAATCATTAACACCTACCCTTATTATCACTAAATGACAAGAAAATGAAATTCCTAGTACTATTGTTCCAAAAGAGGATATAGAAAGAAAAGAAAAGGAGCCAGATAGCAACACTATTGAGACTCCATTTCCAGAGAGATTCAAAGAAGCTATAGAAATCAAGGAGTCTGAATTGGTACATGAACTAAGGAAATTGAATATTGAAATACCACTGTTACAAGCAATTAAAGACATTCTAGAATTGAACAAATTAATCAAAATGTTATGTATGAAAAATCTTGGAAGGAAGAAACAATACCCCAAGACTATCAAAGTAGATGGGAAACTTGCTGATTTATTAGCAGGAAAACTTTTACTTCCCAAATACGGAGATCTTGGAAGTCCTATTATTTATGTCTCTATAGGAAATAAGGATGTACATAATGTTTTGGTAGATTTGGGAGCTACTATCAATGTAATGACAGTGGATACTCTGAAAACATTACCATTAACGGGTATACAACCTACTAATACCATATTACAGATGGTAGACCAGTCTGTAGCAAAACTAGAAGGAATTATTGAAGATGTGGTGGTTATGGTGGAGTCATGGGAATATCCAGTTGACTTCCTTATCTGCATCCAAAAGGTAAAACATTGGGTTATCCCATTATTTTGGGTAGACCATGGTTAGCTACAATTGTTGCTTTAATAGATTGCAGGTCAGATGATATGACAATCTCAAATGGTAAGAACTCTAAACAAATTTCCTTATATCCTCTTCGCACCTTTTACTGACAATCATGAACAATTGTGGGTTGATTCTCCTGAAACTAATAAGAAAAATTTGTCTTCTTTGGCTATGATCACATTGCAGGATCATGTAAGAGAAGTAGAAGAGATGATTAATCCACCATTGAAGGAGAACAAGTTGTCCTCGAGGAAATCAGAAATAGTTTTAGAACTTACGAACTTAGTTACGGAACCCGCGAACTTAGTTCCGGAACTCGCAAACTTATTTCTCGGAACTCCTGCGAACATAGTTTCAGAACCACCACATTTAGTTCCGGAACCAAGACAACAACAATTCTCTTTGATTGAAAATAATTTCGCTTTGGAGGAATAAGATTTCTCGTGGGGAGAGGATGAATCAGTAGCTTCAGTTTCAAGTACATCAGGAAGTGGTGAAGAATTTCTGGAAAGTAGCAGTGACGAAGAATTTGGCTTGCAAAGAGATAAGTATCATAATTCTCATTATTGTCCTTTTTCCAGTATTTTGTCTCAAGGAACTTTTGGAGATGTTGCTACATACCATATGTTGTTACCACATGCATGTCCATTAAATACTTTAATGAAACCCTTCCCACAAATCAGTTCATCACATATTGGAACCAAGCATGTTGAAATTCAACCGGGTAAAACTTTAAACATTAACAGTTGGTTGAAGGATGATGAAGAAGCTAAATTGTTTGATGTTATAAAAAATCATACTAAAGCTTTTGCTTGGGATTACAAATACATGAAGGGGATTCATCCAAGCATCTGCACTCATCACATATATACTAAAACATTAAACTAGTTAGGCAAATCAAAGAAGGATTAACCTGACTTTAAGGGATATAGTCAAACAAAAATTGAAAAACTATTACAAGTAGGTTTCATCTACCCTATCTCTTAGATAGCTAGTGGGTATCTCAATTGTTTCCAAAAAGAAAGGAAAATGAAGAATATGTGTTGACTATAGGGAACTAAACAAAGCCACAATGAGAGATTATTTTCCCAAACCATTCATAGATCAAGTTCTAGATAACCTTTCGGGTAAATAATACTTTTCTCTTGGATGGCTTTAGTGGGTATAATCGAGATCGAGTTCTTTGTTGAAGATCGGACAAAACTGCATTTACATGTCCATGGGGAACCTTTTCCTATAGGGTGTTACCATTTGGTTTATGCAATGCTCCTATGCTTTGCAGAGTTATACTTGTAATCTTTGTTGATCTAACAAATGATTGTGTTGAGGTATATATGGATGACTTCACTGTACACGGAGATACATTTGAAGATGCTTTGAGAAATTTGGATAGAGTGTTAACAAGATGTGAACAACACAACATGTCTCTTAGTGATGAAAAGTGTTTGATGATGGTGGATGAGGGGATTGTATTAGGACACCATATTTCAAAAAAAGGAATTCAGGTGGATAAAAAAAAATTAGGATCATTTCAGATTTACCTATTCCTCATACCCCCACAGATATCAAATCATTTCTAGGGCATGCTTTGGGTACTTGTTAGTGCAAAATCACAAAGCACCCCTGATGTTGATCAATTTCTAGTTTGATACTCTATCATCCAATGTGATTGCACAACATTGAATCCTTTCTCCAAGTGTGGGACTTGCGAGAAATGAGAAAGGAATCTCGAGAGAAAGGCTGGTTCCTGCTCCTAAACTACTGCCACAAGCTATTCCAATGCACAGGCAAGCTAATCTAAACCTAATCTAACCATGCCAAGGAGACAAAGAGAGAGAGAAAGGGGAAAAACAACAAAAGCCTACACTAAAACGGTGATACACCGAGAGAAGGAGAATGTTGAACATCTATCAAAACTTGCCATGGAGCAAGGAGAGGTGAGCAATGGGAAGGATGGAGACGAGATGCATCACGAGCCCAAGGATAGATTTCACACGAAAATGTCCCAAAACTCCATGAACACGGCTCCGGACCTGCAATGAACATTCAAACTTGCACAAATACCTGCAATGAAGAGAGGCGAGAAGAAAACAAGCAAAAATGAGCAAGGATGGACGGATGCATCACAAAACACATTTTTGTTGCTTCAAAGTTTGCCTGAAACATCATTTCAATAGTAAAAGGCAAAAACGCCATTACGAGCAAGGAGGAGGTTCGAACTCCATTTTCAACCCTGGAGAAGAAAAGAAGGGAGGGCAGAGCCAGAAAAGATGAACAACTTGTAATCATTCTTAGAAATGAGCCAAATCTGGCCTTTTACAATGCATGGGTCGAGCCCAGGAGAGAGAAAACGTAGGAAAACATGCAAGCAGCCCAACCATTGACCAAAACGCATTCTTCATTAAAATCGGTGGTTGAAACATCACTTCTGGCCATGCTGAAGAAGAATGCGACCCATGTGCATTAAATCGGTTGTTGAAACGTCAGTTCTGGCCATGTTGAAGAAGAATGCGACCCATTTGCATTAAATCGGTTGTTGAAATGTCACTTCTGGCCATTACTACGTGCCAGAGATGTTTCTTGATTTTCTCTCTCCAAAATGAACCAAAATGCAAGATTGACCCCGGAATCGTGTAGAGAATTTCATAAGCTTTCCATTGATATAAAGAACGTGCAAATCCGAGCTCTGGATCAAAAGATATGGGATCACGAAGATTTAGGGAAAAAAAACAGGCCAAAACGGATTTTGAATTTTTCCCACGCTCTGCCACTTGGATGACACGTGTCGGGTGCTGATTGGATGAGTAATTCTCTCTCCTCCACCTTTGCGGGCTTTCCTTTGAAATTTTGACCTTTTTCATACTTTGGAAAAATTCTCATTTTCCCCGCGCCCGCCACTTGGGACACGTGGCACATGCATTGGTTATTTGACAAAGCGCAGGGAAAACCTTTACCTTTTAGTTTTTCGGCCAAAACTTTTGCTAAATTTTCTAAGTCCTCCCCGAGCTCCGCACTTCCCCCGCCTTAGGACACATGTCCTATGTCTATTGGCTCGGGCCGACCCTTCAAACCTCGCCCTTTGAACTTTTGGGCCCAAAAACACTTAGTCGAAATTTTATTGCGCCTCCCCTTGTGACACGCGTCACATTCTGATTCGATTCGTTAGGCTTTTTCGGGTCTTTGTCCCTCGCGTATTTTTGGCCCGGATGTCCCAAACCGTTTGGGAACAAATTTCTCTGATCCGCCCGATTCGGGCTTCCCTGTCCCTCTTTGAGGCGAAGACACGTGGCACATTTCCATTGGCTCTCGGCTCTTTCGGCTTTTCGCCCCGTCCATCGCGTCCTTTTGCCCAAATGTCCCAAACGAAAGTTCCTTGTTTCGGCCCGAACCGCCGATTCGCGTCCTCCACGTACTTTTGTCCCAATTGTCCCCCGGATGCACTGGGACAAATTCCTCCAAACCGCCCGAAATGGTGACTTGCGTGTAAACCGCCCGATCCGCGTCTTCGCGTACTTTTGTCCCGGATGTCCCAAACTCTGCGAAAACAGACTTAGGCAAATTTTTTCCATTTTTGGCCGATTCGCTTTTCACGCGTCCCAGCGTCCCGATGTCCCAATGTCCCAACTGCTCCCGGCTTTGCTGGACCGCTGGCGGCCTTTCGGCGATTCGCGCGCCCGACGTCCCAATATCCCAAGGACCACTGGACTAGGACTTAGCCGATTTTCTTCATTTTTACGCCCCAAGCTTGTTTTTTTGCAACTTTTTCACCCTTTTCTTGACCTGTTGGGATTCTTCTTGGATGGGAGAGTTAGAAAGAAGCAGAGGGGGCCCCAAAAACATGATTTTGGGCCTTGAATCAATCTATTTTGCTTGGGACTTGAATATTCTGATGCATGTTATCAAAATTACCCTGGGGGGTGAATTTTGGATAACGATTTTAGCGACTTCAATGGGGGTCATCTACTGCTTAGATGAATGATCGATTAACTGAAGCAATCCATTGGGCATGGAGTCATGAGTTATAGCCTGTAAACTGATCTGAACTTTGAAAACCTCCTCTCTGAGCCACTTGAAACCCACTGAACATGGAGTTGTTCTCACCAAAATGCCACTTTGAAATGGGTATGCAAAGAGCAAAACCAGCACCACAAAAACTATGTACAGAACTGAAAATCATACATGCTCCAAATGGAACATGCAGAGTGTGCACAAGCACTTCTTCTACTGAAAGCAAACCTACCTACTCTATTCTAATTGGAAGCAAAGGCAAGCTAAACAAACCACCTGCAATTGGTTGTGAGAAATAGCTTCCCTTTCTCAAAAGTGGCAGCCATGCAATTGATTTGGCAATGATCATGGCTGTTAGGATGAGTGGAAAATCAACAAGAAGCTGGTCTTCCACCCAAATCATCAAGGTATCAGTGAAGAAGGCAAAATTCAATACCTCTTTTAGTTGCTTTGCATTTGGATTGAAGAGGTATGACAGCTGATCCTTGGTACTTTGTAGCTCACCCTCATGCTCGAAGCAAGCATGACTGTTGTGACTTCTCCTTTGGCTCCAATGAAGCCAAATACCTGATTGGGCAAGGTCTAATCCATTTGATATGCCCATAGCTCTGATTTTCAACTCCAAAAATGGAGTCTTCTTGTAGACCTTGAATGGATGGTGTGGAAGAAATGGTGAAATTCCTCTGTCCTTTCTCTTCCTCCAATGAAGAACATGAAAGATTAAAATCTTCCAATCTTGGTTCCAAAGAGCTGCTATAAGATGCAGGCTGCTGCAAATGAATGTTCTCCTTCATGATAGTAGACTCAAGTGTTTGGAATGTGGATGATGAAAGAGAGAATGGTGGAAACTCAACCGGCTCTTCTCCATCAAAACAGTCCTCCAAATCTGACAGATAAACTACCTCATGGCTGTCTTGCTGCAAATGCTCCACTTCCTCCATGGTGTCTTCTTGATCTGCAACTTGACCACCATGGTTTCTTTCACCCTCCAACATTGAGTTTGAGAGATCAAACTCCTCTTCAGTACTAGAACTTGAGAGAGGTGAAGTAGAAAGAAGAAGCGAAGGTTCTCCTAGCTTTGCTTTGTGCTCAAAGCCCTTGGATCTGCAATTTTCTCCTCCACAACTAGAATGTGCTCCTCTTCTTTTGGATCTGGAGCAGCTTCTCCTTTCTCTACTACTTGAAGACAATCTTGCTCTTGATAGAACTCTTCCTCTAGCATGAAGTTTTTCAAGTCAAACTCTTCAATCTGCTACTCTAGAGGACAAGTTGGGACTGCAAGATCTTCTTCTGAGCTTTCTTCCTTTATGGCTGATTGTGTAACTTGAATTGAATCAACATTCCCTTCAAATAGAGTGCCAACATGGACACTACTTTCTGAGCAAACTGACTGCTGATCTGCTTCTTCTTTTTTCTCTTACGCTCTGCCATAAAATCAGTCTTAACCACCATTTGTTCAACCTTAGCCTCTTCTGTAGGTTTAACCATCAAGGGGATCTTTGTCATCCCAAATTTGGCAGCCCAAACCCTCAAGTTGTCTGTCATTTCTTTTCTATTGGGCTCCTCTTCTTGCTGTCCTTCATGGCCGATTTTTGTAATTTCTTCTTCCCCACATGGAATTGGGAATGCAAGAGGAGGGATGGGTTGTAACTCAATTGATTTGGAAATTTTTTGTGGTGGTAGAGGAGATGAAACCTCTTGTTTCTTTGGAGGAGGGGTATTTCTGTTAGCTCTTGTGGAGGGGATGACTGTTTGGAAGGAAAAAGGAAAGAAGAATTGAGGTGTGGTGGAAGACTAGGGGGTGGAGACATGGGATCAACATTTGGGACAGCGAGATGGAGAATTTAAAATTTGACAACTGCTGAGATAAAATAGATTGGGAAAGAGGAAAAAGAAAGGCATGAGATGGCGTGCTTACCCATTGACAAGGTTGTTGAATACTCCTCTCATACACCTCTATTTCTTCAATCCACTTTGCAAGCAATGGCAGCGTTGCAATCATGAAGTCAAGCTTCTCCTGAGGGCTGAAGTGTCTTGGAAAAGGGCCTCCCCATGGACAAGGAGTCCTGCAACCAATTCTGAAAGCTCTCATTTGAGCTGTTGCTCTGGACTGCACCATCTCTACCTCCATCTTTTGGATTTTCTCCAACAGACCAGCATCTTGCATCTGATTGTCTTCATAACCAACATACTCTTGCTCTTGGAAAGCTCCATAGCCAAAATGATCTTGGCATTGCTGCTCATATGGGTATGCATGCTGATTTGTTCAAAATGCTGATTTGGAGGATTTGTAAAACATGTTGGAGGTGTGATAAACTGCTTGTTGTTGAAAATGTGAATTCCATGATGGAAATGAAGTCATGATTGCACAACTTCATGGAATGGAAAAGAATGAAAGAGATGGAAAGAAGGATGGATGGAAATGGATGAAAAACAGGTCTGCAACTTCAGAAATGGGTTGCTGATCAGATGGAGTCACCAGATGTGTTTGCAAGTGCCTCCAAAGGCTGAAATCTTCACAGGAACACACCAACCTGCAAAAGATGAAGTGGAAGACCTCTAAGCTCCCATGGGCGTGCCAAAACTGTTAGTGCAAATGCACGGTGGCTTAAACTTTGTTGTTGATAATGAGACACCTCTGAAAGATGAAATAATCTAACCTCAGTGTCCCACTGGGCGTGCCAAAACTGTTAGTGCAAAATCACAGCACCCCTGGATGTTGATCAAATTTCTAGTTTGATCACTCTATCATCCAGTGTGATTGCACAACATTGAATCCTTTCTCCAAGTGTGGGACTTGCGAAATGAGAAAGGAATCTCCAGAGAAGGCTGGTTCCTGCTCCTAAACTACCTGCCACAAGCTATTCCAGTGCAGGCAAGCTAATCTAAACCTAATCTAACCATGCCAAGGAGACAGAGAGAGAGAGAAAAGGGAAAAACAACAAAAGCCTACACTAAAACGGTGATACACCAGAGAAGGAGAATGTTGAACATCTATCAAAACTGCCATGGAACAAGGAGAGGTGAGCAATGGGAAGGATGGACAGATGCATCACAAGCCCAAGGATAGATTTCACATAGAAAATGTCCCAAAACTCCATGAACACAGCTCCAGACCTGCAATGAACATTCAAACTTGCACAAATACTGCAATGAAGAGAGGGCAAGAAGAAAACAAGTGAAAAAAAAGAGCAAGGATGGACGGATGCATCACAAAACACATTTTTGTTGCTTGAAGTTTGCCTGACGAACATCATTTCAATAGTAAAAGGCAAAAACACCATTACGAGCAAGGGGAGGAGGCTCGAACTCCATTTTCAACCTGAAGAAAAAGAAGGGAGGGCAGAGCTGAAAAGATGAACAACTTGTAATCATTCTTAGAAATGAGCCAAATCTGGCCTTTTACAATGCATGGGTCGAGCCCAGGAGAGAGAAAATGTAGGAAAACGTGCAAGCAGCCCAACCATTGACCAAAATGCATTCTTCATTAAAATCGGTGGTTGAAACATCACTTCTGGCCATGCTGAAGAAGAATGTGACCCATGTGCATTAAATCGGTTGTTGAAACGTCAGTTCTGGCCATGTTGAAGAAGAATGTGACCCATTTGCATTAAATCGGTTGTTGAAACATCACTTCTGGCCATTACTACGCGCCAGAGATATTTCTTGATTTTCTCTCTCCAAACTGAACCAAAATGCAAGATTGACCTTGGAATCGTGTAGAGAATTTTCATAAGCTTTCCATGATATAAAGAACGTGCAAATCCGAGCTCTGGATCAAAAGATATGGGGATCTGAAGATTTAGGGCAAAAAATAGGCCAAAACGGATTTTGAATTTTTCCCGCGCTCTGCCACTTGGATGACACGTGTCAGGCGCTGATTGGTTGAGAAATTCTCTCTCCTCCACCTTTCCGCAGGCTTTCCTTTGAAATTTTGACCATTTTCATACTTTGGAAAAATTCTCATTTTCCCCACGCCCCCACTTGGGACACGTGGCATGCATTTGGTTTGTTGACAGGGGCACGGGGAAAACCTTTACCTTTTAGTTTTTCGGCCAAAACTTTTGCTAAATTTTCTAAGTCCTCCTCGAGCTCCGCACTTCCCCACCTTAGGACACGTGTCCTGTGTCTATTGGCTCAGGGCCGACCCTTCAAACCTCGCCCTTTGAACTTTTGGGCCCAAAAACACTTAGTCAAAATTTTTATTGCGCCTCCCCTTGTGACACGTGTCACATTCTGATTCGTTGGCGGCTTTTCTGGGTCTTCGTGCATCCCTCGCGTATTTTTGGCCTAGATGTCCCAAACCATCTGGGAAAAATTTCTCTGATCCGCCCGATTCGGGCTTCCCTGTCCCTCTTTGCGGTGAAGACACGTGGCACATTTCCATTGGCTCTCGGCTCTTTCGGCTTTTCACGTCCCACGTGTCCTTTTGGCCCCGAAATGTCCTAGACGAAAGTTCCTCTTGTTTCGGCCCGAACCCGGCGGTTCACGTCCTCTCGCATACTTTTTGTCCAACTGTCCCGAATCGCAGGGACAAATTCCTCCGAACCGCCCAAAATGGACTGACTTGCGCCAAACCGGCCGATCCGCGTCCTTCGCGTACTTTTGGCCCGGATGTCCCAGACTCTGCAAAACGAGACTTAGGCAAATTTTTCCCATTTTTCCAACTCGATTCATATTTTCGCGCCCCGCGTCCGATGTCCCAACTATCCCCATGCTGCTGCGACCGCACGGGTGGCCTTTGGCTCACGCCCGATGTCCCAACCGTCCCAGACCACTTTGGACTAGGACTTAGCCGATTTTCTTCATTTTTTCTGCCCCAAGCTTGTTTTTGTAACTTTTTCACCCTTTTCTCGACCTGTTGGGATTCCTTCTTGGATGGGAGAGTTAGAAAGAAGCAGAGGGGGCCCCAAAAACATGATTTTGGGCCTTGAATCAATCTACTTGCCTGGGACTTGAATATTCTGATGCATGTTATCAAAATTACCCTGGGGGGTGAATTTTGGATAACAGAGATACTATAGGCACTTTATAAAAGATTTTAGTAAAATTTCTGCCCCTATGTTTAATTTGTTAACCAAGGACTGTAATTTTCTTTGGGACGAAAAGTGTCGACATGCTTTTGAAGAAATTAAAGAAAAATTAATCAATGCCTCAATATTGAGAGGACCTAATTGGGAAAAGCCATTTCATATCCAAACATATGCTTAAATTTTTTCCATTGGTGTAATATTCGGGATAGAAAGATAAGGAAGGAAAGATGTATGCCATTTATTATCTTAGTAAGAATCTTACTCTCACTGAAAAGAATTACACCACCACTGAAAAATTATTTCTTGTTGTGATTTATGCAATCAATAAATTCAGACATTACATTATAGGGTACAAGATATTTGTACACACAGATCATTTAACAATTAAGTATTTAATGAATAAACCAGTGGTTGGAGGAAGAATAATTAGATGGTTATTACTTTTGCAAGAATTTGATATTACCATTGTGGACAATCCAGGTAAATCTAATGTGGTAGCTGATTTTTCGTTAAGACTAACCACCACAAGAGAACAAGATCCAGATCGGATAACTTTCCGATGAACAATCTGCTTGCAATCTCAGCAAGTACACCATGGTTTCTTGATATGGCAAATTATCTTACAACAGGAAGTTTCCTCCTTTCACTAAGAAATAAATAAAGAAGTTAATTAAAACCAAAGGCACAATTTAAATGGTTAAATGGAATGCTATTTAAATGTGGTCTTGATTTTATCTTGCATAGGTATGTAAGAGAAGATGAAATCTTTGACATCCTCAGAGCATGTCATGATGAACCAAGCGGAGGACACTATTCAATGAAAAGAATAGCTCATAAGATACTTAACACTGGTTATTATTGGTCATCTCTCGTATAAGGATGTGAAGAGATATATCAAGAGGTATGATCCTTATCAAAGGATGGGACAACCAACTTTCACCAATGAAATGCCTCTTTAACCTCAACTTGTGTTTGAACCATTTGAGAGATGGGGATTGGATTTTGTTGGTCCCTTTAATCCTCCTTCACAAGGGAAGGAATATATTCTTGTGTGTACTGACTATGTGACAAAATGGGCAGAAGTGTAGGCATTGACAAATGTCATTGAAGAAGCAATTGTTGATTTCCTTTAGAACAGAATTATGATAAAGTTTGGAGCACCAAGGAGCATAGTTTCAGATCAGGGACCACAATTCATGTCTAATATGATCCAAGCTTTCATAAGGTATTACCAAATCAATCATAAGAAGTCATCTCCTTACCACCCATAGTCAAATGGACAAGCTGAAGTAACAAATAGAGAATTGGAGAACATCCTTACCAAAACAATTGAAGCTGGGAGAAAAGATTGGGTAACGAGATTGCTCGAAGTTTTACGGGCTTATAATACAACTTGGAAAACTACAACAAGGTTTTCACCATATGAATTAGTCTATGGGAAAAAGCCCTTGTTTCCTATAGAGTTTGAACTTCAGACATTGAGGACAACAATGAAGGTGGGAATTGAGTTGAATGCAACTCAAAAAGAAAGAATCCTTCAACTCAATGAGTTAGATGAATTAAGGATGGAAGCACTTCAGCAGACAAAAATAATTCAAGAGCAAAGGAAGCAATGGCATGACACACATATCAAGAAAAGGTAATTCAAAGTAGGAGATTGGGCATTGCTATTTGATTCTAAGTACCAATAATTCAAGGGTAAATTGAGAACCGT
The DNA here is from genome assembly GCA_018340775.1 of Taxus wallichiana var. yunnanensis. NCBI lineage: Eukaryota > Viridiplantae > Streptophyta > Pinopsida > Cupressales > Taxaceae > Taxus > Taxus wallichiana. The sequence goes on from CM031241.1 coordinate 61,970,032, forward strand.
GGATGGTTGGACCCTATCGATTGAGAGCAGATATTTGACAATGGTTCTATTCAGTTACTTCCCATTGATGGCAACAACAGAACACTCTTGGTCAATGGACATAGGCTGAAACTCTATAGGAAGCCTCCCACTAAGGATGAATTCTTGAGGAAGATTGAAGCAAGAAAAAAATTTGATCATATGGAAGAACCCAGCTCTTCCAAAATGATCAAATAACCAGATGATAGATCCAGAATAAAGGGAAGAAGATGAAAACCAGCAAATGGGTTTTCTTCCCAAAACAAAAAGAAATTCTCTCAAAGGTCAATTGAAAACCAACAAATGGCAGTTGACCTCTTTTTGGCTAGTTCAAATAAAAGGGAATTCTTTTGAATTCCAGCTTGTCTTATCTAATCATGTTTTGTTCCACTTGTAGGAATGACGAGTCATCATAGCAAAAGGATTACATCATCAAGGATGGTAATTATATCTTTTAACTTATTTAGGGTTGAATTAAATGTTTGCATGTGTGATTTGACTTAATTTAAAAGTAGGTATGATGAGTCATCTATTTATACATTATGATTACAAGTGTGTAATCATGAAGATGATTTGGATGGAATAAGTGGCGGCATGGTTATCATTAATAATCATTATTGCAAAAATCAAGTGAAATAAGTTCTGAGAGATATTTTGAGGAAGGAGAATTGAATTAAGTTTGTGTTCCACAACAAAGAACAAAGGTTCCACACCAAAGTCGTTAGTTCTGCAGCTAAGCAAGAGGGCTTGTAACCAATTTGCATAAAATCAAAAGAAACAGAACTCGAGCCAATATGGGGATTAAAAAGAAATCAGAACCAGAGGATGATTCCCAACTACTCATGCAGACAAAGAAGTGGCATCCATCTTTGAGCATGCAGGATGGCTAGAGTTCCTGAAGAAATTTTCAAGGCATAATGATGAATTGGTAAGAGAATTTGTCATAAACCTAGAGCAATCTAGGAAAAAGGTGAGAAATATCTTTATTCCTTTTTCTGTGAATACTGTAAGTAACGTGTCTGGAGTGCCAATTGTGCATGTCCCACAACCTGCCAAAGGGACTTTGAAAGAACTGGTTGAAGTCTTACTACAAGAAGGAGAAACTGAACCCCAAGTACATCTACAATACAAAGAAAATCATAAAAGGGGTTAGAAGGGCCAGTTTTCCCAAACCCTTTGATAGGGTTACATTTTGGATAGTGAAATATTTAACCTGTGATGGTCAATTTGGGTATGTGGGAAAAGAAGTCTTAAAAATTCTCATATATTTGAAGTATGGAGCCACAAAACCTGAGTACATAATAAACCTTCTAGGGTTTCTTTTTTATTCTATCTAGACCATGGCTCAAAGGTATTCCTGGGGTGTTGGGACAATCAGGCATCACGGTCTAATTCATTTAATATGCCAACACCATTTTCTGTCAAAGAAAAATGGAGAAGAAATTTGGGACAAGTTTCTTGGAAAGTTCAAGAAAAACCCTAATATTATTAGAAGGACAATTCTAGCCCCATTCTCTCCTTCAACTAATCTAGAAATTGATGCCCCTGCAGAAGAACAAAGGGAAATGGAAAGAAAAAATATACCAAAAAGAAGAAGGTCATGAGAAAGATCAAAACAACAGAGCCTTATGTACCTTTAAAGGAAATTCCTTCTTCTGTAATAGCTTTAGGGAGCCAATATCTATCTTTGATGGTGATAGATCACCCATGCAAGAGCAAGAAAGAATAGTAAGAAGAAGCTCTAGAAGGAAATCCACCACTGGGCATGTTGAAATTCCCGAGAAGAAAAAAATTTAGAAGAGGTCAAAGGAAACCCTAGAGGGAAGGAGTGAGCGGAAAGGATGGAAAAGGAAGTTGCTGACATTTTGGGCAGCATGGCCATGACTCCTCCTAAGCCAAGTCAAGTTGAAATGGATAGAGGAGAGGAGAGACTTGAAGAGCAAGATTTTCAGGAATTGGCTAAACCATCAACATTGCCACATGAAGAAGAAGAGTTGGCATCCTAGAGAAGAAAAGGAAAATTTCCTTTGATAGAGGAAGAATGCCCAACTCCTCAAGTAATTTCAGAGGAAGAAGAAAGACATCAAGTTAAACAGGCTCTGTTCTTGTCTAGAGCAGAGCTCATTATTAGAGAAAAGGATGAGGAATTGGATTTCCTCAAACTCAAATTAGAACAAAGGGAAATGCTCATTAGAGAGCTAACGACTCAGCTTGCAGCCAGGACTGAGGAATTATTAGTAACCAAGAAACAACTAATAAAATAATTTTAGACTTCTAGAAAACAGAGTGTTGTGTCCACAGTCTCTGCACAGACTGAGTTAACCTATTTTCCACTCAAACAACTATGGAATGACACTTACAGGGAACTCAAAGAAGCCAAAACATCAAATGAAGAATTGAAGACCAAGATGGAAGAAGAAATGAAGGCAAGAAAAAGAATGGGAAATTTTTTTTTATAAGAAAGAAGGAAATAAATATAAATGTCTTACAAAAATTCATATGGTCTATATTATGAGTGAAAAATTACTTGCCTACTGGAGGCCCTCTCCTGCATATAGTGTGTTTTTAAAAGAGCAGTTAATTCACTGACAGCTATCAAGTATTGCATGTGGGCTTCCACATGAACTAAAAGATGAATTTGAATTCATGGTAGCTTACTCTCTATCCATTCTTGAGCAGAAAAATCTTTTGTGTGAATTTTATCTTTGTAATTTTATGCTAGAGAAAAACACAAGATTTATGATCAATTTGTATGTGGGGAGAGCCATCTCAATGCATTTGTCTTTGTTCTACAAAACCAAATTGCATGAAAGGAAAGGGAATCTGAATTTTTATTGAAAGCTATCTCAACAAGTCTCTATATGAGAGCTCATTATGGTAAACCCGTGCTTTCCTCTCACATTTTAGAACTCATGTCTTTGATGAGAGATTCAAGACACATTATCTTGCCATTCTGCAAAAGAGTATTGATGCCTTCACCTCCTATGAGGAGGAAAATTTTGAAGATATTTATGAAGGATGCTCAAAGAGGTGGGAACTCCTTATTGTTTCCTTGAGAAGAAGGGAAGTAATTTCCCCTAAAAATATGATCTGGAGTTTAGAAAGGGCAAAAGCGTTATGCACAATAATTCCCCAAGTCAATGAAACCTACGGGAAAATATGGATGGGAATGTGAACAAGGCCCCTCTACTTCTCACCCCCATGTCTCCTTGGCAAAACAGAGAACCTCAAGATCCTACTAAATTTGAAGAGTGGGAGAGGAAAATAGAAGCAGGAGCAGGGTACAATACATCTAAGTTTAAACATTGGAAAATCCAGTTTTAGCCATTTGATCTGAGAAATCAAATGGAATGCAGAACATATAACCCCACTTTTGAAGAATGAAGTTTGTAAAGGGACTTACAAATAAGTAAGTTTGGGGGAAATAATGAGGCCAAAATATGTCTGATTAATGTATAATATATGATCTCATCTTACTCTCCTTTTTATTAAGTTGATTGCATTTTGTAACTTTTAGTTGATCTGATATAAGTTAGGATGTAATTGTCTATCTTTTGATTGATTGTGATTCTAATGTTAAAAGCTCTAGAATTCTTGACGAAGTGTGTGTTTGAAATTTAGTTTTGTAATAAAGCAGGTCTAATCAGTCGAGGAAATGAAGCGGGTAGCATTCAATATGTTTTTGATAGCATTTGTTCCTACACAACTTAGTTTCAAAACTTTCAAGCTAGTTCCGAACTCCATCACACAGTCATCATTTAGTTCCGAACTTTCGGACTTAGTTCAGAACTCCAGTATTTAGTTCCATAATTTTTGGACTTAGTTCTAGAACTCCTGGGTATAGCTCGGAACTCTCACAATGTTGATCCTTAACGATTTCCTATGGTTCTAGAACTTCTCTGAAGTTCTAAACCAATGGGATTTATCTATTCTAACCACATCCGGAGATTTTGCATCTACGACCCTTTCAATCAGAAAGGATGAGAAGATTTCTGAACGTAGATCCAAGGAGAGTTATCTTACAACTATCTGATCAACCACAATCCGACTCAACATCTATTCTGGGCATGATTCAATTTCATTAGAATCATTGAGACAGATGTGATTATAAAATGTATATAAAAACAGACCTATAGTAGATAGATAATATATAGAATATGATATGAGATAGAAATAGAACAGAGAAGAGAAATATAGACTAAGTACTCAGATCTAGTATGTTTTGTAATATTGAATGTTTTATCAATAAAATAGCCATTCCTATTTGAGATAATTATGAGTTGTTAAATCCTAATTCGAGGAGGAGCAAGGGCCCACTCCCCAAGGATTAGGATATTCATTTATTTGGTATTTATATTTCTTCAACAAATAGCTTAGATTTGTTAATTCTATATTATTTTAATTATTTCAGTTAAATTCTGTTGTATATTTGTTCATGTAGGTGTTTAGATAGATTCTTATATTTCTTGCAGTTGTTTTCAAGCATTCTAAATTGAGTATGTTTAATTCCAAAAGCAAGTGTGTTTACTTTCAGAAGCAAGTGTGTTTCCATTTTGCAAAGTGTGTTTCCTTTCAAAAAATCTTTCAGTGTGTTTACTTTCAAAGAAGTTTTCATAGTATGATTTAAATAAGGTTTTACCAAGAAGTCCTTAAGACATTGAAGAGATCCCCCAGAAAATACAAAAATAACTATAGTCAACTACTAGATCGATAAGATTACTCTTATTGCATATAGCTTTAGACACACCCCTAGTTTGATATGACATCAACAAGAAGTTGATTAAATGAAGGGAATAATGACACCCATCAGTGCATGTAAGGATTATCATTCTATCAAAGAGTGAAAAATTAGGCATTAAAACCTTTAGGAAAGGTGAAATTGAATATATTATTAGGAATAAGATCTCCATAGATGAAGTCATGATCAAGACTAGCATAATAGGATTTACTTTCAAGGGTGAGCTTATAAATATGAGTCCTGTAAGTCACTAACAACATGCATAAGAGAAATGACTTCCTGGGGAGGAATAACATAAACATTAAGGGGTTCATTAAGTGGTTGCACCTTGTCATTATGTGTAACCATGGGGATACTATTGAGCTAGTGATCAAAATAAATTTAATTCTTTATTAGAGGACAAAGATCAAATGAATATAATAGAATAAGAAAGATCTATCGCTCAAGAAACAACCAAGTGTAAGCAATAGGTGAGACATGAGTGACTTAGCTTTTATTCATAAATATGGGCTGATTTTGAGATAGAAATTGAGTGGAACAGGTTGGATCTGAACCGAGTAAGCTTTGTTTGGAAAATGTGATATGAAACTCCCTTGAACAGGCCTCCTAGATAAGGGCATGACCACCGAGCACTAGTGTCTTGAAACCGCTATGGATATGATCTTCTCAAGGTATAAACTTGTTTTCTTCCTTTTTCTCTTTGTCACATCCACTTCGTTATATGGTTCATGTGTCCGCACATAAACCTACAAAACAAACCTTAGCTACCTACACAAGGCTCAAAAAACATTAGATGAAATAAATAATTCATATGCTTAATTTGGACTAACCTCAGAGGTCATCCCAATGTGATTATCATCGAGAATTGCACTACATTTCAGACTCTATGTAGTTCTATTGTGTGTGTGTGTGTGATTGAATCATGCCCTCAAGCTAGGTTTCATTTGTGCCACCGTACCAAGGTAATAGGCTACAACTACTTTTCCCCAATATGAATGTGTGAGATGGAATTCAGAAATAGCCCCTCTTATGTAGTGAATAATGCAACCCAAATGTATTCCTTGAATGTTTCTCTTTACCCAAGTAGTAGATAGTAAGTAATAGCCCAAAGTTGTCCAACCCCTAATAATAGTGAGTAAGTCAAGTATATATATTTGATTCCCTTGTTTGAATTTTTCATTGAAAACCAAAAATTCCAACTCAAAATGATAAGTAAAAGATTTATAAAAGATAATAAATGATTTGGCATTTCAAATTTAAGAAAAGGAGGGAAATGGATAGAAGCACCCAAAGAGGATAGTAAAGCCTAGGTACTCCTATCCCTAATGGGTGGTACTTGTCCGAGATGCTCAGAGGATATAATGATAAATATAGAGTTGGGTCACATGTTGTCCAATGTCCAAAAGTAAAGTAACCATTCAAGAAAAGAAAATGATAAGAGTATCAAAAGGATAAATCAATGTAAAAGCAAAACAAGTGTTGTTAATGTCTAGTTTTCTTGCTTAAGAATCATATATATAATGACATACTTAGAGGTGTGATGTAAGTAGTAAGTACATGATTTTGTGTCTACAACTGGAATTGAATATTTGGGTTATCTAGTGGAGAAGTGATATTAGTACTAGGAGGACTAGAGAAGAACTAGAAGGAATGGAAGCTTGGACACCCTTATCAAAAAAATTCCTTAACATGGGAAGAAGAAGAAACATAAGCATCATTAGGTTCATCATCATGCAAAATGGATTTTTGAGAAGCAAGAGTAGAAATGCATACATCATTTGTAACAACATTATGTTCACAAGCATCTAAGACATCTTGTTTTGAAGAGAGAGAAGGTACACTATCATTTGCAATAATATTTTGTGCATGAGTAAATACGATATCTTTAAGAGGAGGAAGGGAAGCAACACATATATCATTTTCAAGCACAATGTGTTCACTAGTATTAGAAAAATCTTTTGAGAAGAAGAAGAAACACAAACATCATTTGTTACAATATCTTGTATACAAGTATCTAAGGAAGAAACACAAGTAGTGGAAAGTGAAGCATGGATAACATTATCAACATCATATTCATTATCAGAGAAATGCAAATAATCCTCTATGCATGCATCACGATTAGTGTCATTATCACGAATAATTGGATAAGTAACAACAAGAGAAGTTATAACGATATGCACATCATGAATGGGGATGATATAAGTAGGATCTTGGAAAATAGTAGGGTAGGGAGATACACTATTATGTTCTTGTTGCTTACAATGATGCACATACGTTTGGGGATCATTATCTTCAAGACATATATAAAAACCATAAAAAGAGGGAGTATAAGGCATGGATTGATTAGAATACCCATAAGTATCATCTACATGAGGGGCTATGGGAGAGGAATGGGTATTGCGGTTGTGTAAAATCTTATGGTAGGCCATATAAAAGGTGTACAATAAAGCAAGCCAAGAAGACAAATGGATATGGATTTCAAACACTTAAGGATCCTATGGCAAATAGGGTTCGGCCTATAATGGGTTCACCAAATGATTTAACCTAAATGGTTAATTCTTATATAAGGGGTAGTAACCAATGGTAGATTATCCTAATCAATTAGTTTCTAAAGCTAATTACAACAATATCAGGAATAACCATATGAACAATACTAAACAATGATGAACATCAAATAAATAAAGCACTTGTAATGAGAGAGAGAAGATGACTTAGTTGATATCCTACTCTGTAGGATGAGTTGGGATGACCTGATGATCGTGCAACAGATAAAAATGATATGATATATCTCTATCTCTCAAATTGTGTCATGCAGAGATATTCTTAGACCAAAGTGGATGTGGTGGACCAAAGTGTACAAATGATATGGCCCTTTCCATACACTTTTGTCCCTCTTTACCCTTTGGATATGGTTCTTATGTGGCCTTCTTCTATGTCTCCTCCTTTGCACTTTTTCTCTCCAACTTTTCTTAAAACCATGATTTCTCACCTATTCCTACAAAACAAAACCTAACTACCCTACACAGTACTCAAGCACCCATTAGCCTAAAATAAAGAATGCATATGCTTGAGTCGACCGACCTCGATGATCACCTCATTGTGATTGCATTGAATGTTGCACTATATTTCAAACTCTATGTAGTTTTGGTGTGTGTGTGTGTGTGTGTGTGTGTGTGTGTGTGTGTGTGTGTGTGTGTGTGTGTGTGTGTGTGTGTGTGTGTTTGTGTGTGTGTGTTTGATTGTAATCGTGTTATGTTGAAGTTAGGTTTTACCTTGTGGCGTTGCACTAGTTTTATTTTTCCCCAATGTATGTGTGGTGTGGAATTGAATATATTCCCTTCCTATGTTGTGATAATGCGTCTAAATGCGCTCATAGCCTATTCTTTTTCTCAAAGGATGGTAGTAGATAGTAATAGTTTCCACTAGGTATATATGAGTTTCATTGTTCTAATTTAATAAAATTAAATCTAAACAAGGGCACTTCTAATCAGATAGATAAAATAGTAAACGTGCAAGATCAAACAAAGGAAATACAAGCAAGAGTGATGAATAGGGTTTGTAGATGATTCAATAAAATCTGAATTAGTAAATCTAACTTTCAGAGTCACTATGATAATATACAATAGAATACAAATGTTAAGCACTCTAAAGATGCAAGCATGCAAGAAAACTAAGAGATATAGGGATCTTATTTGATTTGTGCTCATCCCGAACAAATCCAATTGGAGAAATTGATGAACTGATTGGGAAGAGGTGTTGTAAATGCTCGATATTAACTCTAAAATATGTGAACAGAGCTAGACACGTGCGCCTAGGACAGGCGAGGTACATGGGTGCCGAGACCTCTCCTAGCGCTAGTGACTATACAAATGCTTGGATCTTATTTTTCCTGTTTCGCTAGGGTTTTACACTTATTCATTATTGGTCTCTTGATGTTCACACTTGGGTTGTCGAGGTACCTGTAACCTATAAACAAAAACCATAGCTACCTGCACATGCTCAAAAACACATCAAATTGGAATGAAAAATACAATATGTGAAGTTGGACTGACCCCAAAATCATCTAAAGGATGAACTTATGATCGAGCATTGCACTACATTATTGAATTCATGTAGTTATTTGTGTGTGTGAAAGAATCGTGCCCTAGGAAGCCCTTGTGTAAGTGCACTTGATAACAAGTAGTAGTTATATGTACCAATGTAAATAGATGCGTGGAAGGAAAAATGATCTTCCCTTCCCAATGCGTGTATGTAGAAAATGTAGTCCCTTGTCCCTTAAATGAGTGCTAGATGGATGCCTTTGATTCTCTTAGAATGCCTTTGGATGTAACTTTACGTGATGATAATAGATGCTTAGAGTTTCTTTAAATAAATTAGAAATATGTTAAATCCTAATTGCATAGTCACTATGATAAATATACAACATAATAAAATCACGAGAAAATCTAAATATGCAATCCCGTAATCAAATGAGAGAGAGAGCACACTTATCTAATTTTTTCTTATCCCGAAATAGATCTCGAACCGAGACAAATTGATGAACAAGTTGGGAAGAATGTCAAAACTTCTCCATATAAATTTTGGAATATGTGGACAGAGTTGGACACGGGCACTTGGAACAAGGCTAGGGTGCTTAGGTGCCTAAGACCACTCTTAGGCGTTAATGACTACACAAATGCTCGAACTTTGATTTTTAGTGTCACTAGGGTATCACACTTTTTTGTTGTTGATTACTTGTATGTCACGCTTAGTTTTTTGAGGTACTGTAACCTACAACACAAACCCTAGCTACCTGCACAAGCTCACAAACACATAAAATTAGAATAAAAATGCAATATGTGAAGTCGAATGACTCGACGGTCATCCGAAGGATGAACTTGTGATCGAGTGTTACACTACATTCGAATCCATGTAGTTTTATGTGTTTTTGTGTGGAATAGTGCTCTAGGTTTCCCTCGTACCAAAGATGCCAAGATAACAAGCTAAATCTAGATAAAATACAAATGTGGTTGATGGAATTCAACACTCCCCCTTCCTATGCAATGTATGCGGAGTAATAAGCCCAAAAATGTAGTCCCTTTAATAGTGTGTAGATATGCCTTCCTTTAGAATTGTCCACCCTATAAAGGTATGTATGTTGTGTATATATATGGATCTCTTGTTTGAATTTCAACACTAGTGACATGACCTACTGACTATGACCTTGAGATAAGGATCAAAAAATTGAAAAGGCCAACCACAAATGTCATAAATGTGAACAAGAACAAATAGGACAGGAGTTCCTGAGCACTACTTTCTAGAATGGGTGCTAGTGTCCAAAGATAAATGACAACAAATGTGAAAAGGATGAAAGACAAGGATCCTTGTGACTTGACCAAAGCTAGGTGTATCAATGACAAATGTGAGAGAGAAAAACAATAGAAATCAAGTCAAACAAGTGAATGGAATAGGGAGTGTGTCATCAGTGAATAATTTTCTTACTTAAGATCCATGCATATAACAACATACTCAAAGGGTATAGTAAAATAGTAATATGTGCATGATTTTGTGTCTACATTTCCCCCTTTATGCTATTTGAATGAAATTCAAGTAACACATAAAGGAAGTAAGGAACATACCAGTGAGAAGTCTAAAGAAGCCCTATTGCTGAAGTACGTGCTGAATATAAGAACAAATAGTGTGGCAAACCATGGATCAACATGTTGATCCATGTGGCGTAAATAGAGACAAAGTGAACCATTGTAAAGGGAGAACTTGGAGAATTGAGAATTTGATTTGGATAATTTGGAGATTTTGATTGTTGTCAATGGAGATTTGAAGGGGTAGGGAGTGATCATTTCTAGACCCAATTTTTGTAAAGTTTTGATCCAGGGGAGGATTTGGACATCCTGTTGCCAGAGGAAGAGTGTTAGGGAGAGAGGTCTAGTTTTACTATCCAACTATGACTATATCCCCAAAAGGTCCAACTGTTGCAGAGATGGATAAAGACCAAATTTAGTTCCATTTCGATCCATGTTTTAGTTTCGAGTTGAATAGCCCATATAGGAGTAGTATAGGAAAGGAAATGAAATCTCATTTCCCCCACTCCCATGGGTGCCCTAATTTGTGTATTTCCAGATGGCTTCCATGTTAGGTCATCTGAAGTGATAGAAAATGTAAAGCTTCGTCCAAGTTAGGTCATTTGGGAGAGATAATATGTTATGTTGTACCAATCGATTGATTTTATTTGAATAGTAAAAGATTTCTTTGAGATTGGACACATTTGATAGATTACTCATAGAGATATTTTTACCTTTTGTCCCCATATTAGGTCATTAGGGGGAATAGGTATAAAATATTTGAATATGCGGATTTGTTCCTTTGTTTGAATATCATGAAATAATTTTTTTATTAATGATGTATTAGAAGTGTCGAATGATTGTATAGTATCCTAAGAGGGGTCGTAGGGTGATCCCGAAAGTATGCCCCCTTTCGGTGAAAGGGTGAGGAGCGTAGAGAGAACGAGCATTGAGACAAAAGTAGAGGTGAATGGTGTAATAATTAACAAGTCACAACATAGAAGTTATGTTAAGATTTCTTGCATGTCAAGTATTAAATGTGTAGGATTGGAATATAGTAGTGTGAAATGCATACAATAAAGTGGTAAGAAAATTTTGAAATTGATTAGCGCAAACGGGAAGAAAATAGAGCAATAAGGCTCTAGATATGAGTGAATTTTTGTAAGGTGCATTAGTTGCAAAAGTGGTCTCAAATAATAACTATAGTATAATAAAAAGTGGAATTACTATATATAGTAATAGTGAAAAGTGAATCATAAATTCATTTATACCATGAGTGAGTGAGAAATGAGACTTTGAGCTTGTGAGGATGTCGCAAATTAGGGCAACGAGGTTGACTAGGTTTGAGAGGGGTAGTGGTGGTTGTGACGTCACAAACGACAGATGAATTAGTAAGTATGATTATTTTGGAACAATTTGGTGAAATTTGTTCAATTTAGTCAATTTTCTACAAAATTTGAAAATTTAAATTTCTGGGCATTTTTGACCTAGGCAGGAGCATCCAAGTTGTTGACGTCCCTTAGGATGTCAACATCTAGTTCCAGGTGTTGGTGACATGTTTCTAGGCACCCACGTCCCGCTCTTGAGCATTGGTGAGCCATTAGAGTGTTGTGATAACACAATATGAAATATAGGGATTAACAACTTACGTAGTATGAGTGGATATTTTTGCATATATATGAGGTATTGATGTCAAGATTTTGTTGGTGTTTGCATAGTGTAGAGAGATATATGGTCAAGGAGTTTCGTGGAGGTTGACATTTGAGCACATTATCGACTTTGGGATTAACTCGATGTTGAGTGGGACATACTAGATCATGTCATCTTGCAACACATAGTGAGATTAGGGAGGTACCCCATAATATGTTGATGGTGATTGCATTGTGCTGCAGAGAGGTATGCGGTTACATGTATGTTTTAGTTTCCTACTAGGGAGATGATAAAGTGACACTAGAGGATGTTTATCATATATTGCGATTACCATTTATGAGTGAGCGAGTCCACGTGATGGGTATAGTGGATGCTCAAAGGTAGATGAGAGTAGCTAGGCATTAATTTACTAGGACACGGGACAAATAGAGACCCATATTAGTCTAGATGCCATATTGAGATTGTGCGTTTTGTGGTTAAATTTTTATTGTAGTTGTGATTGCTTCTGTCTGTGGATGTAAAAGGTGGGGAGTGGGCATATTTTATAAGATGCACAAGGTTTGTTAGCGCATAGAGGAGAACGAGACTATATTTGCATGGGAAAGGTGTATGTTGGCCCATTTATACGAGATAGTTGTAAAGTTTCACGTAGGAGGACCATGTGCATAGACTTGGAGCCGCCACATTATTACATGCATGGGCTTATGAGCATATCGTGATATTGAGTCCACGATCCAATTGGGCAAGGCTCGAGATATTTATAGCAAGGTGGACAAGTACTCGTAGTAGGATATTGGACATGACCACCTATAGGTCTATGCTTGATTAGATGCGGCTAGGGGCCATTATATGAAGGAAATATAAAGACTATGGTGGTTGTTCGGAGGATGGAGTAGAGTTGTGGTGTATTCGACGCAATATGTGGTTAGAGGACCGATTTCCAGGGGTTCTCATGTTATTCCGTAGAGATTGTGTATCGAGGTAGTTTGGTGTGGTGCGGGATGTGCCCCCATAGCCAATGTATGGGTGAGAGCTACTAGAGCATCGAGGTGGCTAGGAGTGAGGCCTGGTCCTACAGAGCACAACTAGTGCCTCTTCATCCAAATGAGGTTGATGTGGCCATAGGGCCGATACAGATGGATGATGTAGGATGTACCCAAGATTATAACGAGTGGTGGGCATCACCTCGATGGGTGTTATTATTTCCAGCTTATGGTATATGTTGTGGATGAACCGCCGATTGGAGGAGTAGAGGGACATGCACCTTCCCCCGATGGAGATGACATAATAGTGGCACTAGTGGAGCATAAGTATTGTTTGTTAATTATTGCTTGGTTGTTGTATATCACAAAATGTGAGTAGTAACTAATGTGGTGTTATATGGTCAGTAAGTGATGTGTATTGGTTGTTGATTGTTGATTCATCTATATGCATGATGACATGGAATGTACCACCATATATAATCATGGGAGGTGGTATGTTAGAGCTAGTAGATGTTATTGTGGGTGAGCATGCTCATTTACTAAAGCCGATGGCCATAACGGAAACCACATGTACTGTACTATTGAGTAAGTGTGATGAGGCTTGCGAAAAGGTTGGGCGAGTGAGACAAGCCATAGGGGAGGGGCCCTAGCTTCAAACATATTTATGAAATTTGTGGAGCTACAGGGCCTATTAGAAGAGTGATTTATTGAGGTGGAAATGATAAGGAGACAAGTAGAGAGATATAGAGGCCGTGACCAATAGCATAGATTAAGCGGTGAAGCATCTAGTTCTAGAGCTCCCACAATTGTAGATAGTGATAGTGAGGATGATGTATAATGCATATGTATGTATTGATGTATGTGGGCTTTCCCTCCAAAGTGACTGCATGTTTATAACTATGATTTTTGATGAGATATATATAACCATGTGTTGATATCATATGAGTTGTGAAATTTTATTGTTATATAATGTGATAGTTTTCATTTGCACTTTTTTTTGCTAGATTTTGTTTGTACGTGAAATGATTGTTGTAATTTTTGAAAAGTTGAAATATATCAAGATGTAATATGTAAGTAGTGAATTGAAAAATGATTGGTGTGTGAATAATTAGTATAATGTGGTGAGTAAAAGAATAAATTTAAATGATGTAATGTGATAGCGTAGTGGAAAGAGTAATGTGATGTTGATAGCATAATGATATGACTAAGAAAACATATGTATATGATGTTATGTGATAAAGTAATGGAAATGGTAATGTGATGCATATAGTATAAGAGAAAGAATGTTTTGAGATTTTTAGAAGTAGGAGATGTAAGATCACATGTAATGATGAACATACATGGGAGGAGAAGAATGATGTCCCCAAAGTGATGATGAGGTTCATTTTTGTAACAAATCCCTCAACAGTCATGTAAGAAACTTAAGAACACGAGTGCATCATTGGAAAATGAGGTGAGTATATGGAAATCACCTGCCAAAAGATGGAGAGGCCCACGAGGAATGGTGGAAGCATGTGAAGAAACAACATGACCGTAAGATCCAAATTGAATGTGAGATGAAATGGTGCCAATGATGGGAGATGTGGTGGTGGGAAGCATGGATGTCGATGGCTTAGGAAGCCAATGGGATATAGTAGCATTGTGGGATGGGTGAGACGATGCAACAACGGATGAGCTAGGTGGTAGATGAATAATGATCTTACGATGTTGACAACTAACAATCTTAGAAATTGGTGGAGGATACAAATGAACAACAATGGAAGCACACTTATGCGTAAAGGGAGAAAGAGACCGCCCACAAGAGTGATACCCAAAGGCAATGCAACCCTTATCTTCTAATTGTTACAACTTTTCACTAAGGGCATTGCAATCATTATCATGGTGGCCATTAATGCGGTGTAAATTGTAATAATTATGGTCATGTTGGTGATACAAACGATGAGGAGGACGATGTTGATTAAAGAGTAAGAGAATTAAATGCTTATCAAATAAAGCACACAAAACATCATGAGGCTTAGTAACATGTGGAAATTTCAATGGTTCACGTGTATGAGATGGAGAAAACTTAGGTGAAGATTGGCGTAGTGAGGAGATGGAGGGTGATGATGTGGTGGAGGGGATGGAACATGTTTATGAGGTGGAGGGGATGGAGTTCGTGAATTATACTTAATAGGGGGAAGAGGAGAAGAAGTAGAAGATGATGAAGCGAAGTAGATGATGAAGCAATAGAAGGAATAGAAGGGGGTTCTATAACATGTGCAACAATTAAATCTTGTTCTAGATTAATGACTTTATAGCATAAAAGCATAAACAATTCACATGTATCATATTGTAATCTTTCTTTTAATGTAGGAATCAAGCCACAACAAAAGATAAATTGCTTTTCTAGATCAATAGGCTGAAATAATAACTAATGCATGCAAGAATTGAAGTGTAAAATGTAATCTAGAATGGGTTATTTCTTTCCTTGATGCAAGCTAGGTAAGCAATCATGTGTAACTCTAGGACCATTGTTAAGTATAAAGCATCTAAGAAAATCATCTTCCATTTCATAATATGTACTAATAGATCCATAAGGAAAATGAGTGTACCACTGAAAACATCATCAAAAAGACTATGACAAAAATATTTTAACAAAAATCAATCATTAAAATAAGAAGCCATAGCTAAACAATAATGCTTAAGATGCAAATATGGATTGTCAGTGCCATTAAAACATGAAGAAATAGGCATGATAAAATCTTTAGGAAAAGTTGAATTGTGAATTTTCTTGTGAATAGGATTGCCATGTGAAATAACCCCAAACTTTTACAATGCAAATTATGAAGCTAAATGAGGAAGGCTAACACCATTTCCACCTAATTATCTAGGGCTCTAAGTCTAGGAATGTAACATTAAGATAGAAGCTAAAAGGAATGCTTAACTAGTATGAAAACAATGCAAAACTAACTAATCATGCCTACTAATATGATTAATTACCTAACATGGGCCTAAATAGACCTAAGAGGGCAATCAAATGTTTATGGTTTCCACTCCAAACAATGGTGAAATGACCTCTCCAAATGACTTGTTAAGTCACTATAGATTATTCATCTACTAACCTTATTGAAGGTTTTAGGCAAGAATTGAACTTGGCTTATTAATCATATGTATTATATGAGATGCAAATCAAAGCATGGTGTAAACTATAAAGGAATGAGGTGAACCCTTTTTATAGTTTTCCTTTTGGGAGAAAACTTGTATTTTGGTGCATGTGGGACTAAAAGCCCTAAATTATATTAGAATTACTAATCACGATTAGGCCTTGTTAATCACAATTACTGAATTGCTAAGTGATTAAGAGGTGTGGAGCCTTAATAAACTCGCTTAGGGTCAACTAGGAGGCTAGGATAAGATTTTGAAGCCCACGAGATATTTTGGGGGTGAATGGAGTGATTTTGAGTGGTTGGAAGAGGGTTTTAAGCCAATACTAGGGTATATTGACCAAAACAAGGGCAAAATAGGCTTAATTAGCCAATAATTGCTAATTCTCTGTTTTGAAGAGGATTTTGACTTACGATTCGTCGTAAAGTGGCATCCTGAATGCGAAAGATGTTTGGTGATCAACAAAGTGCTTGTTAACCTACCAAAGTGGCAAGAAATGTTAGTTAATTAGCAAAGAGCACTAATTATGACAAAATTGGGAAGAATAAGAGTGATTTGCGTGCGTTTTGACAATATGATTGTAAAAGTGGAATTTAGGTGTCTACATTTGCCCCTGTTTGAGGTGAAGTTAGTGACTTCACTTCAAATATAGTAGACAAGAGTAAATAGGTAAATTTTTGAAGAAAAATAGTGGAATGAAGGATGCCCCCTCGAGTGTCAATGGGGTGATAGAAGAAGTCAATCGATGATAAAAAAATATGATTTGAAATGGATAGAAGAAAATGGGTGAGAACGTGTGTGAAACCCTTAGATATTGAGAAGGAATAAGGATAAGGATAAACGTGGTTGTTTATTACCCCCGTGAGTTTGGAAGAAAAATTAGTAATGGTAATAAATGATAATGGAGAAGAAATGATTAATGGAGAAATATAGGACAAGTCCAACCTTTGCATCCAACCTTTCCATAAGCAACCAGTTTATATCATTTTACCCCTAGGTCTACATCATCAACATTTATTGAAAATAAACAAAAGTGTAAGATAACATGAAAAGCTAAATTACTAATAATTGTTTACTACTAAAAATACGTAACTCCATGCAACATACATTATGCAATGCAATATAAGAAAAGTAAAATGATATTTCATTCCATGCAACATACATTATGCATTGTAATACGAGAAAGTAAAACAACTAACCTAACGAGATAAACAAACACAATCATATATACTTAAACAAAAACGTTCAAGATAGTTTGTCCCAATGTTTTTATTATCAAGCTGCAATTCCTGAATGTTCATGTTGTAACAACAAGGGTTAAAAATGATGCCCCAAGAAATAACACATGCGAGGGAAAAACAAAGGACACAAGTAGTCCCATGGAAAGCATTCGTGCATTATGACACAAAGACTTTGAAAATCACTGTTGCATGGGAGTACCAACATAATAAGAAGACCATAATTTGTTAATGGAGGTATATCATGATGATTTTCATGTTGTTTGAGATAAGAACAAACAATAACATCAGAAAGATGGTTTTGTAGGACCAATTTTGATGTTGAGGATAATGTAGGTGATACAAGCTTCAAATTTATATGTAAGCCATTTAAAATATGAAAAACATAAATTTTTGGTTAATCTAAATTCAACATTAATGTTACCATTATATAGCTTGCTTCAATACCTTTCCAACACAAAAAAATGGAGTCGTTTCGAGGTTAGGAGAAAAAGTTATGGCCTGCGCAATGTTGGGTGGACCTATGCACTCAGGGAGCACCTATGCTTTGGAAGCATGAGCTGCCTTCTTTCTTGGCCTTTTTTTTGGATTTTTTGGTTTTGTGAGGCAACATGGGCACCTAGATGCTTTGCATCGTGTGTGCTGGCTCCTTTTTTTGAGATTTATTGAATTTTGTGAGGAAGCATGGGTGCCTATGTTGGCCTCTTTTTTTTTTTTTGAATTTTGGGTGGCAACATGGCAACATGGGTGTTTTGTTGGATGTGTCAAGCAAAGATGGGTGCCTGAGCGCAGTCATGTGCAAAACTGAATTCACAACCTATCCTCTGAAGGCCATAATTTTTCTCCCAACATCAAAATGACTCCATTTTTTTTTGCGTTGGAAAGGTATCGAAGCAAACTACGCAATGGTAAGATAAATTTTCATTTTTTAAATTTTTCTTACTAATTTTTTTGGGATTTTTAGTTTTTTTACTAATTTGTTTGGGTTTTTGATGTTTATTTGGATGTTTTGTCTTTTC
The DNA here is from genome assembly GCA_018340775.1 of Taxus wallichiana var. yunnanensis. Lineage (NCBI taxonomy): Eukaryota > Viridiplantae > Streptophyta > Pinopsida > Cupressales > Taxaceae > Taxus > Taxus wallichiana. The sequence goes on from CM031241.1 coordinate 61,988,380, forward strand.
TAACTAACATATTTGAATGTTTTTTATTTTTGAAACATATTTGAATGTTTTTAATTTTCTAGAAGTTTTTTGAAGATATGTACAGGAAACGAAGAAACGTGGATACCCCCAACGACAAATGGGATGTACAAGGGCATAAATGCCACGCGTATGTGCAAGAAAGTGAAGATGTGAAATTTCCCCTAGTGTTAGATGGGAATATTCAAAGGCAAACTCTTCACATGCAAAATTTGGATCAGGGCCAATATAGATAGGTTCAACATGATGATGAACGTAACCCAATGATGTGCTAGGAAGGAGCAAGGATGCCCCCAGCGTAAGATGGCCAAGAAGCACATGATAGAAAGAAGTAGAAGATTGTTTTTGTGAAAGGGAATAAAGGTTCCCAACAAACATGAAAAAAAGGCAATATTATACACATGGATGTTCTTAACTAAGTACAAGAAAATGTGAATGTGAATGTAGCTTAGAAGCCTCGTGATGAAGAAGTGATTAACCAAAGGCACGAATCATGAGACAAGATACATACTAGAGTAAGAGTCTGAACAAGGTCCAAAAAAGGGACCTGGTAACATGCTAATCATGTTTCTTGATAGAGATCTAGTTGGTGCACGTGGAAATTTATTACCTCTTGGAGGGGATTAATAGACAACAAGTGAAGACACCCTAGCCAATGTGTAGGAATGATTTATTTTTCAAATTTGATTTTTTTAATGGATTGTGGAAGGAGAGCCATACATTACTCTACTCTCCACCTTGCCAGAGGACATCCATAGCCTTGACCAAGATGCATTTGATTCTAATTGTAACATTTATCTACTTCCATTCAGTCATCCATAGCCCCGATAGATATTATTGGAAATACCCTAAGAGAGAGTTATATATCAATTTTCTTTTTCTTTTAGCATTTTCTTTCAGCTTTGTGCTTTTGATTTGATTGATTCTTTTGCTTTTTGAAAACTTATTTCAGCTCTCTTGTTTGACAAGGGGTTAAGAACCACTTATGGCTTGATGGAAGGAGGTAGAAGTGATTGCGATGATGACGACATTGGCTAGTGTCAACAAATATATCTAAAATTTCTTCACAACAAGTTTTTTAGATGTTGATTGTGATATGATCTCTAAGAGGTCATTCATTCTTTAATTTACCAAGGTGATAAAATACCAAGGCCAAATGGATACCATAGAGATAAATGTCACAAAATGCGTGTGAATAGGCTAACCAAAATATCACCAAAGGAATGAAAATGGTAGGAAGACTTGCAGAAGAAGAGCAAGAAAAGGGAAGAAAGAACATCCATGTGTATGTAATACCTAATTGCAATGTGGGTTCGTTTACCTTTGATTTTTTAAATGTTTTCTCATTTTTTGCATTTGTGATTTTTTTTGAAAAGTGGGATCGACAAGATCATTCTCGCATGATAAGATCCAACAACAATGTTAGTGATTTCCTTGATAAGGAATACTAGTCGTGTTTGCTTATCAAGATTCATATTATCCCCGATCTCAATGATCATGGTGAGCTCATACTCAATAGATGACTGTGTTTTATCATGAAATTTCGATGCTTCATGTGGGAGTTTGAGGTCCCTATCCAAAGGTTTCTACACTTTACACCATACTTGATAGGTGTGTTGATGTGCATTTTTGAATTGTGTTTGATTCTAAACTTTAAGATCGTTTAAATTGATGTGAGCTTTAGAGATCTTGGAATTATTGATCTGAGTCTAATGAAGGAATCATTTTGGTTTCCTATAATCTAATATGTAACGCTTTCCGATCCCGAAGTAGGAGAAGAAAGTGGATGAATAGAATTGATGTGAGAAATGACAGTGGGTTTTCCACAATCATTGATAGAAAAAAAATATGATGGACATGAAGGATACGGTCCAAGAATTGAAGAGGATGGGCTACTGAGAGGTGTCCCATAGACTAAAGATAAAGGAATACAAGGATGTGGCCCTAAGATTGAAGATGAAGGACTTCCTGGAGGTGTCCCATATATAGAAGATGATGGGCTACTAGGACATGGCCCAAGAATCGAAGATGAGGGACTTCTAGGACATGCCCCCAGTATAGACGAAGATGGGCTGCCAGGAGGTGAGCCACATATAGAGGATGTGGGGCTACTTGGAGGTGGCCCACATATAGAAGAAGATGATGGGCTACTAGGTGGTGACCTAAGGTAAGATTACGATGGAGGAATCCTGATAGATAAAGAATGATTAGGTAATGAGAAGATAGGTTGTGGATCAATGCTAGACCCAGGACATTTCATTGCTTATGAATAATGTGGAGATGAAAGAATAAGAGGAGGATCATGTTCGATGATATTAGGGTCTTCCTTTGTTTTCTAACAAAAGGCATCAATCTCTTCCTCCCAATACGTGAACGTGATCTTAGGGTCTTCCTTTGTTTTCTAACAAAAGGCATCAATCTCTTCCTCCCAATATGCAAACATATCGAGGTCTAAAGAGGTTTCTTTCTTGCAAAATTCTAGAGGAATGTCTTCATGTACCCTCATAAATTCTCTAATGGCTTCTTCATTCTGAAATGAATCAATCGGTGTGGGTATTTTTTCTACCACAAGAGATTGATTGGATGAATGCGACATGGGAGTCGATGTGGATGATTGATTAGAATGACTTTGAGTCGAGAGCACTTCAATGGAAGAAGGGGTTGTTGAGGTAACAAATAAACGGGGTCCTGTGAAGATAGGGATGACCGTGACTTAGGAGTTGTATTAGAGGAATAATTTGGATTAGAATCTTCAGAAGAATCAAAATACTTATAATCATTAGGATTATAATCTTTAGAAGAAGTAGAAGAAACAGAATCATACCACTTACCATGAGTTGAAGATGGGGGAAGAGGTAAGTGAACAAGCTCTTTAATGTGAATAATCAAACAAGGTATAGTTGTGATAGGCATCCTTTGTTGGGAATGTTGAAACCTAGGTTCTTACTTACTTGTCAAAGTATGTAGAACTACGTGATAATCGGTCTTTATTGGCACATGCCTAGACATAGATAGTCCAAGGGATATCACAGGGGTTATTGTGTTGACATGTTCAATAGGTGTATCTACACAACCAATGGGAGCATCAAAATGATTCTCCTCATTAGACACATAATTAACATTTTTTCTTGATTATGTTTAGGAAAATTCTTTGTATTTGGGGATTTTTTAGGAGTGGATGAATCCATTTCCACATCGCCACTTTCGATTAAGTTATGGATGTATTGCTATAACTTCAAACACTTATATGTTTGTGAACCTTTAACGCGGTGGAATTGGAAATATTGATTATCTCTAAACCATTATGGTTTAGGCATGTTATCCTCATAAGGCATAGTTTCAGGATATCTAACCATATTAATTGCATCTAGTTGTTTTAGTATTGATGACATTGAGTCAGATAGAGGAATGAAAGTACGATGCTTATACTCCATAGGAAAAGCTCCTTTGCAAGCTTCAAAGGAGTGTTGTTTTGAAAGGCTTATACTCACTTGAGTCTACTATCCCATCAGCAATGATGTTTTTGTTCTTATTATGAAAAAAAATAGCTGGTTTGTTGTTAGATTTGGAATCGTTTTAATCACGGGAGAAAGGTTTTAGAGTCCCCCTAACAATGTTTTTTTCAATTTGACTCCCTTTTTCGATTACCTCTTTAAATGTGTTGCCACAATGCATTTGCAAGTGGAACGTAATGTCTAGATGGATGTTGGGAATAAATATATTGATTAACTACTTTTTGGGTATGGCACAAGGAAAGCGGCTAGCTAATCCTATCCATTGTTGTTAAAACACAATGAAGTTTTCATTATTTCATTACTTGGCATTACAAAGATCTAACATGGTGACATCATTCTCAATATTGAGTGAGAATTTTTATACAAAGCTTTCTGCTAGTTTTGACCATGTTGATTTGGATCCCTTAGGGATGTGTACAAACCATTCTAGTGTCGTTGCTTCTAAACTTTGTGGAAAGAGGCACATAAGATAATTGTCGTTGAATGCCACCTCTTGACATGCCATATAAAAATATTTAATATGGTCACGAGGGTCACCTTTTCCCTTATACTTGTCAAAATTTGGAAAATCAAAGTGTCTTGGGAAAGGTACCCAGTACACACCTAAAATTGTATGTGCTACATTGTTAGATTCGGTCTTTAGTGTCAAGACCACCACCCTGTTTGGGTGGCGGTCCTATGACCATTGCCTAGGACAGGGTGGTGGTCTGTCTACATTTACTAGAACTTTTGACAACTCTTACGCACAATGTAAAAAATCAAGTTGCACTTGTAAATCTCAACCACTCTTGCTTTCTTTAAAGTTTTAGCGCCTTGTAATAGTAATTTATTTTTTTAATAGGTAAAAGAGTTCAATTTGATCTTACCTTCTGGTGAATCAAAATGCTATAAATACCAAGCTTGTTTACAAGAAAATGGCCCCTCAACAAGTCTCAACAAGTCTATATTTTGTGTGAGAAATCAGTCCAGGTCTCTCTCTCTAATATATGTAATTCATTTGGTCTCTCTTGTTCTCTCTTAGTTTGTTATTGATTAATCAATCAATGTATATCTAAACACCAAGTTCAATCTATTCTAGCTAAGAGTTTCAATTTTCTAGAGTTCTTAAAGTGTTGTTTTGTCAAAGGAAATATGGAGTTGAGAATTAGTGGTGTGTCTTGTATTGTATTTCTGTGATCCTACTAGGAACTTTATAGTCAAGCTTTGTTCACTTGCGCTATCCTTCTCCTATTTGCACTATGTTTAGTTTACCCCAAGCTATCATTGTTCCAGTGCCTTCTCCTACTACTAATACTACACTCCTAATTCCTCTGGATTCACATGAATACACAAGAATGAAGAGATCACACTGAGGGGACAAGTTACTACATAGCTAGATTTACCTCTGTTCTGTAAATTCTAGGTTTGAATTGTCAAAGTTATAATTACATCATATCAAATAGAGTAGAAATTGATTTCATTTCATATTACAAATATCTAGTTAATTTCCTAAAGAGTTTTAGATCAACAATAACATCTCCCAGTGACGGATCTTCTTCTTTCCATCCCTGTGGATTCAAAGGAGAGAATATCCATAGGAAGTTGACTACATATAGTAGATTAAATTGCAAAGTTGTTATTTCTTATTAGCTTAAAGTAAATTCACAAATGCACAGGAAAATAGCCACATTTGGCTATCTTGTTTGTTTTAGTTCTATTTCATTAGATTAATTGCTTATTGTCTAAAACAAAAAAAAAAAGAACAAAAACATCTACTTTCACTAGATTAGCTCATTTATTGCTTTGATCCAATCTATGTTATGAAAACAAACAAAAATATAGTGTTTAATCCATCTTATCGTCAACAAATCAAGCCAAGACACGCATGACCATTCAAGGTCCACAACAAAAAAAGTGCATACAGTTGCGATCCCTAGTCCCACAACCCAATGGGCCAGAGTTGATAAACGACATCGATACAAGCCTATGCTTAACAATTCAATGCATGCCTACAAGTCACACTAGAAAGCTAGAGAAATTGCTCACATTAAACATTGAAGCTGAAAAATCTTATGAGTATTGGATAGTTGGAAATAGAGATTGATTCTTCACATGACCATAAAAATTCCACAACAACCATGAACTCACGGTTGTGATCCCTAGGTCCCATAACCCAACGGGCCTGCTAATCAATTAGACATTGACACCGGTTTGTGTACACTCATATTTAGGTCCTCACCACTTCCGCCAGACATTATCACATAGTTTTCCATGTTGAACGTAGCATCCGATCAAGCTAATATTTTCTAGTACTAGACCAGAAAATCACCCATAATTCTTGCAGATTCATTATGCCTCGCACTATCACTTTTATGACCTTATCTAGAAATCTACACGAGGTGCTTGTAGGTCACTTTCCACATGTCCAACAACCAATAAATGGGATCTCAACAGAGAGCTCAACATTGATTGGAGCCTCCGAGTGGCTATCATATCTGAACAATCCATTACACCAATTCAGGTTAGGAGAGCATTCTTTTCCTTAGACTCGTAAATCCTAGTATTACGTGTCGAAGATATAAGATTTCCCAATTAGCTTGTCCACATTCACATACACTTCATTTCCACTAGCTATCTTGGCACGACCTCGAGAGGTCGGGTGCGAAGAAGGTCACGTGTTGACTTTCTATCATACAAAATTGGTGAACCCAACATGAAAAGAACAAACTACTCCCTTTTCATTTCCATTTCTTTCATCCATCTTCGCTCCTTCCCATTATTCTACGGGTATTTATATACCCCTCGAATATGTCAGGGATATGATGCATATGGTACCTCTCTCAGGTCTCGAAGCATATTACGGCCAATCAAGTAGGTAAACAACACCACCCTCACTTTTTGCATGGGCTGAAAACTACTCAAGCAACTACCTTTCATCACAAACTCCCCTCAAAGGACTAATACTAGTACTTCATTCCAAATTGAGGAACTAGACCAACTCACACAAACACAACAACCTAAGAGCCCTCAAGCTCTAACAACATGATGTTTACTAGAGAATCCATCTCATCTCCTTGGGTTTTGTTTAGACCACAAATCAGTAGGCAATCAGATCCACTCCCATTCTTGGATGAGGAGTACTTAGCATGCTACACCAGAAATGAGAATGCTTCCAAAACATGTATCCACCTCTAGGAAGTTTTTAAACACAACCCGACACCCTACTTCAAGAAAATACCCCATTCCTCCAATGGAAAATACTCTTGGTGAAGTTTGGCAGAGTAATGAACAATTCATAGCAGGGTACCATACCCCTTCAAACCTCAAGGGGTAAAAAAAAACCAAGGAAAAATTGTGTCATCACCAATCAAGGTCATCTCAGCTTTGGTTGAGAGGGTTAGAGGGCTAGAACTTGCTCAAGAAAATCAAACTTCACATTCGGGGCAAGCAGGAACTCCCAACCCTCCACATCATCCTAGTCAAGTTGACCTCCTCATAGGAACAGGCATGTTAGGCATGCCTCCCCAACATTTGTATGGGTATCCACAAAAAACACTAGCCAAAACTACATTTTCAAATGATGTTCCAGTTGAAAATATGATACCTCCTGGTTTAGTACCAAACAACCCATATCAGAGCAATGTTCCTCCCTATCTAAACATGTATTCAAAATCACCACAGGGAGACATGTTCTCTTTTCCCAAGACATTCACTCAACCACAGGGTTTCCTTACACCCCTACAAATGCATACGTTATGCCATATCAACAACCCATTCCACCTCCACCTCCTCAGTAGGAACCATCGATGGTTGAAACCTATGCGGTAGGGACTTACTCTGAATATTTAAAAGAGCCTCTTGATTTCACCATACAAAGAAGCTCACCATACAAGCATCATGCTCATGCTCCCAAGACCTCTACCCAATTTACCTAAATTAAAAGGGGAGGGAGACCCAAATGCACATATCAAGGCCTATGCCACAACCATTCAAGAACTACTCCCCTGAGGATGCGGTTGTTGCCAAGATTTTCCCTAAGACCTTAGAGGGCATTGCCCTTGATTGGTATTATAGAATACCTGAAGCTTTGATACACTCATTCAAACAACTTGTGTCAGAATTTATCAAAGCTTTTGACATGAACAAATTATTAAGAATAGGATCAGGGAATTCTTACACATCAAACAAGAGCACAACGAATATGTTGCTCTCACTTCATTCAAAGATGGCATACAATCCTCTATTCTTTAGCAAAGTGCTCCAAACATGGATCAGATGGAACTATGTGACTTATTCCTTCATTCTCTTAGTAGAGAGATAAAGGAAGAAGTCCAAAAGTTCCCACTAAGGACCTATGATGAAGTACTCAAGAGTGCCCTCTCGAATAGATCAAACAATGATGATAGAACAATAGCAGGTCAAAGACCTATGGAACAAATGGAAGATTAGTCACCCCTCAATCAAAACACTATGAATTATCCTAATGTCGGAATACCAATCAAGGACCCAAGATCCTTAATAAAAACTATGGGGTTACAATAGATGGAGTCATAAACCAAGTTAAAAGGGAAAACATCATAAACACTCCAACACCCACTAACAATCAACGTAATAATAATAGCTTTACTCCAACAATCAATGCACGTGGATTTTAATCATCCTCCATCACAACAACAACAACAAAATGGAAAATCTAGACACAAGGTCTAGTTATGAAACCCAACTAGATACTAGAACCAAAGCCAAAGGCAACAACCTCAAAATTTCAACTATAACAACCAACAACCTAATCAAAATTTTGGACCACAACAGGGTTCAAACCAACAACCACGGGACTATAATCCCAACTTGTATTGTGGTTTCCACAAAATTTAAGGCCATGATACTAGGACTTTTTGTGACTACAAAAAATTCTTGCAATGTTTACCAGAAGATCAAAGACAACTCTTTGTAGATATGTTTTTAAAATTCTACATTACCCATGCCGAACACCTATATGGGATCAGTTTCCCCTCAAAATGCACCCCTCAAGATTTTTAATGATCCTCTCTTCAATCATTCTAACAATAACGGGTTAGATCCAAATGGGACAAACAAGAGTGTCATAACAAGAAATAACAATCATGAAGCCTCAACTTCATCAAATCCATTGACAACGTTCACCCCAATTAGGAACTTGACCACAAACCAAGATAGTTGGTCCTTCTTAGAGTTAGACATCCAGCTACATAGTAGAAACATAACAAGATGTGAGATTATTCTTCTCAACCAGTTCCAACCTACCCATCAATACCAGACAACATTCAACAAACACTAGAAAACCTAATAGGCGCTATGACCTAATTAATGACCTAACAAAGACCTTCTCTCACATTTCCTTCTTGGATTTATTGAAAACTCTCCTACTCAATGATCAATGCTGCTCTCTTAGTCCCCTTCTGGTCTTGGTCATCTAATTAACATCACTCTCCTCTTAAATGTAAGTAAACCATGTAGAATTTGATGTCTACCCTCTTACCAATCAGCTTAGGATAGGGATACCGAGTTTATATTTGATATAAGAAAAATGCCAATATGAATGCTGAAATTACACGTAGAGGTGACCCAACCTTGCATTTACAGTATGGATTTATAATAATTACGTTAAGCTTGCAATTATCAATGATGGGGTAGCAGTTAACATAGTCCCCTTCACTTTTCTTCAAAAGCTAGGATACGAGAAATAAATTGTTCCTCAACATGAAATACGCTAAGGGGTTATGATAGCCTCAAGGCAAACTTCAATTGGGACTATAGTGTTACCAGTCACCTTAGGACCCAAGATAGTCCTCACCAAATTTTATATTATAGATCGAGAAACCAACTATAATATGATTCTCGGTCGACCATGGATACATCACATGAAGGAAATCCCTTCCACGTTATTCCAGAAATAAGATTTTTACACTTGGGAAAAATATTTGTGGCACAAGGTGACCCAAAACCTTTCGACATACACTTAGCAAATTTGAAAAAGAGACTAGGCATCCACTCTGAGTTCAAGCTCCCAATGAATCAACTTAACAAACTAGTCAATTTAGAGCCAGAAGCAAATTTGGTACCTACAATAGAATTAGAAGTTACAAATTTGATCAAGGAATTCCATGGTAGTCAAAATGAGACCAACATCATAGAGACAATATCATTAGGAACCACCACAAAAATTATCGAGTTACTAGAGAAATATCTACCTATTCTCCTACCATTTGATTCCATGGGTATAGGATGTACCCTAGGAATTGGCTCCCTTCCAATGGATAAAGTTTATATGGTAGAGGTAAGAGGGAAAAATAAGAAGATACAAAGAATGTTCCAACATCCATTTTTCCGAGAAATTGTTGGACTCTCCATTTCGATGGAGCTAGATGTCATTTCGCATGGGGGCAAGGTGTGATCCTTACTTCTCCCGAGGGAAAGATCCTACCTTTTTCCTTTAAGTTAAACTTTGAATGTACAAACAACGGGGCTGAATACGAATCCCTCCTCCTTGGCCTCATCATAGCCAAAAGGATGGGTGTTGATAACATTAGAGTGCTAGGAGACTCACAATTAGTTGCAAACCAAGTATCTGAGGTATATGAGACTAGAGCTGAGCACTTGTAACTCTATAAAATGACATTATTAGATCTAACCAAGGGATTTGACTTCATATCAATCGAAGCAATTCCACAAGAACAGAACCTTCTCACAGATTCAATAACAACCTCATCTTCCTATTTCACTCCAAGCAATGAGTTGGAAAATACAAATTTCATGGTATCACTTCATGTTGAACCTTTGGTGTGTAAAATACCAATAACCCCAATCTTGACACACATAGAAGCTAAGAATGAGTTTACCATCCTAGATCACTTTGACAGTGATAGGGTGACTCTTGGATATCTAAATGCCTATGTAGAATTACATCTCGCTCATCACATGGTAGATTTCTCCCTAATCCCATATTCCTCTTCCTATTTTGGAAATCCCATGATAGAATCTCCCCCATAAAAGAATCTTGAAATCTACGAGGTAGAGAATGAAGGGAGTTTGGAACTACCTCTGGCCCCACCTGAGTTTGAAGAGGGAAATGCCTCCTTAATCGAGGGAATGATTGATATAAATATTGGAACAGAGGAAGAACCAAATATTTTGAAACTAGGATCCTCCTTAACTCCAGAGGAGGTGGAAATACATACCCGATCCTCAAGGAACATCAAAAGGCTTTCACATTTAGTTATAAAGAAATGATAGGAATTGCACCACATATCATAGCACAATCTCATCACCAAACCAGATGCAAAGTTAATTAAGAAAAATTTGAGACCCATGAAGCCAAAAGTGGCCCTCATGGTGAAAGAAGAAGTAATGAAACTTCTCCATGTGGGATTCATCAAGCCAGTCAATTATTCACAATGGGTATCTAATATCATCCCCATTCTAAAAAGAATGGAAAGATCCATATTTGCATAAATTCCGGACATTAACAAAGCTTTCCCCAAAGATGATTTCCCATTACCATCCATCGATGTTATTGTTGACGCAACAACTAGATTTGAATTGTTGTCTCTCATGGATGGGTTTTCGGGATATAATCAAATCAAAATATCCAAGAGGATCAAGCCAAAACTATGTTTATAACTCCTTGGGAACCTATTGTTATGTTGTCATGCCATTCGGTCTTAAGAATGCTGGCACCACATACCAACGAGCAATGACATACATATTCCATGACCTTATTCATAAGATTGTGGAATCCTATGTGGATGACCTATTGCCAAGGCCAGAAGTGTTGTGATCACCCAGAGGTGCTTCATATCATCCTTTCATGCTTAATCGAATACGGCATCACATTGAATCTAGAGAAATGTGTATTTGGTGTAACAAGAGGCAAGCTTCTAGGTTACATTATATCTTCACGAGGGATTGATGTTGACCCAACCAAAATTTGGGTATGTTGCTAGAAATGGTTCCACCATCAGACGAGTCTGGTATTAGATCTTTTCTTGGGAAACTTGGTGCAATCCAAAGGTTCATCCCTGACTTGACCTTTGTTGTTCATCCAATCAACAATTTGTTGAAAAAGGATTATAGCATTGATTGGATAAGAATGCAATGAGGCCTTCAAGGTAGTTAAATGATTCTTGTTGTCCCCTCCCACGCTAATGCCACCTAGATCAGATCACCCTTTGATCTTGTATTCATGAGCTAAGATGTTTTTCTAGCCTTTGCATGTTGGCTCAAGAGGATGATGATAAACGAGAATGTGTAGTTTATTTCATTAGTTAGATGTTGCTTGATTATGAGACATGTTACACACAAGCAGAAAAGGAGTGCCTAGCTATAGTCTTTGCAACAAAACGATTGAGACATTATATGTTGAACTAGGAAACAAGGGTAATCATCAAAATTGATCACTTACAAACCTATCTAAATCAAGGTTCACTATAAAAAAGGGTTGGACACTTCATAACACTAATAGGTGAATTCGAGTTGACCTTTGTTAACCAAAATTATGTGAAAGGACAAATCATTGCGGATTGGTTAGCTGATAACCCAATGGATGGTGGTGATCTAGTTGATTTAGACTTTCCAGATGAGTGTGTATACTTTTTCAAACTAGGCCCCCCATTTCTACGTGTCCATGGTACACTGACATCATCAATTTCATAAAAGATCATACTTACCTAGAAGGGGAAACATCACAACAAAGAAGGTGGTTACACATTATTGCTGCTAAATATGTTATTTTAGAATAGGTGCTCTATCATAGAGCCTTCAACGGAATGCTTTTAAGATGTGTTGACATAGAAGAATCTGAAAAAATTCTTTACGAATCCCATAGTGGGATATGTGGAGGCCACTTCGGTGGCCATGCCACTACTCAAGATACATCGATGGGCTATTTTTGGCCCACTCTAGAACATGACATAGTAGATTTTGTGTGCAAATGCCATAAATGCCAAGAGTTCTCCCACGAGATTCACATGCCAAAGACATGCTCTACAAAACCAATCACAACCCCATGGCCCTTTTCCACGTGGGGCCTAGATTTGATAGGGAAATTATCTCCCTCATCAACAAATGGCCATAAATTTATAATCACGGCCACAAAATACTTTACTAAATGGGTAGAGGCCATGCCTCTCACCACCATACTAGGTTTTGTAATCGCTAAGTTCATTTTGAATCAAATCATTTATAGGTATGGTGTCCGCAAGTCATTATCTCGAAAATGGCACATCCTTCAAGAATGATGAGGTCCATGAGTTATGCAGAAAATTCAAGATAAACCACCACACGACCTCTCTTTATTACCCCCAAGCCAATGGATAGGCTTGAGGCAACAAACAAAACATTAAAATCCATTCTCCTCAAAATAGTTAAGGAGAACAAATGGGATTGGCATTTAAAATTATACCTGACCTTGTGGGCCTATCAAATGTCAATAAGAACACCAATAGGGGCAACCCCTTTCTCATTGGTATTCGGAGCAAAAGTAGTTCTACTACTTGAGGTCGAAATACCTAGTCTCTGCATCTCATTACAAGGGATCTTGGGAGAAGAAGCCTATAGAGAGGCATGACTCTCTCAACTAGAAATCCTTGATGAGGCCAGGTTAAATGTTGAACAATGGCATAGAGCCTATGCTGACTGGATGTGTCGGTAATATAACAAGAAGGTTTATGAATGAGAAATATATGAGGGAGATCTAGTTCTAGACTAGGATAGCCGAGATTGACAAGAAGACCGATGAAGGAAGGAAATTTTGCCCAAGTGGTTGGGTCCATACCGAGTCATGAAGGACTACGGAAATGGTGTGTATCTCTTATGTACACTAGAAGGTGAGGAATTCAGTGAAACTATCAATTCCTTACATCTCAAATGGTTTCATGCATAGGTCATCAACATCACCATTTGTATAATATGTTCATCTTGCATTGCATTAGCCATTCATTCAGTGCATTCTGTTAACTCATTTCATAAAGTTTGTGGTCAAGGAACTTATTCTTAAGAAATTTGTTACAAGCTTATGAAAATATTGGCAAAACATTCAAATCATATCTCTTCAAATGGTTTCAAAATCATCTCATCAAATCAACAGACAAAATCTTGACAAAAACCATACCAAGGCCTGCATACTTGGTCATACTCATTTTCTTCTACTAGGTTAAGTTTTTCTTACCTACGGTCTATTCTGGAAGCTTCTTGGTGTCACATCTATCCCCCTTACATCTCTTTGAAACAAGGATACTCCAAAATCACAGATCAGAAATGTCAAGTTAAATTGAATCAAAAATACTAAACAAACAGAATATTTTATTTTACACACTTCTTTTCCCTACCAACCTTTGGTGTTGAGCCCATGCCTCTTACTAGTGGCATGAGTTTGGGAAAGGAAAGAAGTGCCCTTACCCACCTATGTCCTACCTTCGGTGATAAGCCCATGCTTCTTACTAGTAGCATGGGGCGGGCGTAGGGGGTCCATTCATACAAATTAATGAATCTTAGTATTTTAAGCTCAAAACAAAGTATATTGTGAAAAGTGAAATTAAGCATCCAAGTTCCAAAGAGATTAAATCCCCAAAACCAGATTTTGTCAACCAAGTTGCCATCTATGGGTCTAAGTCTAGATAAATTGGAAAGTAAGTCACACTCTCAACCATGTAGAAAGTTTTGAGTGTAGTAGGTATGTAGGGTCAAAATTTGGTTTCTGTCAATACTTTGTCTTTTCCTCATCACTTACCACTCAATAAATTCACATAATTTGTGCCTTTCCCAGCTCTCGGTGTTGAGCCCTCGCATCTTACTAGTTGCATGGAGTTAGGAATAGGGAAAAATTCATTTCATTATCATTACATATTCATCACATTTTTCCAAAACAAGAAGAAGCAATGAACATTGCTAAAAGAAGCTAAAAGTTCAGTACCACAATATGTTTACATTATCATATATTAGCATTACAAACACAAACAAAAAGAAAACATTTTGTTTAACATTTGTCATCACTTATCATCCACTGCATACATTCTGAAAAGCATATAAAATCAGAGATTCTAAAACATCTAGTGTACACATGAGAAACAAACCACAAAACTCTAGATACAAAGAAGATCTGAATCCAAAAAAAGAGATATGTATATATGTATAGGAATCATGTTTTATATACAATGCCATCATGCACTAGGCATGGTCAAAATGCTCAATGAGCCCAAAAATACAAAAAACAACTCATATAAATATCCGGAAAAATCACTACAAAAGATCAAATGGCCTCTCAGTCCCTGTGGGACCCCTCGATGGTGCACGATCATGCACCTAGGGCTCCTACTACTACGTGGCTATGATGCCGAGAATGCACTTAATGGTGGGAGTGCTCATGGTGGTGACCACTAGCTTGTGGTCTCACTATGGGAATGGCTTTGCCTCATCACTCTCTCGGTAGCCTCATACCCTACAACCTTGGGTACGAAGAGCCACCTAGGCCTCTGCCACCTTCCAGATAGGTGTAAACACATCAATATGTCTGCCACTGCTAAAAGGCTCTCCTACATCCTCAGTGAGCTGAGCCCGGGTCTTCCCTAAAGGGATCAACAGGGTATCCATGCACACCCAATGAATCAGATCCCACCACCCCTACACAATCGCTACAAATAAGAAAGGAAAACAACAAGTTAGAAAATCACCAAAAACAAGCCAAAAACAAACAAAACAACAAAAAAAAATATCAACTAACATTTCTAACTAACAAGGTCGAGAGAAGAGTGCTAACTTACTCGGATCTCTAGGCATCCAAGTAGGATCTCTAGGGTTAGCACCTACTACTAACGCTGCTATTGATTATGGAGCCTCCCCCAACCTGGGATGAAATGATGTCCTGCCATGGACTCATCATCTCCCTCACTACCTCGAGAAGGCAACTCCTCTGAGACCAAGGTCTCCTTCTCTCGCACTCACCTCCACCCTCTCTGCCCTCAAGATATCCTAAGTGTCATGCCACTCAGAATCATTGTCATCCTCTTGGGCCACCCCACCATCCTCACCTCCAACCCCTCTCCCATCGTCTCCTCCTCAGTCTCCCCTCCTGTGAACTCCTCAGAGTCTGAGTCCACATCAATGGGCTCATCCTCCTCCCCACTATAAGTAAGAGCAGCCCTAATCTGAAGTAAGGGTGCTCGAGGAGCACCAACTACCTATCGGGCACGAACCACTCACCTAACTACGATAGGTACTCTAGGAGTAACTGTGGTCCAACCTCGATCTCCTCTAGGACCTCCCCGGGCCTCACGAATAGTCCTATACACATGCCCCACTGAGGAAGCATATCAATATAAGGGAGGCCAAACTACTTGAGGGACTCGATCAAAAGGGTGGATCTCCACTCTCCCTATCCTATCCACCAACTTGACCCATGGTAGAGAAAGTAACCAATGTAGTCACCTCCTACCCCCACAATCCTGCCATGTCCTGATAAGGAGTAGCCTCCATATCTGTAGTAGTCAGTGAAGCCACTGGCTGGTGTGGCATCCTAAGCACTGACATCCTTGTCCACCTGGCTGCCTTGACAGCCCCCAATCCTCTACTAACACACCCCTCCCATAGGGAATGATACACTCATACACCCAACTCATAACCAGAGTAGGGTGACTCAAGGACTGCCCCTATAATCTAACCACCCTATACAAATCATGGTAGGTGGTCCCAGAATATCTACTCCCCAAGCATAAATATGGCCATGAGCCTCAATCTACGCAATCATGGGAGCCCAACAATATAATAAAGTGTCTCCTCCCTTATCCCCAATCAACCGTGAGGCCAAGATACCCATGATGGCCTTACGGATGGTGGGGATAGGAGCAGTAGTAATGGATCAGACCTTCATCCCCTTCTTCGAGCCAAAGGAGACAACAACATCCCCCATGTAGGTGGCCCACTAAATCATCTGAGGCTTGGATCCTGCTATCTTGAGAGACAACCACCTCCCAAGAATCAGAACTCCCAAAATGTGGTAAACATCCTCCAGGGTGATAGTCCACTCACCCCTACACCTGGTAACCGGAAAGTGTTTCCATATTACATCCCAATAGGAGAATAAGTCACATAATATGTGACTAGGTAGGAGAAACATGAGGAACCCATGCAATCCTCAAAATACCAGCCCTCTGAAGTATATCTCACTCTTCTTGGGTCAACATATCTAGCACAACTGTGGGAGCCAATCACACTCCCTCTCTCTGCTCCACCGTATATACTCTTCCTTCCTCTGCATCCACCCAAAATAGAGAAAAAGAGCAAGTTAGTAACACAATCTGATAAATAAGCTCATCAAAAACATAGCAAAATACCAAAAATACAAAAAAATAACTTTTATGGCTATCTTTTTTTGCTTTCTATCTAAACCCCCACCCTATGCAGGTGGTGGTTCCGTGACCACCACCTATTTAGGGAGGTGGTCCCGTGACCACCACCATCATAAGGTGACGTAGTCCCATGACCAATTTCGGGTCTCACTCTTGCAAGGTGGTGGTCTGCACATCTTGCGATGTCGATTTGCGTGCACTCTAATACCCTAAAAACACTCAAAAAATGCAAAAATACACCATTTTGAGAAAATAAAAACCTACCCTATGGGTGCCCCCTAGAGACTCATTTAACACTAAAATTTTCAAAAATAACCTCTCCTAGACAAATATTTCAACATTTTCATATTTTAGGTATAAAAGCAAACAATTGAGAAAAACTAACCTGGGACCGCGAGTCGATCTCCCACTCTCAGAGGCATGATCACGATCTCGCAATGAATGTTTCAGCTGCACTCTCATCAAAAATGGTCACCATGGCCCCCAGAGCTCAAAAAAATCACCAAAGCCAACACACACAAATGAATAGGGAAATGAGCTCATTTATATATATATATAATATTCTAATCTTGTTTTGAGTGTATTTGTTTGTAGGGTTGGAGCACCGATGGAGGTAAGTTCTTATCCCCATGAAAATGGTGAGCCCTCATACCATTGTAATTTAGTATTTATTTTCAATTTCTTGTATCTTTTTGCACTTGAGTTTTCTCTTCATTTTACGGTAGCGGGAGTCTAGATGGTGACATTACGACACACAGGGTGTGTCAGGTATAGCTTCTAACTCCCCATTTTGGAACACCATACTTGATCCTACGTTTTATGCCCCTTTATGGCTAAAATGCTTCTCCGAGGGGGCAATATGTACGCACCCAAAATTGTATGTGCTACATTGTCGGAAAGAGGTTACAGAAACCCCAATGATGATTCATATCTCTTCGCAAGGTGTTCAAAATCTAGAGAGCATGCTAAGTGTATATATTTACATCCTAAAATGCCTTACTTGGCCTCTGCATGCTTTGTTTTAGCTTCTATCCTCTTTTCCTTGCATTTTGGTCTTTAGTGTCAGACCACCACCTACCTGTTGGGTGGCGGTCCCATGTGACCACTTCCCAAGATAGGGAAGGTGGTCCTTGAAACCGCCACCTATGCTGAGGGTGGTAAATAGTCCTGTCCACATTTTCCAAACTTTCCTATGCACTCATCAACACGAAAAATCAAGTTGTGCTTGTAACTCTCAACCACTCTTGCTTTCTTTAAAGTTTTAGCCACCTTGTAATAGTAATTTCTTTTTTTAATAGGTAGAAGAGTTCAATTTGATCTTACCTTCTGGTAAATCAAAATGCTATAAATACCAAGCTTGTTTACAAGAAAATGGCCCTCAACAAGTCTCAATAGGTCTAGATTTTGTGTGAGAAATCAGTCCAGGTCTCTCTCTCTGATATATATGTAATTCATTTGGTCTCTCTTGTTCTCTCTTAGTTTGTTGTTGATTAATCAATCAATGTATATCTAAACACCAAGTTCAATTTGTTCTAGCTAAGAGTTTCAATTGTCTAGAGTTCTTAAAGTGTTGTTTTGTCAAAGGAAATATGGAGTTGAGAATTAGTGGTGTGTCTTGTATTGTATTTCTGTGATGATCCTGCTAGGAACTGCATAGTCAAGCTCTGTTCACTTGTGCTATCCTTCTCCTACTTGCACTTTGTTTAGTTTACCCCCAAGCTATCATTGTTCCAGTGCCTTCTCCTACTACTGCTACTGCTACACTCCTAATTCCTCTGGATTCACGTGAATACACAAGAATGAAGAGATCACACTGAGGGACAAAAGTTACTACATAGCTGGATTTACCTCAGTTCTATAAATTCTAGGTTTGAATTGTCAAAGTTATAATTACATCATATCAAATAGAGTAGAAATTGATTTCATTTCATATACAAATATCTAGTTAATTTCCTAAAGATTTTAGATCAACAATAGCAGCTCCCAGTGATGGATCTTCTTCTTTCCATCCCTGTGGATTCAAAGGAGAGAATATCCATAGGAAGTTGACTGCATATAGTAGATTAAATTACAAAGTTGTTATTTCTTATTAGTTTAAAGTCAATTCACAAATGCACAGAAAATAATCTACATCTAGCTATCTTGTTTGTTTTAGTTCTATTTCATTAGATTAATTGCTTATTGTCTAAAACACAAAAAAACAAAAACATCTACTTTCACTAGATTAGCTCGTTTTATTTCTTTGATCCAATCTATGTTGTGAAAACAAACAAAAATATAGTGTTTAATCCATCTTATCATCAAAAATCAAGCCAAGACACACATGACCATTCAAGGTCCACAACAAGAAAGTGCATACAGTTGTGATCCCTTGGTCCCACAACCCAATGGGCCAGTTGATAAATGACATCGATACAAGCCTACGCTTAACAATTCTACACACGCCTACAAGTCACACTGGAAAGCTAGAGAAATTGCTCACATTAAATGTTGAAGCTAAAAAAGCTTATGAGTATTGGATAGTTGGAAACAGAGATTGATTCTTCACATGACCATAAAAATTCCACAACAACCACGAACTCATGGTTGTGATCCCCAGGTCCCACAACCCAATGGGCCTACTAATCAATTAGACATTGACACTAGTTTGCATACACTCATATTTAGGTCCTCACCACTTCCACTAAACATTATCACACAGTTTTCTATGTTGAACGTAGCAGCCAATGATCAATTAAAGATTTTCTAGACTAGACCGGAAAATCACCCATAATTCTGGTAGATTCATTACACCTCGCACTATCACTTTTATGACCTTGTCTGAAATCTACATGAGGTGCTTACAGGTCACTTTCCATGCATCCAACAACCAATAAATGTGGGATCTCATTGATTGAGCCTCAGTGGCTATCATATCTAACAATCCATTACACCAATTCAGGTTAGGAGAGCATTCTTTTCCTTAGACTCACAAATCCCATATTACATGTGAAGATATAAGATTGCCCAATTAGCTTGTCCACATTCACATACACTTCATTAAGAACATCCTGTTTTTTATGAAAATGTAGTCATCAAAATGGGTGGAATGAAGCTCTGCATCCGCACGAGGAGAATCCTCCTCTCCACCACTATGGTCAACCATGAGATTATCCTCTAAAAGAGGGTTGTCACCTCCAAATATATTGGCTTCTAACTTTCATGACCCCATTCTTGTAGTAGGCATTACTTAGAATAGAAGGTACAACATGAAATATTTCCACTAAGGTTTATTAACAATGGACCTTAGTCAAATTTGTGTAGCGTAACGACCCTAAGTCATCAAAAATCAATGGTGACTATAAAATAGCCACAAATTCAATAGGTCAATGTGAACCTAAGAATTAAAGAATAAGCTACCCTAGCAAGGTAATATATGACACAAGTTTTTCTAGAACAATACAACGATGTATAGTACTCAAAATTTAGTCACAACAAATAGTCTATTCCCTAAAATTTATCTAGATAGGTTTGAAACCAAATAGTGACAACACAATATCACCAGTTAGGTCAAGTTTGAAACAAACAAGGCCTAAATGATAAGAGAATGTTGACGCGACCTTCTAACAAGATATACTAAAAACAAGTTTCTAAACACTAGCAAAGTCTAAGTCTTGTAAAATGGACGATACAAATGTGAGCAATGTAACAACGCTATTTAGACACGTAATCAAGCTTTGCAAGAAAGTGATATTTTAGTATCAAAATGGCATTATAGCGATGCTAACAAAGTAACCTCAACACTTACAAAATTCAAGACAAGGCTAGGGTGTAAAAACTACATCTAAGTATAACAAGGAATTATTAAGCATGTGAGCAATGTAACGATACAATATAGAGATTTAGGCCAAGTTTCACAATGGAAACAAGACGTAAATGTCACAATTGTATGGCTATAATGTAGGTAGCGTAACAAATCTAGAGAAGATAATGATAAGACAACCTAGCTATAATGATAGTAAGTCTCAAATATGGGTTTTGAGACACAAGGGGCTACTAGATCATGAAGATGTACCATTCACACTTTCAACTCTTGCATTCCTGCCGCAACATGGTCATGCAAGAAGACTACAAAAGTGGTGGACACGATTATATCTAGTAGGTATCCATATATGTTTGTTCTTCTTTTGTCTCAAAATGAGCAATAAGAAAACAAAGGGATAGACCAAATGGTGTTGAAATAAACTTGGTGTTATTTTGGCAGAGTTTCACCTTGTCTTAGGACAAGTGAAAACTAGGAAAAAATGACACTAAGTAGATTTCATGATGAAATGTCACGCATTTTCAACTTTGAGAGATTATTTCCCTTGTTTGAAAAACAAGAGTTTGAATCTAACAAATTTTTCACTTTGTGAGAGCTATCAAGTATAACATCTAAGACAAAAATAATGACTCCAATCTGAAAAATTCCTAGGTGGTTCTCTCTTTAGGTGTCACAAGATATATAAGACAAGCTCGATTTACCTTGGTTTCCCAAGGAGTATCTCGGATTTAATTTACCCCCTTCAGTAGAATGAGCACTAAAGTGCGTTTAGTTATAATTTCACTAGGGTCATAATACAAATATCTTTGACTCTAATCTCACCAAGGCATACTAGACAAGTCAATAGTGTGGAGTGCTTTCCTGTTTGTTCACAAGGTTCCCTATTACGTGAAATACTTTAGGGTTTCTAGGACCACCTCCATTGTTGTAGCTTAATGCTTATGCCAAAGGGGTTATGTCCTAGTTAAGCGATGAGTCGTAGCTCTTAATCGAAACCTACAAATACAATGTGATGATTGTGGTGTGTTTTTTATCTTGTATATTTAATGTGGTTTTTGTTACACTCCTTTTGAAAACCTACAATCACATGTGTAGTTGGAATTTTTTTTAGGTCCTCCTTTCTTTGACTAGCGTTAAGAACTTCACATAAATGGTTAGTATTTTAAAAATATTCACAATATCATAGGAAAATAGCAATGAAAATGTTTGTAAATCAACTAACTACCATCAAAATTTGCAAAAACAAGGTTGATTCCCAATTTATCCAAGTGTTTTTAATGAAAAGATTAAAATTGTTTTTGGTTCCCAAGATCACACTAGGTGTCGTGAAGAGCATACACAAATTTTAGCCTTGATTTCTTTATTAAGTGAAAAACTCTTAAACTAAAAGATCAAGCACATGCAAAAATTGAAGGTTTATTCTCTTAAGCACAAAATGAATGATAATTGTTCGTACTTACTCCCAAGAAGAAAAATAATGGTTTAGAGGTGCTTTTGGTTCTCAAGATCACACTAGGTGCAAAAGAAGAGCATACACAACTCTATTCCAAACTCAATCAAAGTATGAAAACACAATCACTCTTCAAACCCTAACCCAATTTACTCAAAAATCCTTTATCAAACCCTAGGACAATTTTGTTAGGAATATTTCTCTAAAATCAATAATTTGACAAAAACAACATCTAAAAACCCTTAAAAACTAACAGGAATCATAAAATTGAAATTCTAGAATTTAAGAAAATTTTACCTTGATGTATAGGCTCCTCTTAGTGTACGTGAGCCGCTCACGATTACAAAAGCACTCACAGTGAATGCACAGTGCTCACAATCATGCATAGGCACCCCTCTATCATTTTTCACATAGTCAATGATGCATGGGCGCTTCCAGTGAGGCACAGTGCTCATAGTCATGCACGGGCACCTTTTTCCTGTAGATGGTCAAACTATCTTCCGAAGGCCATAAATTTTGCTCCCGACCTCAAAATGACTCCATTTGTTTTGCATTGGAAAGGTATTGAGGAGCTCTACACAATGCCAACATAAATTTGGAGAAAAAAGTTACCAAGAATTTATGGTATTCATTTTTAGAAAACTATTCATTTCTAACATATCTTAATGCTTTGATGAATGTTGTTTTGAGAAGATTTCTTGAAAAAGGTCCAATCTTTGATATTTTGAGGAATTTTGATAGGGATTCGCCTCCTTATATCCTGCAAAAAGCATGAAAACACAACTTCTACCACTAATCTAGTTGAAACAACTTTCAAAAATGGAAATTGATCTATAAAACTTTGAAAATTACTCTAAAACTTTGAAATTAATCTAAAAAGCTTGAGAAACTAATCTAAAAATCTTGAAAGTAATCTAGAAAGCTTGAATTTAAAAAGCTAGAAAAATTGAAACTAATCTAAAAACTTAAAATGAAAAACTTTGAAACTAAGTTTAAAAGCTTGAAAAAAGAATGCAATGGGGTATTGTCCCACCGAGCATGCCAAATGAAAGCACCCCAAAATTTTACAAAGAAAATTGTAAAGCTAAACAAGGAAGGCTAACACCATTACCACCTAAATTAGATATGGCTCTAAGTCTAGGAATGCAACATTAAGATAGATGTTAAAAGGAATGCTTAACTAGTATGAAAACAATGCAAAACTAACTAAACATGCCTACTAATATGATTAATTACCTAACATGGGCCTAAATAGACCTAAGAGGGAAATCAAATGGTTATGGTTGCTACTCCAAACAATGGTGAAATGACCTCTCCAAATGACTTGTTAAGTCACTTTAGATTATTCATCTACTAACCTTGTTGAAGGTTTTAGGCAAGGATTGAACTTGGCTTATGAATCATATGTATTATATGAGATGCAAATCAAAGCATGGTGTAAAGTATAAAGGAATGAGGTGCACCCTTTTTATAGTTTTCCTTTTGGGAGAAACTTGTATTTTGGTGCATGTGGGACTAAAAGCCCCAAATTAGATTAGAATTACTAATCACTATCGTGCTTGTTAATCACAATTACTGAATTACTAAGTGATTAAGAGGTGTGGAGCCTTAATAAACCGCTTAGGGTCAACTAGGAGGCTAGGATAAGCTTTTAAAGCTCATTGAGATATTTTGGGGGTGAATGGAGTGATTTTAAGTGGCTAAAAGAGGGTTTTAAGCCAATACTAGGGTATATTGACCAAAACAAGGGCAAAATAGGCTTAATTAGCCTATAATCACTAATTGTTTGTTTTGAAGAGGATTTTGACTTACAATTCATCATAAAGTGGCATCTTGAATGTAAAAGAGGTTTGGTGATCAACGAAGTGCTTGTTAACCGACCAAAGTGGAAAGAAACATTAGTTAATTAGCAAAAGAGCACTAATTATAATGGAATTGGGAAGAGTAAGAGTGATTTGCGTGTGTTTTGGTAATAAGATTACAAAAGTAGAATTATGGTCTCTACACCATGAAAAGAGTTATTGTCAATGGAAGCATAACAGCTTTGCTTTCTAGAGTTAGAGATTGAACTTGAGATTGAAACTAGCCAATAACATGTATGAGTGATAAGATATCATATGCGAAATTGTAGAAGAAGTGAGAGGCACATGGAGAGGTTGAAGTTTTCTATTGTGAGTGATCATGTGGATGTGAGAAGAATTAGTGGATGTGGAAGGAGAAGAAGATCATGGTAACAACATAGATATAGAAGAAGTACTAATAGGAATAATAGAATAATCATGAATAAATAGTTGTAGAAGAAGAAGAAATAGGTGGAAGAGGAGAAGAACATGAAATATCGAAAAGATGATGAGAGATAAAGGAGACACGACATCTATAGAGGGAGAAGAAAGAGGTGGAAGAGGAGGAGAACATGGAATATCAACAGAAATGCTAGTAGTAGTATTAGAAGAAGTAAGAAGAGGTGAACTAGTAGGAGTGGTAGAATCATCATGAATGACATTGGAAACAATCTCATAAGGGGAAGAAAGTGGAGTATATAATTCCTATTCACCAATAACATTCTCACTAAAATGTTCATGATCGTAAATATAATCAACATCACTATCGGAGAATATTTCACATGTAAGTATTTCATCATGAGGATCAACATAATACGAGAGAAATAGAAGGAGAGTTATCATAAGATATATCCTGGCAATCATTGGAAACATTTTCAGCAATAGAAGAAACATTAGATATAACTTTATATTGATTTTGACTAGCATTAGAAACATCATCATGCATGGGTACACATTTTCACATTAGGAGTTACATTATTTACATCTATAATATCACAAATAAGACCAAACATAGAATGACTATATTATCTAGTGCACTAATAGGATTAGATGAAGGTGGAGAAACATTGGTGGCTATGGAAGAACAAGGAAGAAATGAGGTGAAATTTATAGGAGATTTAAACTATGACAACACTAAAGTTGTCAAAACTAGTCGGAATGGTACTTCCATGGGAAAGAAGTTGCCTTTGAACATCATCATTAAATTGAGCATTACAATAAAGGGTACTAAGTTCAACCTCAACAATATCATTAAGGTGTTTGCAAGAAAATTTTTTGAGGATAAATTGATGGACTTATTGCCAACGCTCTGGGAATCTAAGTCCCTTTACTTAACCAATGCAACTGCCATATATGCATGTAAGTGAAAGTGATTTTTCTTCGGGTGGCCTTACAAATCGGGGAACCAATAGGGGCACTCCATTGACCTTGTGTAAATATTATAGATACATTGTAAGAGAGGAATTTTCTAGGAGAGCGGGAAAGGGAGTGAGAATGTTAGACAAGGGAAACTAATGTTGCAAGTAGAAAATCATATTCTTGCATACACTAGTTAGAAGTTTCATCACATGCATTGAAATTAGGAAGAAATAATACTACAAACAACAACAAGACCAAATAGAATTTAATGAACACAAAGTATTAGTAGATTCCTTAGTCAAAAAAGGCTAGAAACTCCTTGTTTTGATGCTCAAGAAGAAATTGTACATAACATAAGAAATGGAATAAATTTAAGAGTGGGGGGAATGGAAGAATTTTGCTATCTCTTTGATCTTTCAAAAGTATTTCTCTCTCCTAAATTCACAAGAATAGATAAGAATTCTAAGAAGACCCTCAAATGAGGAGCACATTACAATTTATAGAAGAATAACAATTCTTCATCTTCATGGTGAATCTTCATATACCCCGCAATGATGCTTCATATGCCTTGAAACTTTTCACATTCCTAGGAAAACATCAAGTCCCCTTTTATAACTAAAGGGTGACTCATTACATTGAAAACATTAAGACATGAAAAATTGCAACCCCAACATGAAATTAGAACATTGAGGAGAGAGGAAGATATGGGATGAGAGGAGAGAGAGAGAGAGAAGGAAGGAGGAATCAATCATGTTGATTAAGAATATACTCATGTCGACTCTTGGAAAGCTCAATCAATTGACCCCGATACCTTTGAATCCTTCACGGTGAATGATTTTCTTATGTTGTGGGAAATTTCTTTGGCTGTAGGTGAGATATTACTTCCGAATGACCTAGAGACACCATGAACTAAGTGTTTATAAACACTATTGAATGGAACCCTTGGCAACCACAAGTGTCTCTTATGAAGATCTCCTCTGAAGAGACCAAATGCTTTGGAAAAATTCTTCCCTAACACCCTGCGACATTGCCACACTGCTTAGTTGATTTGGACATGATCCTGATGAGACATACTATTGAGTAGTATGATGGTGTCGACTGTGAATTCCACCTCACACATGAGTTTCGAAAGACACTGTTGAGATCCATGAAAGTGAACTCACTGTCATCTATTCCTGCATACTCTGAAGATAGAGACTGCATTGGTTTCCCCTTTGCGAATCTAAATTTCATCATTTCTTGACACTTACTATATTTGGAAAGGATAACTATTCCAAGAAAATCTTGAGATCTTTCCCCAAACTTTGACTGTGACTACCAATTTGAATGTTTAGCTCTCAGAATTATCCTTTCATGGAACCCCCTCTAAAATGACCTATTGTTTTTAGTGAGTGCCCAAAACTAACTTACTATTTTTAGTAAGTATGAAAAATTAGCTTCTTTGAACCTCGATTGGGTGCAAAAACTCGAATCCTCCTTTTTCCCTACGTTTCTCTCACCTTCTAGATCAATTTGCTATTTTTGGTAGGTGCTTGTGAGACCACTTACTATTTTTAGTAAGTGTCAATTTTGGACCAAGATGACATTTTGATGAATTTTCAATTGCAATACCTCTTTTGTGTTCACGGTCTTGTTTGCAAGTTCTTCACGTGACAACTTTCCTAAAATAACAAATTCCCTATGTAGAAGACCTGTTATTTTTAGAAAGCGAGCCTTCGATGGTTGGGTCTGTCATCACCAATCGCACCATGATAATTCTTCACCGGGAACTCCTTGTGTTATGATTATTTACTAATGCACATGATTTTAGTTTGGTGGATGGAATCTAGAAACACAACAACAAACATAACACAAGAATACCATAGACTATGATACAAAGGAATGACGATAAATCAAAATATAAGTGTAAATTATAATATCAACATGAAATTGTTATAATCTCACCCATGAGGTACTTCAAGTGTTACTGACTTCACTTGCCTTCCAACAATAACTATGGGAGAAACTTCACAATTACACTTCTTAATGGCTTCTTTTACACACCTTCAAAATGATGGCTTCCTTTACACACTTACAATATTTCTCACTACTTCCTTCTATGCTAAATGAGGGGGGTGGCCTCTTTATTTATAGGAATTTAGGCTTATCCATCTTATCTCTAAGATAGGATAGGAAATATCTTCCGGCCAATCATATTTCATGCCTAAACTCTTGCCTTTACATGTAGGCTTATCTTCTAAGATAAGATAAACCTTATCATCTCACATGGGTTCCACCTTTTTAGACTTTTCCACAAATAAAATACACAAAATATTTATGACATCACTCTTTGTCCTTATTACAAATATAATATTTCTAATTCCTAATCATGTAGACCCTACTTCTCTACTTATCCCAACTTTGACATTTTAACATTACCGGACCACTTACGACAAATATTTACTTTTTACAACATTCCTATTGTACTTTGACTGTTACCATACTCTACATTATTGGCACTGCATCATACTGACGGCATCGTTATCTTCTATCGGACGCTACTACTAATTACACTTAACAACATCCTATTCTTAATACATACATTAATGAAATAGAAATTACAGAGGAAAATTTTGGTGTCAATGTGTCGTTACTCGAACGAAGATTTCCGATATGGGTTTTTACCAATATCACCCCTCTAAAATCTTAGACCTACCCGATCAGAGGTTTGGGAAATTTTAAAGTTTTAAAATTTTGACTTGGTAGTGCTTCTGAACGTGGTAGCCATTAATGGACCTCAAAAATTGTAGGTTTAGTTTTCTCCTTCGCTTTCAAAAAAATTGCATTTTTTTGTGTTTTTTTCTTTCTGATTCTACCATTGAAATTTCACTTCGATCCGGTTCTCGGTTTGATGGGAAACTAATCTTTTTTCTTTGTTGGGTCGGAAAGATGATTTCTTCGTTGTGAATGTTCTATACTGCGTGGAAGGAGGGTTTGAAGGTGAGGTATTAATGGATTTTGAGAGATGAAATAACAGAAAAAATGTTTTTTTGTTCTGTGCACTTTGGTTTGCAATATTTCTTCGAATCTCTATTTCACGGCGATGGAGATTTTTACGGTTTCTTCTCTTCATTTTTACTTCTTCTTCCTTGTTTTATCAACTCTTCATATGATACATGTATGTTTTCATGGAGTAGAGGATAATTTGTTGTGATGGAGCTGGTTTGAGGTTCAGAAATGGTGGAGTGGTGGTGAGAAGCTATAGAGTTGTGGTGGAATGAAATAATGCACGAAATGGAGAAGAAGCGGGAAGAAAATATGAAACATTCTTAAATACTCTTTTTGAAATTAGACCAATCGGGGTGGAGTGAAATTTGGTTTCCCCACATCCCTTTGCAGAAAGATAAAAAGGGGACATCAAATTTCATGGCGTGTCTTGGGATGACAAGTGGCGGAGATCCAATGGTGAAGGGTTAAGCCCAAAAGCAGGTTGGAAGCACTGGGGGGCTGAAACTGGTCGTATGAAGAACCATGGGGATTTTTCAAAATGGACCAATTAGGGGTGGAGTGAATTTTTTTCCCCTTTGTATCTTTTCACAAAGGGGAAAAATGGGAAAATGGGGACTTCAAATTGCATGGCGCGCCTCCCAATGACATGTGGTATAGATCCGATGGCAGGGGATGAAGGCTCCACTAGCTCCAAAGGGCTTTACTAGCAAGTATGGAGGTCGCATGTGTGCCCAAAGGTCTTCTATTAGCTAGGTGAAATTTCTTATCCCTCATGTCCCCTTGCTAAAGGGACAAAGGGGACATCAAAATGTGCCATGCACCAAATGATGACACATGTCCTCTTGTAAAAATGGCTAACATTTGGAAGCTACCTAGAGGATGACTTGAAACGACGATAACTTGAGCTCCCGATGGAATTTTTGGTGAAATTTTATATTATATTGACTTAAAATGGAATTATAAATCCAATGATGGGGTTAAAGATATCTTGATTCATCCATTTATGCCCTTAAAAAGTGGATTTTTGATCTGGTCCCTTACTTGTGCATGAGAAAAATTGCTTGCACCTATTGTGCCAAAGTGTTGTGAAAAAAATAATTTCACCATCTTGTAGGGATTGGAATCATATTTCTCATGATGTATTTTTTAGCTCTTAACTCCATCCGGAGTTCCTGGATAAAATTCTAAAGCTTAATAACTTTTTTAGCATGTGCACTGCCTAGGCCTGTGAACCTTGTTTTTGATCAAACTGCTCCAACCTCTCCAAAACTTCCTCAAATCTTCAAAAATTACTTTTATGATGTTTCTATACCTTTAATTCACTTTTTCATTGATTTTGACTCCTCCAATCCTCTCCCGTAGTGTGCATCGGCCTCGGGAAGGCCAGTGGTAGCCCTTCCCAATATTGCCCAAAAATAACAAGTTGGAAGAATACATAAAATCATCTAGGGGTGAATTGACTCTCCTAAATTACCTAGGGGATTGATTAAGGGGACTGGGGGTGCTTGGGAAGGGTAATTTTGAAAATTTTGGCACAGGGGTATTGTTGTCATGCTGGAAAATTACCAATTTCCTTGTTGTACATTTGCATGACAATAGTTGGCTCTAGCTTGGGGACATGGCATAGACCAAGCGCAATGAAGACATTACATGGAGAATCCCAAAATCTCAGCTTTATAATAAAAATAATAGTTCCTTATGCATTGGGCCCTACGGATTCGTATAATTCACAAGAGAGAGAGAGAGAGAGAGAAGAAATAAGAAGACACACACACATAAGAATGATGAAAAGGAAACACACAACACACAATAGAAGGGAGATACACCTAAAAATCACCTATGGTACAAGGTGGGGGACAACCTGATTTCACTAAAGCACTTTTCATTTCTCAAAATTTACCCCGAGTGGGTAACATTGAGTCATGTTGTTCTGCGATGTCATTGATCGTTCCAAAAAGTAGCCTCATTTCCTTAACTATTTATGAAAGCCATGTGATTTCATGATTTTCTATGTACTTGATAGGAGTGAGTCTACATGGGCTTCTTGATGCTCAGGCCTTCACTTAGAAATTCCATTTCCTTCATGCTCTTTGAAATCAATTTCATAGTGCCAATTGCATTTGTGTTTATCCATATAGCTGATTCTTTATTGAACATCTCATTGTTGATCTGAAGATGATTTTCATTTAAATTTCTTGAATATTCTGAGTTAATTTCTTTCTTGGGTCTATGCTCATTGACATCTTCTCTATGAGAAACCTTAGATTCATCCTTTATCTCTACTCCATTATGAGGTGCTTAAATATTGAATGGAGGATCCTCATACTTGTCTTGTATAGCCATGACATGAGCTAAGAGATCAAGAATTAGCTCAGGGTCTTTCATACTTTCTACCACATCCATAATTTCTTGCACGAAGTTATACTTTGTTATTTCATGTGGTTCATCTTTGTACGTCCTTGAAGAATCTTCATTTTGAAGCTCAAGGCAACTATCTAGATGGATTAATTCATTGCCTTGAAACTTATTACATTCCACTACTTCTTTCTCAAGGGGATCTTTGCCTCCCATGACTTCAACACCATCTATTTCAGATTTTTCATTATGGAAAGAGTTTTCTTCTTCAAATGGGAAAGAAAATACCTCCATTTCATTGTTGTATCCATTAACTATTGGCTTGGAGAGACATCAGATTTCTCATCTTTCTTTACTTCAATATGGCCAATCTTCACACTAGTTGAGGCTTCCAAATCAGATTCATGCTTGTCTTATAGATTCATGGCTTGCATCGGAGTTCAAGACTTAGCTCAAGATCTTCTATTTTTTCCGCGGCTCTAATAAGTTCTTGTACATACAGTTATTTCAAACCCTTTGTGGGCTCATCACAAGTTGGTCTTGTCCCTCCATGAATGGCATGGTTGAGATCATCTTCATCTCCAAATGGGAATGAGAACATCTCCTCTTCATGGGTAAGTGTATAAGTTGGTTTCTCCATTTGAGATTCATCAAGAACCATTTCCTCTTCTTCTTGGTTTGTGTTGTCCAAAAATTCGGGGATGCCCTCTTATAACTCGAATCTTCTCAATGCTTCTTCAAGGTCCATACCTCTCTGGGAAGGCAATTTTGGCCCTATCAGGATGGGAATATCATCTTCTCTTCTATTGTCACAAAGTGATTCATCTTCCTGCTATCTTGATACAAGATGTTGGTTCCTGGACTTCAAAACATTTTCACCGTGTACCTCATCTTATTTTCTAGAAATAATTTATCCATGTCTCCCTTCACTATTATGGTTATGGAAGACCAATTCATCTGAATTTTCCCTCCCAAGTTTTGGCAGAAGCTTCGACCTAACAACATTCCAAAGGTTTCCAGATGTCTGCTACCAAAATAGTCATTGATATCTTTTTGTCTGGAAAATTAGCAAGAGCCACATGTGCATCTTTAATCTTCCCCATAGGTGGGACTTCTTTGATTCCATGGAGTAACAAGAGTCGTTAGATGGATTCATGGGGAGTTTAAGAGATTTAAAAACCTTCACGTGTATGACATTATCTAAGGCACCCAAATCTATTATGAAATTTTTCAATATGTATTCCCCAACTAGTAGGGAGACATAAAAAGGATCGACCCTATCTATCTTTGATGCACTCATGGCTAGCATGTTCTGTGAGGGAGGTGCATGTGAGTTTGGTAGTACTCTTTTAGAACTAGATGTTATGACATTGGGTGTCAAACTGTTATTCCTGATATATTGGATTAACCTCTCAAATTGTTCGAGGTGAGTCCATAAATATTTAGTTTTGGTAATCTACACTTTGGATTTGTTCACATATTCTATGAATTCAAAACAAGTTGATGCAGTGAGGGTGATGAAGGAAATGCTTTTGGATTTAAGACAGGTTTGGAAGAAGGAGTATATTTTTTAGGAACAAAGGGAATTTTGAAAGGTACACTAGGAACCTTCAAAGTACTAGATTTTACAGGAAAATATTTAGACTTAGAATTAGAAGAGGCATGGGAAGACTTACTTGGAATTACAGGTGACCTCATGCTTACTATAGGGTCAGGTTTCTCTAGTGCAGACTCCATACAAGGTGGGAGTGGAGATCCTTGACTGATTATTTTGTTTTTTGGAGTCACCACAGGAGGATCATTAGTCTTCTTGTTTTTAGCAATAGTGGAGGAAGAGGATCCTTTCTTAGACTAAGAATGAGTGAATACCACACATGAGAAGTTAGGTGCATCTTCTTCATCATCTTCATTGCCTCTAGAATACTCACAAAATCTGATTTGTGTATCGTTCTCAAGCTCATCAACTTCTAGGAGATCATCACCTTTACTTTCTTGTTCAAGCTCTGCTTCACTTTCCTGAATCCAAAAATTTGCGTTCACGTGTGGGACATCCAAGGAAAGCCTTCAAGGTGTTCCTGTAATTTGATTTGTGTTGTTTCTTTGAGAAGATACTTGTTCAAAGAATTCCTTCTTCAAAGATGCCATCTCATTTGCCAATTTTTACAGCAATGGAATTGTTCTCTCGTCTCCAGGACATTAGGCCTTTCCTTTTGATGGATTCTTGATCTTTCCAAAGAGGATAAGATCATCATCAATTTCAATGACCATCCTTTGTGCTTCTATAATGTTCCTTAGTTGAACTCTTCATAGGAAAAATCTGACCTCCGGTGATTGAGCATTGATAAATAATCTCTTGACATTTTTTTCAGACGGTGAATCTTCTTCCGATATCTTGCAAAGCAACCATTCAAAATGAGCCACAAAGTCTCTCATAGTTTCACTTTCTCCTTTCTTCATTTGAGCCAACTGCACTAAGAGGTCCTGACAATCTTCAATTGATTTAAATCTTTCCTCGAAGGTAGTCTTGATGTCATTCCAACTAGTGATGGATTGGGAAGGTAAAAGAAAGAACCATTTTGCTAATTTTTCTTAGAGAGATTCCACAAATAATTTTATGATAACGTCTTCATGTTTAACTCCAAGAATCCCGCAATATGTGGTGAAAGCGATGATGTGTTCTTCAGTATCTATGTGCCATCACCTTTGAACTTTGGAAAAAAATTCAGGAACTTTTTGGTAGGTCCGAAGAGGTGGTTTGAGAGTGAGTGGGCATGTATTTCTTCCCCATGAAACAATGGGTTGAGGTCTTTCTCGCTTCGTCGCCATCATTGTTTCTCTTTGATCTTGCTTCTACAAATTATTCTTCCTCTGGGAACTAAATGATCAACGGTGGTAAAAATGGGAGAATTTGAAGGGGAGTATCAATGGGAGTTTGGATGGGATTTCAAGGTGAACTACTTGACGACCCAGATAGGGATGAGGCTTGAGAGATGTAGTAGGGATTATCTCTAACTCATTCTTGCTAATTTCAAAGAGCCTTGAAAGTGGGGTCAACAATTCCTCTTGATCTATTCAACCTAGTGTATTTCCTTTCAACCAACTTTTGGAAATTCTTGCAGTGGGAATACGCAAGGACACTATGGAATATGAAAGGTGACGTACAAGAAATGACAGTGTATCTTTCAACAATGGATTTTCATGAACTCTTTTTTTCAATATTTGATTTTTTTGTATTTTTAGAACTTGCAATTGTATTTTAGGTGTAGATGCTACTAAGTCTACCCCATGGTGGGTGCCAAAATTATTGGCAAGAAATTTTATTGGGGAAAAATTGATGGATTTCTTTCCATTGCTATATAAATCTAAGTCCCTCTACTTAACCGGTGCAACTTCCGTATATGAATGCACAAGTGAAAGTGAGGTTTATCCAAGTGGCCTTACGGTTGGGGATCCAACAGGGGCACTCCACTGACCTTGTGGAAAAGTTTGTAGATACTGCAAGAGAGGAATTTACTAGGAGAGTGGGAAAGGGAGTGAGAATGTTAAACAAGGGAAACTAATGTTGCAAGTAGAAAATCAAATTCTTGCATACATCATTTAGAAGTATCATCACATGCATTGAAATTAGGAAGAAACAAAACTAAAAACAAGAACAAGACCAAATAACATTTAATGAACACAAAGTATTAGTAGATTCCTTAGTAAAAAAGGATGGAAACTCCTTCTTGTATTAATGCTCAAGTAGAAATTGTACATAGCATAAGAAATGGAAGAAATTTGAGAGTGGGGGGAATGGAAGAATTTTTCTATCTCTTTGATCTTTCACAAGGATTTCTCTCTCCTGAATTCACAAGAATAGCTAAGAAGACCTACGAAATGAGGAGTGCATTACAATTTATAGAAGAATAACAATTCTTCATCTTCCTGTGATTCTTCATAAACCCCCTAATGACGCTTCATATGCCTTAAAAGTTTTCATGTTCCAAAGAAAAATCAAGTCCCCTTTTATAACTAAAGGGTGACTCATTACATTGAAAAAATTAAGACATATGAAAAATTGCAACCCCGACATGAAATTAGAACATTGAGGAGAGAGAGAGAGAGAGAGAGAGAGAGAGAGAGAGAGAGAGAGAAGGATGAATCAATCATGTTGATGAAGAATATGCTCCACATCGACTCTGAAAGCTCACAGATTGACCCCGATACCTTTGAATCCTTCACAATGAATGATTTTCTTATGTTGTGGATGGGTTGTTGTGGGCAAGTTCTTTGGCTACAGGTGAGAGACTGCCTCTAAATGACCCAGAGATACCATAAACTAAGTGTTTATAAACATTTTTGAATGGAACCCTTGGCAACCAAAAGTGTTGCTCATGAAGATATCCTCTGAAGAGACCGAATGCTTTGGAACAAATCCTTCCCTGACTCCTTGCGACATTGCCACATTGCTTAGTTGATTTGGACATGATCCTAATGAGACATACTATTGAGTAGTATGACGGTGTTGAATGTGAATTCCACCTCACACATGGGTGTCAAAAGATGCTTTTGAGATCCATTAAAGTGACCTCACTATCATCTATTCCCACATACTTCGAAGATAGAGATTGCATTGGTTTCCTCCTTCGCAAATCTAAATTTCGTCATTTCTCGAAGACTTACTATATTTGGAAAGAATAAATTTTCCAAGAAAACTTCAACTACGACAACCAATTTGAATGTTTAGCTCTCGAATTATCATTTTGTGGAATCCCCCTTTGAAATGACTTACTATTTTTAGTGAGTTCCCAAAAGTAAGTTACTATTTTTAGCAACTATGAAAATCAGCTTCTTCAAACGTCGATTGGGGTGTGAACTTGAATCCTCCTTTTTCCTACATTTCTCTCACCTTTTAGATTAATTAGCTATTTTTGGCAAGCACATGTGAGACCACTTACTATTTTTATTAAGTGTCAATTTTGGACCAAGATGACATTTTGATGAATTTTCAACTGCAATACCTCTTATGTGTTCACCATCTCCTTCGTAGGTTCTTTAGTTGACAAATTTCCTGAATAATAATCCCCTATGTAGAAGACCTACTATTTTTAGAAAGTGAGCTTCCATTGGTCGGGTCACCGTGGAATGAAGTATTTCAATATGGTTTTTTTCCCAATATTCCCTCTGAAATCTTGGACCTACCCGATTAGTGGTTTGGGAAATTTTAAAGTTTTAAAAATTTCACCTATAGTGCTTCTAAACGTGGCAGCCATTAATGAACCTCAAAAAATTTAGGTCTGGTTTTCTCCTCCATTTGCAAAAAAAGATTCCTTTTTATTTGTGATTTTTCCTTCTGATTCTACCGGTGAAATTTCTCTTTGATCCGGTTGCCAATTTGATGGGAAACTGATCTTTTTCTTCGTTGGGCTAGAAAGAGGATTTCTTCGCTATGAATGTTTTGTATTACACAAGGAGGGTTTGAATTTGAGGTCTTGATGGATTTTGAGAGAAGAACTAGCAGAAAAAATGGTTTTTTGTTTTATACACTTGTTTGCAAGATTTCTTCGAATCTCTATTTCACGGCAATGGATATTTTTACGGTTTCTTCTCTTCGTTCTTCACTTCTTATTCCTTGTTTTGTCAACTCTTCTTCTGAGACATGTATTTTGTCATGGATTTTAGGATATTGTGTTTTGATGGAGCAAGTTTGAGGCTCAACAATGGTGGAGTGGTGGTGATAAGCTATAGAGCTATGGTGGAATGAAACCATGCACAAAAATGGAGAAGAAGTGGGAATAAAATATGAAATAACTTTAAATTTTCTTTTTGAAATTGGACTAATCAAGGGTGGAGTGAAATTTTGTGTCCCCCATTTCCCTTTTCAGAAAGGGACAAATGGGAAATCAAATTGCATGGCATGCCTTGTGATGATAAGTGGCATAGATCCAATGGTGAAGGGTTAAGCCCAAAAAGCAAGTTGGAAACACTGGGGGCCGGAAATCGGGATTTTTCTTAATGGACCAATCGGGGATGGAGTAAATTTTGTGTCCCCCATGTCATTTTTAAAAAGGGGACATAGGGGACATCAAATTACATGGTGCACCTCATGATGACATGTGGTGCAGATCCGATGGCATGGGATGAAGGTTCCATTAGCTCCCAAGGGTTATACTGGCAAGTTTGGAGGTCACATGTGTGTCCAGAGGTATTCTAGGGGATGGGAAAATTTCTTGTCCCTCATTTCCCCTTGTTAAAGGGACAAAGGGGACATTAAAATTCACCATGCACCAGATGATGACACATGCCCTTTTGTAAAAAATGGCCAATTGTTGCAAGTTACCTAGAGGGTGACTTGAAACGATGATGAATTGAGCTCCCGATGGATGTTTTTGGTGAAATTATATATGATATTGACTGAAAATGGCCTTATGAATCCAATAGTGGGGGTTTCAAAGCTTGATTCATCCATTTATACCCTTAAAAAGTGGATTTTTGATATGGTCCCTTACGTGTGCATGAGAAAATTTTCCTGCAAACCTATTGCACCAAAGTGTTGTGAAAATAATAATTTCACCATCTTATAGGGATTGGAATTACCTTTCCATTGATGTCTTGTTTTTCTCCTAAATCCATTTGGAGCTCCTAGAATCACCTTTCGAAGCTCAATATCTTTTTTGGTCTGTGCACTACCTAGGCTTGTGAACCCTATTTTTGATCAAACTGCTCCAACCTCTCCAAAATTAACCAAAATCTTCCATAATCACTTCTATGATATTTATAGACCTTCAATTCACTTCCACATTTATTTTGGGTCCCCACTCTATTCTAGGAGTGTGCATCAGCCTCGAGAAGGCCAGTGATAACCCTTCCCAATATTGCCCATAAATAGCCATTTGTAAGAATACCTAAAATCACATAGTGGGGTGAATTGACTTTCCTAAATAACCTAGGGGACTGATTTAACATCATCCGGGAGATTGTGGGACTAACTAAGGGGACTTGGGGTTCCTGGGAAGGGTAGGATTTGAAAATTTTGGCACAGGGGTATCGTTTTCATCTTTGAAAAATTACCAATTTCCCTATTGCATGATATGATTCACACTAACATGATGCATAGCTTGCCTAGGAGAGGAGGATCTATTTTTAGCCATGAGGGTTTTATGGATCCTAGGGCAAGGAGTTCTAAGAGAGGGGTTCACCAAATGATTTAACTAAATTAGAAATATGTTAAATCCTAATTACATAGTCACTATGATAAATATACAACACAATACAATCACTAGATAATCTAAAGATGCAACCATGTAAGCAAATGAGAGAGATAGGAACTTATCTATTTTTTTTTATCTGGAAATTTTTTGAATTGAGATAAATAGATGAAAATGCTAGGAAGAATGTCAAAACTACCCGATATAAATTATGGAATATGTGGACGAGTTGACATGGGCGTGTGGAATAGGGCTAGGGCACTGGGTTCCAGAGACCACTTAGGCACTAAAGAATGCACAAATGGTCAGGATCTAATTTTTTTGGTGTCGTTACGGTTTCAATCTTGTTCACTATTGATCTTCTATATGTTGATCTTAGGTTTTCAAGGTACTGTAACTTGCAACACAAACCATAACTACTTATACAAGCTCATAAACACATCAAATTGGAATGAAAAATGAAATATGTGAAGTCAGACTGACCTCGGTGTTCATCCGAAGGATGAACTTGTGACCGAACGATGTACTACATTCCAAACTCCATATAGTTTTATGTGTTTGTGTGTGCACTAATCCTCCTAGTTTCCCTTGTGCTAATGTCATCAAGATAGCAGGCTAAAGCTAGATAAAATGAAAATGTGTGGGATGGAATTTAAAATTCCTATTCTTATGAAATTTATGCAAAGTCATAAGCCCAAAAATGTAGTCCTTTTGATAGTATGTAAATATGCTTTCACTTCAAATTTCCCACCCCTATAATGGTATGTATGTTGTGTATATATAAGGATATCTTGTTTGAATTTCGACACTAGTGACACAACATGCCGACTAAGACCTTGAGATAAGAATAAGAAAACTGAAAAGGCCAACCACAAATGTCAAAAATGTGAACAAGAATAAAGAGGATAGGAATGCCCAAAATGGATAGGAGTGCACAGGTGCTACTATCTAGAATGGATGCTAGTGTTCGAGATAAATGACGACAAATGTGAAAAGGTTGACAGAGAGGTATCCCTATGACCTAACAAGAGCAAGTGGGTGTAGCAATGAAAAATGTGAGAGTGAAAAATAATAGAAATCAAGTCAAACAAGGGAATGGACTAGGGAGTGTGTCATCAGTGAATACTTTTCTTACTCAAGATCCATGCATATAACAACATACTTAGCGGTATATTAAAATAGTAATATGTGTGTGATTTTGTGTCTACAAGAGCTTGGTCCTTTTTTTTTTTGGTCACATAGATTTGTATTTATATGATTCCCTTGCTAGAATGTTGTAATTGACAAATGGAAGACCATCCCATAAGAAAATAAGAGGCCCAAAAGATAAAAGAGGCCTAAAAGAGAAAGTAAAGTGGAGAAAGGTCGGGGCGCCTGAGGGGACAAGGGCGCTGGGTGTTGGAATCCTAAATGAGTGTTGAAGTACATAGTCATGAAAGATAAATCAATGAAGTACCGACTGGGATGTAGGATGTAAAAGATGAGAAAGAAGACAACAAGAAAAACAAAGAGGCCAAATGTAGTTGTTACTTACTAGTTTTCTCGCTTAGGAATCATATGGATGCAAGTATACTTTTAGGACATAGAAATGTACCCAAGTGCATGATTTTATGTCTACATTTTCCCCAATTTATGTTGTTGAGTGAATACTTGATAACATAAAGTAGATCGAGAGATGCATACCTAGAAACCGCGTATAATGTAATGGTGATAACATGCCGAGGAGACGAGTGAAAGTGTGAAGTGATAAAAATGAAGTATGGAAGCTAAGAAAGAGGAAGTGACCCTAGGGGTGAAGCATATTGTGTTATACTATGTTTTACTTGATGTAGGGATGCTTCTTTTTGTGTATTAAGGATGAACCTACAAAAGAAGAGAAAAGAAGTAGTCAAATATGTGTATATGATTTTTTTGCATAAGTATGTGAAAATGTGTAAAAATAAAAGTGTGCACCTAATCCACGAAGAGTAAAAAGGATATAAAATGTCTTGAACTTCTGTAGAAGAGTGGGTTTTTTTGGTGATCTCACACCAAGAGTAAGTTTTTTTGGGAGGTCTCATGCCAAAAATAGTTTTTTTAGGCGATCTCACGCTAAGTGTGAGTTTTTTTTGGGTGATCTCACACCTAGGGTGAGTTTTTTGGGCAATTTCATGCCAAGAATGAGTTTTTTGGGTGATCCCACACTACAGAAGAAGAGTGTTGGGGATAGAGGTATATTGTTACTCTCCTTCCATGACTACTTCTCAAATTTATACACCACTATAGATGGTGTGATCTTTGTTTAACTTTAAGTTTTACCGTATTTGTTCCATGTAGAAATGGAGAAAGAATGCATTCTACTTGTTGGAGGATTGTGCCTATATTGTGAAAACTAATTTGTAGACTGCTATGAAGCTGTTACGATATGAAACAGTATCTATATATTCCCCAGTTGGGAGAGTTTAGGAGCACCCAAGTGCTAGTGTATTTAGTTGGGCATT
Source organism: Taxus wallichiana var. yunnanensis (assembly GCA_018340775.1). NCBI lineage: Eukaryota > Viridiplantae > Streptophyta > Pinopsida > Cupressales > Taxaceae > Taxus > Taxus wallichiana. Next base: position 62,028,733 of record CM031241.1, read on the forward strand.
GGTGTCTATGCTAAACTAAGGACCCAAGTTAGATTCTCAGGTTGTTTTTGAAACTATAACCTATTTTATTCTGTGTTGAATTGTGTTATGGTACTATATGGGGTGACTTATTCACCCAATATATCCCCCCACCTCATTTGGGGTGCATGAGACATCGCTACAGAATGCAGCCCAAAGAGAGGACCTCATGCTGATATGAAACTTTAACAATGCGGGGAGGAATGTGCATGGTAGAAACTAAGGTACATGCAAACCAAATGGATAGAAATATGTGTTAGCGAGAAAAATTAGCAATCATGTAATGGAAAACAATGTGCATACAAAAAAAGAGACTGTGAAAAGTGGGTTGCATACATGGGACATTACTCACAATGTCGCAAGACAATCATGGCCTAAGAGGCCAAAAGCATACATTGTGCATATAAGACAAAGGGCATAGCCATGAAATAGTAGCACACAATAGCAAGCAAAGTGTGATATACAACCATAGTGGAAAATAATTTCTACAAGGTAAATGTTGTACATGAAGCACACATTAGCATGTTATAAAGATAAAGAGTATGTTGAAGCGTGTATGTACTAGTAGAAAGTAGTGTGCTAGTAATAATAGGAAGTAGTAAATAATGAAATAATAACACCTGTAATATGGAAGAGAATGTAGATGCCCCTAGGATCCTTGATTGGACAGGTAAGAGGTAAAGTGTTGAGCATCTATGTTGCATGTAAAGATTTGTAGGAGTATGCATTCACAACTAGAGAGAAAGTGAATGCACATGTGTATATAGAAAAGATAATGACATATTGGATATCCGACAAACATAGTAAGGAAAGTACAACATGTAACTAGTATAGGCAAACAAACATAAGTGTAGATAAGATATGCAATATGCATTGTATGAGTGGAATGGAATGGTATGTAATGTGAATGTGATAGGAGCAGCATACCCCGGTGAATGTGAATGCATATGAAGTGAGGTTCATTTATAAAAGACCCCTCAATAATCAAGAATGAACCATAGAACAAGAGTGCGTCATTAGGAAATGGTTTGAAAATGTACACTAGAGAGATATATCATGAAGTTTAGTGCGTAAAGAGTGGATGATGGGAGGTTTAATTCAGATGTAGACTATTAGTAGTCGGGTATGAACCATAGAACTATTGTGTGTCATAGGGTAGTGAGAATGTTTACGCATAATAGCATTTGAGGTGCATTACATTTAGCGGGTTTTTGATTGGATTTCTAAGGAGAGTAGTGAGATGATATACACCCCCTCACTTATCTCGTGATGACATAAGGTTCAAGCCAATTACGTTTGAATTTTCCTTTGAGATGGGTTTCGAATATTGCGTCTTTCTTATTTTACTTTAATATAAGGTCACCAATATTGAATTCTCATGGAAAAAGCTTGTTATTGTAAGCTTGTGCAATGTAATCTTGATTTACTCAGAGGTGTTCAAGAGCTTGCACACTACGAGAGTCAAGCATCTCAAGGTCATAGAGCCAATGTTCATGAAATTCGTTGTCTTTGAGAATGCCTTTTAGGGAAACCCGTAAGGAGGGTATTTCCAACTCTAAGGGGATTATTGCCTCGATTGTCGTACACAAGTAGTAAAAAAGCGTAACATTTGTGGGGAAGATGATATGATGTAGCAATGGATGAGCTTGGTGGAGGATGTGGATGTATAATGATCGAGGAGGTAGAGGAATGATAAAATTTGAAGTGGGTGAAGGCAAAAAGTGAACAGTTGTGGAAACACGCTTATGCGGGATGGGAGAAAGAGACCGCTCATGAGAGCGAGAGCTAAAGGAAATGATACCCTTGTCTTCTAATTGTTGTAACTTGTCATGAAGGGCACACCAATCATTGTCATGATGTCCATTCATGCAGTGGAAATTGCAATAAGGGAAATCATCCTAGCAATGCAAGCGATGAGGAGGAGGATGTTGATTAGAGGGTCAATGAATTAAGCACTTATCTAGAAAAGTATGCAAACCATCACAATTTAATAAAATATGAATTATTAAATCTAACTTTCGAGTCACCATGATAATATACAATAGAATACCAATTCTAAGCACTCTAAAGATGCAACCGTGTAAGAAAAATAAGAGAGATATGGCTTATATCTGATTTTCTCTTATCCTAGAACATATCTGGACCGGAGTAACTAATAAACCAATTAGGTAGAGTGTCGAAAATGCTCGATAGTAATTCTAAAACTGTAGAAAGAAATGGGCACTAGTGACCACTCCTGGGCGTTGATGACTGTGTAAATGTGTAGTATATTATTTTTCCTATGTCATTAGGGTTTCACACTTATTTGTTGTTAGTTGTTTGATGTTCGCACTTAGATCACAAAGGTACCTATAACCTATAAACACAAATCCTAGCTACTTGAAAAATCTCACAAACACATCAAATTGGAATGAAAAATGTAGTATGTAAATTCAGACTAACCTTGGCGGTCATCTAAAGGATGAACTTATGATCGAGCTCATACTACATTCTAGACTCCATGTAGTTCTTTGTGCATGTGTATGAAATAATCATGCCTAGGAAGCCCTTGTGTAAGTGCACATGATAGCGGGTGATAACTAGATGTACTAATGTAAATAGATGTGTGGATGGAAAAATAAACTTCCCTTCCTATACGTGTATATAGAAAATGTAGTCCATTTTCCCTTGAATGAGTGCTATATGGATTCCTTTGATGCTCTTAGAATGCCTTTGGATGCAACCTTAGGTGATGATAATAGATGCTTAGAGCTTGGTCCTTTATTTTGGTCACATAGCTATGTATTTGAGTGACTCCCTTAGTTGAATTTTGTAATTGACAAGCTGGAATGTTGACCCGTAAGAAAATATTATGCCCAAAAGATAAAAGAGGCCCAAAAAGAGTGAGTAAAGTGGAGAAAGGTCAAGGGCACCCAAAGGGGATGAGGGTGATGGCGCCGACATCTTGGTTGGGTAATTTGGTGTCTATAGTCATGAAATATAAAGCAATGAAGTACCGAATGGGCCGTAGGGTGTAAAAGACCATAAAGAAGACAAGAAAAAAATCAAAGAGGCTAAAGGTAGATGTCAATTACTAGTTTTCTCACTTATGAATCATATGGATGAAAGTATGCTTTTAGGACCTAGAAATGTACCCAAGTGCATGATTTTTGTCTATAGTAGAATGAATCATTGCAGAATTTATAGGTTTGGATTGATGAACAAGATGGAAAGGTATATTCTGGACTATATTAGCTTTGCGTATGATTCTAGAAAGTGGTGATCTTAGGGATAAGAACACCTAGAATGGGAAGATATTTCCTAGGTGCTAGTGTCTACAAAAGTTCTCAAGATCTGGTTCTTTTTATGTCACTTCTTATCACCTTTAGCTCATGATATGTCACATCAAGTTCATTGTGTTGCATCTATACCTATATAATAGATCCTAGCTACCTACACAATACTTAAGTACACATTAGATGATTAAAAATATGCATATACTTGAGTCGGATTGACCTCGATAGTCACCCCAATATGATTTTTACCAAGCGTTGTACTACATTTTAGACTCAATTTAGTTCTTATGTGTGTGCATGTGTGTAATTGAAATAATGTCCTTCGAGAAAGGTTGTCATATTGTCGAATCACATAAGAAGATAGCAAACTATAACTAATTTTTCCCAAATGTAAATGTGTGGTATGGAATTCAGAATAACTCCCCCTATGTAGCGAAATATGCAGTCCAAAATGCAATCCTTGATGTAGTGGATAAAAATTATAGCTCTATACATGGAACATTTTAGTGGAAAATCTTTGTTAATTCATGAATATTCTAGATTTCAAATTTGGTTTTGGTGAATTTGTAGGGGTTAGATAGCTTGTTATTTTGTCTAAATTTTATGGGTATAAGTTATTTTTAGGGTTAGTTTTCCAAGCATTTAAACTAATAGCTGACTATTTATATTAAAGTCTCTTTTACCATGAAAGAGAACTTTTCCACACACACACACACACACACACAATATATATATAAAATTATAACTCCGATATTAAACATCAACTCGCATTTCGATTTTAGTGTGGGCATTGAACTTGATGATTTACTAGACCCTACGTAATTTCTAACTATTATGTTGAATATGTTTCAAGATTTCTTGTAAGGCTGTAGATAGTGTATATGCTACATGATTTCTTATAGCGTATACACTACCGACCCATAGCATGAGTAAATGCTACTAGCATGATAAAGCATGAATATATGCTAACGACCGTGCAACATACATTCATGCTATCATCATTTGGTAAAGCATGAATATATGTTGAAGACTGATAATATACATTCATGTTATCGTCTAGTAGCTTGAATTTATACGACCCACCGATAGCATGAATGTATGTTGATGACCGGTAACATATATTCATGATATCGACCGGTAGCATACATTCATGCTTGATATCGACCAGCAGCATACATTCATGCTATCGTAGGTATCACGTGGTATAAATTTGTAGCTTGTTTAATAGGGGGTAGGGTATGTATGCCTCGTTTGTAGAAAAGTTAGTTGCCTCCCGCACATGAGTACGAGGTAGTCCCATATGCTATAAGTCGCTTGTAGACCCAAAAATAGGCCGCCCGACATCATGGACTATAAATCATATTATTATTATTATTATTATTTATTAATTGCATTTTTATTGTTCTTAGGTAAAATGGCCTTTGGTAATAATAACAAGAAGACATATCAATTAAAAAGGAAAAGCAACATATTTAATTATTTTAGCCACTAAAAAATCATGCACACAACTTGCATCCACTTCAAACATAGGTAAGATATTGTTTTTAATGCATTTGTTAGTTTAATTTAAAGTTTCAAGATCACAATCAAACCCTTATCCCATTTGAATGTAGAAACCCTAATGATAATTATATTCCACAAGAAACAATTAATCAGAATAACATGTCACCACACTCACCACATGGAACAATTAATCAAAATAACATGTCAACACATGAAGATATTATTGATGATGACATGCCAGAGCTAGAAGATAATCCTCATTATAAAATGCCTCTAATGGAAGACATTCCTAATGATGAGAGAGAGACTCAAGTTGAAAATTCTAAACAAAAATCTGTGCAAAGGAAGAAAACTAGTTGGACAATTGGGAGGTCATTTAAGGTAGACTGGGAATCTAAATATCCATTCATTAAACCTATAGAGAAGATAATGGTAGTGATACTCCAAAAAATGTAGATGTACAATATGTAGTTGGAAACTAAAAATACCACATATTACAACTGAAGTTGGACACAATTGAGAAACATTATGGAAAATTTTATGTGACAATCATGGAAAAAGATGGGAAAAAATAAAGACACATAAATGGAAAACTATAAAAGATTGATTTCATGTAAGATATACAATTAAGTATGAAAATGAACAAAAACGTCAACAAAAACTTGTTGAGAAAAGGGGGAACAATTAATGCACAATTTTGAAAAGTTATGAATACCAATCTACAGGCCAAAAATGTACAATTCTCTACTATATTCCACATTCTTAAAAATGGTAGACCAATTTCAGATTTTGTAGATTATAAGGTTTTGTTTCAATATAATGGGTTTCTCAACATTCCACAATCACATTGGTCGAGAGTAGTATAGGGAAATGGCAAAGTGTCTAACAATAATTGAAATGGAAGATTTGAAAGAAAAAGTTAAAAAATCAATGTTTATCTCATTGTCAATCAATGAGGTCACAAAAATTGACAACACATCATGGGTTTACATGCATGTCTACACTTTTGAGAATCATTCAAGGAAAACTCATTTGTTAGCTATTAATAAAATGGTTGAAAATTGTAATGTTGAAAACCTTTGTGAATTGGTTATTTCTAATTTGAGGAATTTAGTTGGGATGGATGACTATGCAATTACTACTAAGTTGGTGTGTTTTGGTATTGATGGTGCATTAGTAATGCAGGGTCATAGAAGTGGACTTTGTGTTCACCTACAAACAAAAAAATTCTCCATTTATGATTCCAATTCATTGCATGGCTCATAGAATGAACCTTACATACAAAATTGTTAGCACATTTGAAAATGTCACTAAAGTGGAAGAGCTCATCTGTGACTTGCACACTTACATGGCGAGTAGTCCAAAAATATTTTTAGAGTTTTAAAAATTTGCAATTGGAGTTACTAATGGTAAAAATATCCTTAAAGATGTTGATACAAGATGGATTTTTGTATAATCCTACATGCTGGATTTTTGAAGAATATCCATCTTTAACAGGTTTCATGTTTAAATACTAGAGTTGACAAAGTGAAAGATTTGTTGTACCACTTAAAATATTTGGAAACATTATTGACACTATGTGGTATTCTCCCTATGTTTAAGGAAATCAATTGCTTAATTAAACATGCTCAAGAAAGATCCATATATATTTTGACTTCATAAGGTTGAGAAAACATGTATGTCTATCTCTTGATATGTTATACAAATCTGAAGAAAGTTTTAAAGGGCCAACTTTCAATAGTTGACAAACTTTAATAGATATAAAGGATCTAAAAGATATTTGAAATTTAATATCAATGGCCATCTTTGTATCATTGTTAATGGGATGGAGATTTCAATGCACACTTTCCAAAAAAGTAGAGATATCACAATAGCAGATCTTGAAGAAGTACATGTATCACGTAATTTATATGAAAAGTTATATATGACACAAGACTAAAATTAAGAATTATTTTAGAAAGCTTCTCCCATGAGATCAAAGAACATTTTAAAAGAGATGACTTGTTTGAGGCCATGTCAGTGGTGTATCCAAATTTTGGAATCTCGATATAAGGAAACAAGGCATAAAAAAATTATTTTAAAAATTCATGGAATCTCTCATTAACATTTCGTAAATCAGAAAGTTCCAAGGAGTTGAAATTAAATGTCTTCTATAGAAGGAATTACTTGACATCTCAGTCATCTCATTTCATGTTCACAATGATTGATCAATATAATTGTCTAATTGAACCAACAAAAAAGGTGTTATTACATGACTATGGAAAAATTTGTATCCTAGTAGCATCTTGCAGAAAGTATAAGTGAATATTTCCGATTATATGAATTGTGTCAAACAATGATATTGGGCTCAGTGGAAGATGAAAGGGTTTTTAGTGCATTAACATTTGTTAAGTCAAAAATCCGAAATAGATTGGATAAAAATTTAGAGACTTGTTTGAGATTGTATGTTTCACCATATTCTGTGGACACATTCCCATATGAAAGAGCACTAAAAATATGGAGTTCTCTTATAGATAGAAGAGGGTCTTTAATACAGCCAACAAAAAGAAGATATAGACATTCACACTTTGAATATGCCTCTGGGATGTTAGATATGAGTGCGAGTTATGAAGAACAAGTTAGTGAAGGTCCTGGGAATGTTTCAACTACCTGATTTTAACTAATGATTTAAGAACATTATATTTCTAGAACTAAAATTTCATATAACATTGTTATGTAGTTGACATGTTGTGTTCTTTATTGAAAGCTAAATCTATGAATTATTATTTTTTTCATTATCTTTCCTAACAAAGTTGTGATTGATACAACTTACTATATGAATGTTTTGACTCTTGATACTTGGACTACATTTAGAAAATAAATAATAATAAGACCAAAAAAATTAAAAACAACCATAATTAATTATTAAAAATAGTAGAGAATTGTTTGAGCTAACTGATATAGACTAAAGATGTATGTATGGACATAGTATTTCTGGAAATCAAATTTCATATCAAATCAACATAATATCATAGCTTTATTTATAAAACATACACATGAAAATTATACAAGTAGAATACCATATAAATTTAAACTCTCAATATTTCATATAATGAAGAACTTAGAATATAAAAATTAGTAGAAAAGTGTATATATATTGAAATTCTAAATATTACATTGTTTTCCAAATCATAAGTGTTCCAAATGACAATTTGCACAATTTCAAATTGAAGCTACTTTCTTATTTCATTTGTGTTTCTAAGACCTCTACAGCTTACACCAAAACCTTCTTTTAAAACACTTGACTCAACTAGATCCTTCACAACTACATTGATATTCAAAGTATTTGACGATCTGAATTTTGTACATCACCCGCTGATAGTAGCATTGGATCCTCTTCAGTTTTCTTCTTCAATGGTATTTCTAGATCCATTCCATGTTCCTTTACAATCCTTCTTAAAGTATTATTTTTCTTATTTAATGTAACAAGCTTCTACTTTAGATCAATAGTTGCAACTAAACTTTTCCTTACACTCTTTAAATGGACATCAAGCATTGTAGCTTCATTCTTCAAATTCAGTACTTGGATTGCATTTTAAAACAAAAAAGATTTAATAAAATTAAAAATAAATTGAAAATCATTTAAAACTTACCAATGCCTTATCCCTTTCTGCATTTGCAATAACAACAAGGCCCTTGTCTCTTGACCACATATTATGATATGTTTGTGCTTCTGCATTCAAATTCTCTATTTTGTTCAACATAATATCTAATACATCATCATCATAAGTATTAGTATATGACATAGTACTGAAACAACTTGATTCATCAAAATATCAAGCTTAGTTGGTTCATTTTGAACCGAAGAATATAATAAATGTCTTTGGGAGTGGTTCTTAAATCGAGAATTAATTTCTTTAATAAAATATTTTTCCCTAAACTCCCATAATCTTAATAGTTCTATATCCTTAGATAAAATATCATTCATTGTGGCTTGACAATTGATAGCCAAAATAATACTAAGTGAAAAAACTAGTTTTTCATCATCATTTAAGGCATTATCTCTATAAGAAGGTGTGTTTGACCGTTGTTCTCTCACTGGAGAAATTTTCCTTATCCCATGAATCATATCTTGTGTATTGAAATCTCCATGGGGCTGATCACCACTACCGCTTTCAATGCTAATATATTCCTCATCCAAATCAATCTCATTCAAAATAGACAATCCATGTGCACGAGTAAGATTGTTCAAAGAAAATGTTGGAAATCCAAGTCCAAAATTAAGGGTTCCCCTACTTAAAATTGGAACATTAAATGATATATTTTTTTCCGTTGCCCCTTGTCCTGATATTTTTTTGTAGGTGGCGACGGTGACATCTTTTTCCTCAAAGAATCAAATTTTTTTAAATTGGAAGAGGAGGCAATGGAACAATTGATTGTAGAAAACATGAGAAATTTAAACAACAAAACATGGATTTTCTTAGTAGTGAATATTTGTAATTTGGCAAATATTCCATTTTAGGAAAATTTGAAAAGGCAAATTTTTCGAAGCAGGTCATTGTATTGTTCGCCTAAAATTTCCAATATAAATTTTTTTAGGGGTCGGCTTCACCTACCATTGAAAACTACTCCTATATAAACCTAGGTAATTCACCCAAAGAGTATACTACTAAATTCCTGAGGTACCATCTGAATTACTTGTTGACACGCGAAAGGAGGGTTCTTGACGCGTGACAGGGAGGGTTTTGATGCGTGATAAGGGCATTGCGGACATGCAACAAGGAAGGGTGTTGACGCGTGCAACAAGGGAGGGTGTTGACACATGATAAGGGGGTTACAAACGATCGAAAAGGATGCACATTTTTTTGGTGTCATGCAACAACAAGGTTTGTTTTCACATGGCGACAAGTATTGTTGTCGCATGACAACAAGCCTTGTTGTCACACGACAAGAAGGCTTGTTGTCGTGCGACAAAAAACCTTGTTGTCACATGACACCAAAAAAATGCTCCCCCTTAAGAAACTGACAGGTGAAAATTTGACTCTAAAATCCTGGAAAATTCACCTTTTCGGAAAAAGAGGTTCCGGTATATTTCTCGGAGATTTTCCACCTCTAATTTACTAGAGGCTTCTTAAAACGAGCCTATGACAAAAATAAATAAGAAGGGAAAAAAAGAAAATTATGTATCGTATATGATTTAAAAACATTACATATTGGCAAGGATTGCATCTGGGATGCAAATGGTGCTTGATGTAGTTGTTGTGGTGACTGGGATTAGGATTGGTGCTGATATTGTTGATCTAAACGTAATTACGTAATTTATCATTTTATTTTTTAAACAAAATAATTTATAAAAAACTAAAAATTAATTAAAATTAAAACATAATTGAGATACATACGTTGTTGTAATGAAGATATATCTTCATCATGTGTATCATCAAATTTATATACAATTTTTTTGGGCTAGAATGAGCTTGACGATATAAACCTGAGCCACTGGAAGTTATTGCACCAAAGGAATTTAAACAAGTTATTTATATTTAGATGAAATTATATACGTTTAACATATTGGAATATAGAAATATTACAAAATTGGTACTAGTGGCGTGATGGACGTTTCATTTAAACGAGGAGTTATGGAACTCCTCATCCATTTCACTAGATAAGAGCTTATTTGTGGAGTGGACCGAGTGGTGTCCAGGTCCTCGATTTTCCGATCTTCAAAACACTAAATGAATCTCCTAAATCTGGTGGTAAATTCCCTCTTATGACAACCTCTCTTCTACTTATAGCTATAACAACTATCCCCTATTATCATTAAACAGTAAATTGAATATTAATTCCAAATATAATTTATAAACTATTAAGAAATTTAATGATAATGATAAAAATGCAAATAATCATAAATTTGGGAGATGGGACTGACCTCATGTTGTTCAACTGTTAAAGACATAGTTGCAATCTTAGTGTTTAGGGACGGTAGGAGGAGGGTTGCAACGTAAATTCAAAAGAGATTCATAATACAAACCAAGAATAAAATTTGTAGAATTAATAGTAACAGTCTCATTCACATTTATGTTGCTTAGGTCATTTCTTATCCTAGTGGATAAGAAAATGCACCAATCATATTTCAGCCACCGAGGGTGCGCGATATATGCAAGGCCTGAGGAATACCCATATATCTTCCCTACAATATGATTTTGGCTTGGAAAAGCTACACCATACCTTGCAGAAAAGGGTTAGTGAAATCCTTGAGGGAATTCCCCTTTTTGAAGGATTTTGGGAACCTGTAAATGTAAGGAGATAATTTATCAATATTAAATAAGACAAAATCATAATTCTTAAAATTAGAAAATGGTAAAATAGTAACATAATACTTACCAATAGTTGCATTAATGGATAATTGGTAATGAGACTCCCGATACTTGATATCTTCATAAAATAAAATGGCCTTCATTGTGATAGGATCCACATCTCTGTGTGGTAGTGTTGTCAAATGATGAATGTCTTCAAGGGACGTTCCAAAGGATAGTGTGTGTGATAAGAGTTGAGCGAAAAAAAGTATAAGAGGAATTACTATAGGTTGATAGAAGGTTTTGAGTGTTTTGGTGTCTTTAGGAAATTGGGACATATAAACTATCCCTATGAAATCGAAGGCATTAATTTATTGCAAAATTGAATTGGGATTTGATAGGAGTTTTTATAGTTGCGAAACATAAGGTTCTTATAAGAGAACTTACGAATTTGAGCCTAAGACTAATCATGAGGTTGAACCTACACTATAGAATTGGTCTTCCTATTTGACATGGGGATGGAATATACGTGGGGCACGTAGACAAACTAGTTAGGCAATCTTATGTCTTCGACATGCACTAATGGAATCTGAATCTAAGGCAAAGAAGGCCCTCCTAACCTGAACTGGCGTGATAGATCATTCGGCGAGGATGACTGCTCAAAGGCTCCAATCAATATCGAGCTCTGGCATGATCCGATCTATAGGTTGTGGGATACGTGGAAGATAACCTGTGGGTGCTTCGTAGATATCCCCAACAGGGTCATGAAAAATGGATGATGGATGTATGGTGGATTCTATGGGTGATTCTCTGGTCTAGTCCAAAAATCCTTAGCTTGATTAGTTGCTATGTCTAGTGAGGATAGTTGTGTGATAATGATTGGTGGAAGTGGAGAGGATCTAAATACTAATGTGCGTAAACCAACATCAACGTCTGATTGACTTGTGGGCCCATTGGGTTGTGGGACTGTGGATCACAACCATAGGTTCATGGTCATTGTGGGCCTCCTATGGTCATGTGCAGAATCAATCCCTAATCCCTAATATCCAGTAGTCGTATGCCTTTTTGGCCTCTATGTTTAGAACTAAAAGTTGTGCAATCTTCTCAGAGTACCTTACAGGCATTACGCAACTTGAATTCTTAAGCTAGTGTCTATGTCAATGAGGATGTCTCCTGCATCTAGCTGTGGGACCAAAGGATCACAACCAAATTTTTCTCTCTTTCAAGCCCTTCTACAGTCATGCGGATATTTATTAGGGCAATCTATAGTTTGGCTGGTTTGACCAAAACGTATGCGCTTTGTCATCTTCTATGTTTAATCCTCTTAACTGTGAGCTAATTTCTTGTAGGTCTGTTGTTGTTCGGAAGACCTGAATTCTGAGATTTTGGTCTATGTCAGTTATTGCTGCAACAAGATTGGGTTGAGGCACGATTGGCTCGAATACGTATTCTCTGGGCTCCCTAGGTCCCGTGATTGTCATACAAAAGAAACAATATAAATCTAACTAAAGCAAAGTAAACTAATTATGTAAAGTATATCCACAACATATATAAATTCTCTATTTTTGTATTTTTGACAGAATATTTAACAAAATTAAGATAACAACTATTTAATAGAATTGAAAGAGCAATTATTTAATATCTAGAAAATGACAACTAAGCTAATAACAAAATTTAAAACAAACAAGGTAGCCGAGTATAGCTACTTTTTTGTGCAATTGTGAATCTATTCTAAATAACCAAATAACTGATCTAATCTATTTGAAAGACCCCGATCTTACCTCAGAAGTGAGGAATGAATCATAGTTTCTCAAAAACTATCAATCCCCATAGCTTCCCAACAATATCGAAAGTGAGATTAACTGAAATGAAATGATTCACTACTCTATTTGATATGTTTTAACTAGAACTTTGATAGCTTGAACCTGGATTTTGCAGAACAGTGGCGAATCCGATTGTGTGTGGCTTTGTCCCCTCAGTGTGGTCTCCTCGTTCCTTCGTGCTCACGTGAATCCAGAAAAGCATGTAATGCTTAGCATCAATAAAGTAGGTATTGGAACAATGGCAGCTTTGGATGTAGACTGAATACAATGCGAGTAGGAGAGGGATAGCGCAAGAGAAAATAGAGCTTGGCTTATGTAATTCCTAGCGGGATTTATTGCGAGTCATGCAACACAAAACATCCAGAACTTGAAACTATCCTTCTTGATGAACAAAACCTGCAACTCTAATGGCTTCAGACTAAAATGAAACTATCCTACCTCAATTGATTGTATGAAATAATAATAACACTAGAACAAGAAGATCATGTGGCTTCTAAACAACAAAATAAGACTAACTATGCATGCAACAAATGAAAACTATTGAATTCCTAAGCAAGAACTGAAAGACTAAACTATTGAAATGAGAGGATGAGAGGTAATTTTGAGGGGCCATTTGCTTGTAATCAAACCAGCTATTTATAGAATTCCCATTCACCCAAAGGTAACTCCAACTAGGACTCTTTTACTATAAACAATGGAGAAACACTATTCCAGGGAACCAAAATCATAAATACAAGCAAAAACGGATGAGAAAGCTTGGTAAAAGTTGAAAATTTACGTGAGTCACGTTAAAAAAAGCATGTTGGAAAATGCGTGAAGGACCCGCGCCGCCCTGAGCGGGGGGGCGGTTCAGACCGCCACCTGCACAGGGGCGGGTCACGAGACCACCGGGCCCGGCAGCGGGGGTTTCGTCATCATGCAAGACCAAAATGCAAAGGAAAAGAGGGGAAAAGAGTAAAAAAAAGCACGTGAGGCTAAGCGGGGCATGCGGGATGTTAACGTACACTTGGAGAGATTTTCGGATCCCGAACACCTTGCGAGGAGACCTGTATCATCATTGGGGCATGTGTAACATCGTTCCGGTGGTGCGTGTACCCTTACAATTTTGGGTACGTACATATTGCCCCCTCGGAGAAGCGTTTTAGCCATGAAGAGGCGTAAAATGGTGGGTCCGAGTATGGCGGTCCCAAAATGGGAAATTAGAAATTATACCTGACACGTCCATGTGTCGAAATGATGCCATCCAAAATTCTCGCTACTGTAAAAATGAAAAGAAGACTCAAGTGCAGATAGATAAAATAAGCCAAAAATAAATACTAAAATAATATGAAGTGAGGACTTACCATTTGCGCGGGGATAAGAACTTACCTCCATCGGCGCTCCAAACCTGCGAAAAGGGGCATCAAAATGAGTCAAAATGCTATATATATAAAAATGGGCCCATTTTCCTATTCATTTGCGCGTGTTGATTTGATTGATTTTGAGCTCTGGGACCCACGGTGATGGTTTTTGAGAGTATAGTCAAAAACGTTCGTGATGAGATAGTGATCATGCCTCCATGAGTGGAACATCGACCCGAGATCTCAGGTTAGTTCTTCTCGATTTACCATTTTTATACCTAAAATGTAAAAATGATGAAATCTTCACCATGGGGGGTAATTTTTGAAATTTTTAGTTTTAAATGTGTCCTTAGGGGGGACGCCTAATGGGTAGGCTCTCATTTTAGTCAAAATGGTCATTTTTGTGTTTTTGAGCATTTTTAGGGCACGTGACCCATTTGAAAATGCGGGACACGACCACCGCCCTGAGCAGGGTGGCGGTTACAGGACCCCACCCTTCAAAGCGGTGGTTAGTTATGGAACCGCCACCACCTGCTCAGGGTGGCGGTCCTTTACAGAATGCTAAAATAACATTGTTTTGAACCCATTTTTGCATTTTTAGTATTCTCATATGTTTTAATGATTTTTCCCAATGTGATTTTGGTACTAACTTACTCTTTTTTTGCGTGTTTTTGTGTGTTTTGCAGAAGAAGGAAGAGTACATCAGATGGAGCCATGAGAGAGAGTGTGATTGGCTTCCAGCAGTGTTGGATGCACTTTCTCAGGCTGAGCAGGATACTCTTCAGAGGGCCGGCATATTACGTATATCACGGGTTCCTCATGTCGCACCTTCTAGTCACATACTGTGTGACTTGTTTTCGTATTGGGATGTTGATCGGAACACTTTCCGATTTCCAGGAGTCAGGGGTGAGTGGACTATCACCCTGGAGGATGTCTACCACATCTTGGGAGTCCCGATCATCGGGAGATGGCTTACACTTGAGACAGCGGGGTCGCGGGCTCAGATAGCTCAGTGGGCTACATATATGGGAGACATGCAGTTGTCTCCACTGGTTCGAAGAAGGGGGTGAGGGTCCGTTCCATTCCTAGCTTGCCTATCCCTTTGATTCGTTAGGCCATTATGGGGATCCTTGCCTCGAGATTGATCGGGGACAAGGGAGGGGACACCTTACTCTATTGCTGGTCCCCTATTATTGCACAGATTGAGGCACATGGCGGATTTATGCCTGGGGAGCCGATATACTTGGGACCACCTACCATGACCTATACAGGGTGGTCCACTTACAGGGACAGTCTTTGAGCCATCCGACCTTGGTTATGAGTTGGGTCTATGAGCGTATCATCCCCTATGGGAGAGGTAGAGAGTGGCGGATCCCGGAGCCGTGAGGGCAGCCGGATGGACGAGAGATGTCGGTGCTTAGAGCACCCCACCAGGCCAGATTGCCTCCCGACTACGATGATATGGAGGCCACACCTTATCGAGCCATGGCGGGGTTGTGGGGTGAGAGAGACCTCACTTTGATTTCTGCTCTACTACTAGGGCAGCTTGTGGATAGGATGGGGAAGGTAGAGACACACCCTTTTGATCGAGTGCCTCGGCGGTTTGGCCTTGCCTACGTTGGTATGCTTCCCCAGTGGTGCCGGTGTTCGATCGAGTTCGGGAGGCTAGGGGAGGTCTAGAGGCCGGGGTTGGGTTTGTTACTCTGGCATCCCTATTGCAGCTAGGCGGGTGGTACGTGCCCGAGAGAGAGTCGGTGCTCCTCAGGCACCTTTACTTTATTGCCACCGGTCCTGCCCATAGCGATGATGACCCTATTGATATAGACTCCGAGTCTGAGGAGTTCACAGGGGGAGAGAGGAGGAGGAGACCGAGGACATGGAGGTCAGCGAGTCGGGTGGAGAGGAGGATAGCGATCCCGAGTGGCATGACACTCAGGAGATCTTACAGGCCGAGAGGGCAGAGCAGAGTGTGGAGAGGGTGACTCTAGTCTCAGAGGAGTTGCCCTCTCAGGACCTAGGTGGGGAGGATGAGTCCATAGTAGTAGGATGCTTATGTTGCCCCAGACACGGGAGGAGGACATCAGTCAGTGGCGGCATCTGTGGCAGGTGTTGATCCTAGGGATCCCTCTTGGAGGCCCGGAGATCCGAGTGAGTTGTCACTCTTCTTTTAATATTTGTTTTTAGCTAGGATTGCCTTAGTTGTTATCTCTCCTTTTGTTCATTTTTGTTTTTATCTTTTGATTATTTCTAACTTGTCTTCTCCTTTGCTTGCGAGAGAGACTGCTGATGATGAGTGGCGAGACTTGATTCACCGGGTATGTATGTCTGATATACCACGATGCTCCCCATGGAGAAGACTCACGCTTGAGTTGTGTCGGTGGATGCGGGGGAGCCTTGGCAGCTGGTAGGCATAGTGATGATGTCTTTTCCCTATATCGCATGTGTGGCCAAGATGGTGACTTCCCTCCATCTCCAGTTAGCCGGGTATAGGACTGACTAGAGAGCGCACGATGAGGAGCCACTCTCATAGCGAGGCTACAGCTACTGTTCGGGACCGTGAGCCTTCGTGCACTCAGAGCGCCGGCGTAGCCGAGTCCTAGACGTGGTCGTGCACCTTCGGAGGGATCTCATAGGGGTTGAGAGGCCACTTGGCTCTTTTTGTAGTGACTCTTGTTAGATTGTTTATACGATCATTTTGTATTTTCGGGCTCATTGAGCATTTTGACCATGCCTAGCGCATGATGGCATTGTACATAAAACTTGATTATATATATATATATATATATATTATATATTATATTTTTTGGATCAGACTCTTGGTGTCTAGGATTTTGTGATTCATTTCCACATGTATATTAGATGCTTATTAGAATTCTTGTTTTTATATGCTTTTCAGAATGTATGCAATGGAGAACAAATGATACAAATGCTTTCTTCCTTTTTGTATTTTGTGATGCTGATGTATGATAATGTAGACACAATGTGATCTTGAACTTTAGTTTCTATAAGCAATTTTCTAGTACTTCATATTTGTTTTGACAAAATGTGATGATAAATTGATATGATGAGCAGATGAACTTGCCCCACTCCTAACTCCACGCAACTAGTAAGATGCGAGGGCTCACCACCGAGAGCTAGAAAGGGCACAAGCTATGAGGTGTGTTGAAATGATAATGATGGGAGATAGACAAAGAGTTGGTGGAACCAAATTAGGATGCTACAAACCTACCCTACTCAAGTGACTCCATAGTTTAGAATGTGACTTGCTTTGCAGTTTATCTAGACTTAGATCCGTAGATGGCCACTTGGTTGACAAAATCTGGTTTTCAAGGTTTTGAACTCTCTTGGAATTTTGGACATCTGATTCATTTGTTTTTGACTCAAGATTTCAAAGGTTTATTTGAACTATTTGCTTATGACCTTCAACGTTATTGTCAAGAGGACCCCTACACCTTGCCCCATGCTACTAGTAAGAAGCATGGGCTTATCACCATGGACAAGGTACAGGTGAGTAAGGGCATTCCCATCCTTTCCCAACCCTACGTCACTAGTAAGAGATGCAAGTTCATCACCGAAGGTTGGTAGGGCAAGGAAATGTGTAAAAGTAAAATTTTTTTGTTTGATCTATTATTCGACTTATTTATTTGAGCAAAATGTCAGTATGTTCTTATTTCCAAAGAGATCTATATACGGGATAGATGTGACACCATGAAGCTTCTAGAATAGACCATAGGCAAGACACCTATCCTAGGAAGAAACAAAAGTGAGAACAAGCATGCAGGCCTTGGTATGGCTACTATTAAGACTTTGTCATATCTAGCTTTAATTGATGACATGATTTTGAAATAGTTGATGATGTTATGAAAATGAAGAAGTATGATTTGAATGCTTCTACCAATACCATCAGAAGTTTGTAATGAATTGCTTAAGAATAAGTCCCTTGATCACCAAATTTTACGAAACGAGTGAACAAAATGAACCTATCTAAATGAAGATGCAATGTAGATATAATTATACAAATAGTGTCGATGCTTCATGCGTAAAACCATTTAAGGTGCAAGGAATTGATAGTTTCACCAAATTCCTCACCTTCTAGTGTGCATAAGAGATACACACCATTTCCGTAGTCCTTCATGACTCGATATGGGCCCAACCACTTGGGCGAAACTTTCTTCCTTCACCGATTTTCTTATCGATCCGGTTGTCTAGTCTTAGAACTAGATCTCCTTCATATATTTCTCATTCATAGACCTTTTTTTTATACTTTGGCACATCCGGTCAGCATAGACTCTATGCCATTGTTCAGCATTTTTAACTGGCCTCATCTAGGCTTTCTAGTTGGGAGAGGCGTGCCTCTCTATAAGCTTCCTCATCCAGAATCCCTTGTAGTGAGATGCGGAGACTGGGTATTTCAACCTCAAGTGGGAGAACTACTTCTGCTCCGAATACCAATGAGAAAGGAGTTGCTCCTGTTGGTGTTCTTATTGAGGTTCGGTGGGCCCACAAGGCCGGATATAACTTTAAATGCCAATCTCATTTGTTTTCTTTTACCATTTTGAGTAGAATAGCTTTCAATGTCTTGTTTGTTGCTTCACTTGCCGTTGGCTTGAGGGTAATACAGGAGGCCGTATGATGGTTTATTTTAAATTTACTGCATAGCTCACGGACCTCATCATTCTTAAAGGACGTGCCATTATCTGAGATAATGATTTGTGGGACACCATACCTACAAATGATCTGGTTCAAAATGAACTTGGCGATCACGGCACTTGGTACAGTGGTAAGAGGCATAGCCTCTACCCATTTGGTAAAATATTCGGTGGCCGTGATTATGAAGTTATGGCCATCCATTGATGAGGGAGAGAATTTCCCTATCAAATCTAGGCCCCATGTAGAAAAGGGCCATGGAGTCGCGATTGGTTGTAGAGCTTGTGCCGGCATGTGAATCTCGTGGGAAAATTCTTGGCATTTATGGCATCTGCGTACAAACTCTACTTTGCATCGTGTTCGAGAGTGGGCCAAAATAGCCCATTCGATGTATTTTGTGAGTGGCATGACCACCAAGTGGCCTCCACATATTCCACTTTGTGAGATTCATAGAGAATCTTCTTGGATTCTTCTATGTCAACACACCTTAGAAGCATTCCATCGAAAGCCTTACGATAGAGCACTTGTTCTATAATAACGTATTTAGCTACGATAATGCGTAACCACCTTCTTTGTTGTGGTGTAGCACCCTCTGATACGTATGGTCCATGATAAAATTGATAATATCAGTATACCAAGGACATTCAGAGATGGGAGGTCTGGTTTCGATGTAATATATGCATTCATCGGGAAAATCCAGATCTACTAGATCACCTCCATCTAACGGGTTGTCGGCTAACCAATCTGCAATGATTTGTCCCTTAACGGACTTCTAGTTTACAAAAGTTAATTCAATTCACCCATTAAGGTTATAAAGCATCCAACCTTTTTAGACAAAGACCCTTGCGTGAGGAAAGTTCGTAAATGGTCTGTTTTTACAATGACCCTTGTTTCTTGATTTAGCATGTAATGTCTTAAGCATTTGGTTGCAAAGACTATGGCAAGGCATTCTCATTCTACTTGCGTATAACGTGTTTCATAATCGAGCAACGTTTGGCTAATAAAATAGACCACACGTTCTCGTTTATCATCGTCTTCTTGAGCCAACATGCAGGCTAGCGAGACATCCGTAGCTCCATGAATATAAGATCAAAGGATGATCTGGTCTAGGTGGCATTAACATGGGAGGAGACAGTAAGAAGCGTTTAACTGCTTCGAAGGCCTCATGGCATTCCTTTGTCCAAATAATGCAGCAATCCTTTTTCAACAAATTGTTGATCGGATGTACAACAAAACTTAAGTCTGGAATGAATCTCCGGATTGCACCGAGCTTTCCAAGAAATGATCTAATGCTAGAGTCATCTGATGGTGGGATCATCTCAAGAACAACCCAGATTTTGGCTGGGTCTACATCGATCCCTCATGATGATATAATGTAACCTAGGAGTTTCCCTCCTGTCACACCAAATACACATTTTTCTAGGTTTAGTGTGACTCCGTATTCGATCAAACGTGAAAGAATGATGCGGAGCACTTCCGGGTGATCACGGCTTCTTCCTTGGCTTGCCAACAAGTCATCTACATAGGATTCCATGATTTTATGAATAAGATCATGAAATATGTATGTCATTGCCTTTGTATGTAGCACCAGCATTCTTGAGACCGAATGGCATAACAACATAGCAATAAGTTCCCCAAGGAGTTATAAACGTGGTTTTGGCTTGGTCTTGTTCAGATATTCTGATTTGATTGTATCCCGAGAACCCATCCATGAGGGACAAAAGCTCAAATCCAGTTGTTGCATCAATGATGACATCAATGGATGGTAATGGGAAGTCATCCTTGGGGCACGCCTTGTTAATGTCTCAAAAATCTATGCAGATGCGTATCTTCCCATTCTTTTTGAGAATGGGGATGATATTAGATACCCACTTAGAGAGTCGACCGGTTTGATGAACCCTACTTGGAGAAGCTTCATTACTTCTTCCTTCACCATGAGAGCTACCTTGGGTTTCATTGGTCTCGATTTTTGTTTAATTGGCTTTGCATCTGATTTGGTGATGAGGTTATGTACCGCGATGTGTGGTGTAATTCCCATCATTTCTTTATAATTAAATGCAAAAATCCTTTTGATGTTCTTTGAGGATTCGAGTGTGTATTTCTATTTCTTCTAGAGTTAACGAAGATCCTAGTTTCAAGATCTTTGGTTCTTCCTCCATTCGATGTTAATATCAATCGTTTCTTCGATTAAAGAAGCGTTACCTTCTTCAAACTCAGGCGGGGCTGGAGGTAGTTCCAGATCTTCTCCATTCTCTACCACGTATATGTCGAGTTCCTTTTGTGGGGGAAGCTCTACCATGGGATTTCCAAAGTAAGAAGATGAATGTGGGATTAAGGACAAATCTACCATGTGATGGGTGAGATGTAACTCTGCATAGGCATTTAGGTAATCAAGAGTGGCTCTATCACTTTATCAACGTGACCTAAGATAGTAGATTTATTCTCAGCTATGTGTGTTAGAAGAGGGTTTGTTGATGTTTTCTTTACTAACGGTTCAATACAAAGGGATACCATGAAACGGGTGTCTTCCAACTCACTGTTTGGAGTGAAACGTGAAGCTGAGGTTGCTATCGAATCTGCGAGAAGGTTTTGTTCTCGTGGGATTGCTTCAATTGATATGAAGTTAAATCCTTTGCTCAAATCTAATACTTGTTGTTTTGTAGAGTTGTAAATGTTCAACTCTAGTCTCATACACCTCAGAGACTTGGTTTGCTACTAATTGAGAGTCTCCTAACACTCTGATGTCATTAACACCGAGCCTTTTAGCTATGATGAGACCAAGGAGGAGGGCTTCGTACTCAGCACCATTGTTTGTACATTCAAATTTAATTTAAAGGTGAATGGTAGGATCTTTCCCTCGGGAGAAGTAAAGATCACACCTGCCCCAGCCCCATAACGACATCTAGCTCCATCAAAGTGGAGAGTCCAATGTTTATTTGGGAAGATGGATGTTGGGACATTCGTTACGTCTATTTCTTCTACTTTGGTTACTTCTACCATGCAGAGTTCCTCTGTTGGAAGAGAACCAACTCCTAGGGTACATCCCATACCTATGGAATCAAATGGTAGGAAAATTGGTAGATCTTGTTCTAGCAACTCAACAATTTTTGTAGTAGTTCCTAATGACACTGTTTCTACAACATGTTAGCTTCATCCTTGAGGGTTGGGATGCTCTTGACTAGGTTCGTAATCTCTAGTTCTGTTGTAGGTATTAATTTTTCTTCTAGTTTTGAGTTGGTTGGTTTGTTAAGTTGGTTTGTTGGGAGTTCAAACTCAGAGTGAATGCCTGGCCTTTTCTTCAGGTCTGCTAGGTGTATATCGAATGGTTTTGGATCACCTTTTTCTACGAATATCTTTCCTAAGTGCAAGAATCTTATTTCTGAAATAACGTAGAAGGGATTGCCTTCATACGGTGTATCCATGGTCGGTGAGGATCATATTATAGTTGGTTTCCCGATCTATAATATAAAACTCAGTGAGGATTGTTTTGGGTCCTAAGGTGACTGGTAGTATTATAGTTCCAATCGAAGTGGCTTTAAGGCTATCATAGCCTCTTAGTGTATTCCGAGTCGTGGAACAATTTGTCTCTCCATACCCTAGCTTTTGAAGGAAAGAGAAGGGGACTATGTTAACTTGCTGCCCCATCATCAACCATTGCACATTTTAACGTAATTGTTATAAACCCACACTTGTAAATGTAAGGTTGGATCACCTCTACGTGCAATCTCAACATCTGTTGGCATTTTGCTTATGTCGAATATAAACTCGGTATCCCTATCCGGCTGCCCCGGAGGGTGGATATCAAAGTCTATATGGTTTACCTGTGTTTCGGAGGAGGAGTGATGTTAATTAAATGACCTAAACCTAATGCTTCTAAAAGAGCAGCCCTATGGGTAGGAGAGTTCTTTAATGCAAGTCCAAAAGGAGATGTGAGAGAAGGTCTTTGTTAGTCATTAATTAAATCATAGGCACCTACGGGTTTTACTAATGTTTGTTGAATGTTATCTGGCTCTAGTGGGTAACTTGGATTTGGCTGAGAGGAATACTCTCATGTGTCCTTGTTATGGCTTCCACGTGTAGCTCAGTGTCTAATTCCACTAAACCGACTATCTTGGTTCATGGCTGATTTCCTAATTGTGGTGCGACAGGTGGATTTAGTGAAGTCGAGGCTTCATGATCATTGTTTCCTGTCATTACACCCTTGTTCATCCCATTTGGATTTAATTTGTTGTTATTGTGATTTGGGAGTGGATCATTGAAGATCTTGAGGGGTGCGTTTTGAGGGGAGACTACCCCTGTGAAAGTATTTGGCGCAGGTGATGCAGGATCTGCTAAGAACATATCTATGAAAAGTTGTCTTTGTTCCTCTGGAAAATGTTGCATGAATTTATTGTAGTCATGGCAAGTCCTAGTGTCATGGCCTCAAATTTTGTGGAAACCACAATACGAGTTGGGATTATAATTCCTAGGTTGTTGGTTTGGCATGTGTTGTGGTCCAAAACTCTGATTAAACCGTTGACTATTAGGATTAAAGTTTTGCATTTGTTGCCTTTGGTTTTGATATCCAGTTGAGTTTTGACTTGGACCCTATGTGTGTGGATCTGCCATTGTTGTTGTTGTTGTTGTTGTGGATGATTAAAATCCACCGCATTGATTGTTGGGGTAAAATTGTTGTTTCGTTGATTGTTAACCGGTGGTGGAGCATTTACAACATTTTCCTTTTTGCTTGGTCAGTTACTCCATCTGTTGTGACCCCATGGTTTTTGTTAAGGATTTTAGGTCCTTGATTGGCGTTTGTGGTAGTAGGATAAGTCGTAGTATTTTGGTTGGGGATGATTAACCTCCCATTTGTTCCATATGCCTTGCGACCGCTATCTATTGCAGCTTGATCTATTCGGAGGGCTCTCAAGCACTTCATCATAAGTTCTTAGTGGGAACTTCTGGACTTCTTCCTTTATCTCTCTGCTGAGAGAATGAAGGAATAAATCACATAGTTCCATCTGATCCATGTTTGGAGCACTTGCTGAAGAATAGAGGACTATACGCCATCTTTGGATGAAATGAGCAACAGATTCATTGTGTTCTTGTTTAATATGCAAGAATTCCCTGATTCCTGTTCTCAACAATTTGTTCATGTCGAATGCCTTGATGAACTCTGAAATGAGTTGTTTAAATGAATGGATGGAGGCTTCAGGTATTCTATAATACCAATCGAGGCAATGCCCTCTAAAGTTTTGGGGAATATTTTAGCAACAACTCCATCCCAGGAGCAGTTCTCGAATGGCTATGGCATAGGCCTTAATATGTGCATTCGGATCTCCCTCCCCTTTGTACTTGGGAAAATCGGGAAGAGGTCTTGGAAGCATGATGCTTCGTATAGTGAAGTCTAAGGGCTCTTTCAAATATTCTGAATAAGTTCCTATCATAGGTTTCGACCATTGATGGTGTTTCTTTGAGGGGGGAGGTGGAATGGGTTGTTGATATGGCGTAGCATATGCATTTGCAGGGACATAAGGAAATCCCTGTGGTTGAGCGAACATGCCGGGAGAAGAGAACATATCTCCCTGTGGTGACTTGGAATACATGTTTAAATATGGAGGAGCATTGTTAGAAATGGATTGTTTTGTACTAAACCGGGAGGTATCATATTTTCCACTGGAGCGGCGTTAGAGAACGCGGTTCTAGTTGGCATTTGTTGTGAATACTGAGGAGGCATGCCCAACGTGCCTGTTCCTGTGAGGAGGTCTACTTGGCTAGGATGATGTGGAGGATTGGAATTTCCTGCCTGCATGAATTGTAAATTTTGACTTGCTTGAGCAAGTTCCAACCCTCTAACTTTCTCAACTAAGGTGAGATGACCTCGTTTGGTGAAGATACGGTATTTTTCCTTAGTGGTGTTTGTTGAGGTTGTATAGGCATATGGTACCCAGCTATGAATTGATCGGTGCCCTGCCAAGTTTCACCGAGGGCATTTCCTATAGGTGGAGGAATGGAGGTGTTTTCTTGAAAAGAGACCTCGGGTTGTGTTTGCAAACCTCCTATAGGTGGGTACATACTTTGAGAGCATTGTTCACTCCTAGCATAACGTGCTAAATGTTCATCATCTAAAAATAGATATGGATCTGATTGTCTACTGATTTGTGGTCTAAGCAACACCTGAGGAGATGAACCAGATTCTCCAGTGAGCGTCATGTTATTCGAGCCTGAAGGCTCAGCTTGTTGCATTTGAGTGAGCTGATCCAACTCCTCTATTTGGAAAGAAGAACTATATCTAGTCCTTTGAGGTGGAGTTTGTGTTGAAAACCGGTTGATTGAATAGTTGTCACCCCATCTTTGAGAGCGAGGGTGATGGTTGTCTATTCGATTGATCGTAGTATGCTTGCTAAGACCTAGGAGAGGTCTGCCATATGCATCGAATCCCGACATATTCGGGGGTATATGAATACCCACGCGAGAATAATGGGAAGAAGCGAAGATGGATGAAAGAAAAAAATGAAACACTAAAAGGGAAAGGTGAAAATGAAGCAATTGTTTCCTTTCACGTCAAGTTCACCAATTTTGTTGGTAAAGTGATGTGAAAGGCTAATGAGGTGAAAAGAAAAAATGTAACTAATTGGAAGAACAAGTAGAAATAAGACTCCAACCAGAAGGTAGGAAGTTTCACGTCGGGTTCACCAATTTTGTATGATGGAAAAGTGACAAGCGAGCATGGGAATCTACAAGTAACTCTTCCTCACACCCGACCTCCCGAGGTCATGCTGAGACAACCGGTGGGGATGGAATATACGTGGGGTGCAGACAAACTAGTTAGGCAATCTTATGTCTTCGACACACTAATGGAATCTGTGAATCTAAGGCAAAGAAGGCCCTCCTAACCTGAACTGGCGTGATAGATCATTTGGTGAGGATGACTGCTCGAAGGCTCCAATCAATATCGAGCTCTGGCATGATCCGATCTATAGGTTGTGGGATACGTGGAAGATAACTTGTGGGTGCTTCGTAGATATCCCCCGACAGGGTCATGAAAAATGGATGATGGATGTATGGTGGATTCTATGGGTGATTCTCTGGTCTAGTCCAAAAATCCTTAGCTTGATTAGCTGCTATGTCTAGTGAGGATAGTTGTGTGATAATGATTGGTGGAAGTGGAGAGGATCTAAATACTAATGTGCGTAAACCAACATCAACGTCTGATTGACCTGTGGGCCCGTTGGGTTGTGGGACCTGTGGATCACAACCGTAGGTTCGTGGTTGTTGTGGGCCTCCTATGGTCATGTGCAAGAATCAATCCCTAATCCCTAATATCCAGTAGTCGTATGCCTTTTTGGCCTCTATGTTTAGAACTAAAAGTTGTGCAATCTTCTCAGAGTACCTTACAGGCATTCTGCAACTTGAATTCTTAAGCTAGTGTCTATGTCAATGAGGATGTCTCCTGCATCTGTTGTGGGACCAAAGGATCACAACCAAATGTTTTCTCTTTTTCAAGCCCTTCTACAGTCATGCGGATATTTATTTAGGGCAATCTGTAGTTTGGCTGGTTTGACCAAAACGTATGCGCTTTGTCATCTTCTATGTTTAATCCTCTTAACTGTGAGCTAATTTCTTGTAGGTTTGTTGTTGTTTGAAGACCTGAATTCTGAGATTTTGGTCTATGTCAGTTATTGCTTGCAACAAGATTGGGTTGAGGCACGATTGGCTCGAATACGTATTCTCTGGGCTCCCTAGGTCCCGTGATTGTCATACAAAAGAAACAATATAAATCTAACTAAAGCAAAGTAAACTAATTATGTAAAGTATATCCACAACATATATAAATTCTCTATTTTTGTATTTTTGATGAATATTTAACAAAATTAAGATAACAACTATTTAATAGAATTGAAAGAGAAATTATTTAATATCTAGAAAATGACAACTAAGCTAATAACAGAATTTAAAACAAACAAAGTAGCCGAGTATAGCTACCTGCATGTGTAGTTGTGAATCTATTCTAAATAACCAAATAACTGATCTAATCTATTTGAAAGACCCCGATCTTACCTCAGAAGTGAGGAATGAATCATAGTTTCTCAGAAACTATCAATCCCCACAACTTCCCCATAATATCGAAAGTGAGATTAACTGAAATGAAATGATTCACTACTCTATTTGATATGTTTTAACTAGAACTTTGATAGCTTGAACCTGGATTTTGCAGAATAGTGGTGAATCCGATTGTGTGTGGCTTTGTCCCCTCAGTGTGGTCTCCTCGTTCCTTCGTGCTCACGTGAATCCAGAAAAGCATGTAATGCTAGCATCAACAGAAGTAGGTATTGGAACAATGGCAGCTTTGGATGTAGACTGAATACAATGCGAGTAGGAGAGGGATAGCGCAAAGAAACAGAGCTTGGCTTATGTAATTCCTAGCGGGATTTATTGCGAGTCATGCAACACAAAACATCCAGAACCTAAAACTATCCTTCTTGATGAACAAAACCTGCAACTCTAATGGCTTCAGACTAAAAATGAAACTATCCTATCTCAATTGATTGTATGAAACAAGTAATAACACTAGAACAAGAAGATCATGTGGCTTCTAAACAAAAAATAAGACTAACTATGCATGCAACAAATGAAAACTATTGAATTCCTAAGCAAGAACTGAAAAGACTAAACTATTGAAATGAGAGGATGAGAGGGCGTTTTGAGGGCCATTTGCTTGTAATCAAACCAACTATTTATAGAATTCCCATTCACCCAAAGGTAACTCCAACTAGGACTCTTTTACTATAAACAATGGAGAAACACTATTCAGGAACCAAAATCATAAATACAAGCAACCAGGCTGGTTACAGCGGGGCGGTTTACAAGAACCGCCCCGCAAGTTTCATCACGAAGACAAAATACAAAGGAAAAGAGGGGAAAAGAGTAAAACAAAGCATGCAGA
Organism: Taxus wallichiana var. yunnanensis; assembly: GCA_018340775.1. NCBI lineage: Eukaryota > Viridiplantae > Streptophyta > Pinopsida > Cupressales > Taxaceae > Taxus > Taxus wallichiana. The sequence continues at coordinate 62,056,537 of CM031241.1, forward strand.
GGCTAAGCGGGGCATGTGGGATGTTAACGTGCACTTGGAGAGCTTTTCCGATCCCGAACACCTTGCGAGGAGACCTGTATCATCATTGGGGCATGTGTAACATCATTCTAGCAGCGTAGTACCCTTACAATTTTGGGTACGCACAACTACCATATGGTAGCATTCGCATACTACGACATGAACCATTCTTCATGTTACCGATCGGTAATATTCTCAATGTTTTTCACTAATGGTATTCTAAATGCTACTGCACCGATAGCATTCGGTTGTTGCCCGACCGATTGCATTCTAGATGTTATCGACCGATAACATACATAATGCTATCGGTTCTTTAGTATGTAGAATGATCCCGATCGATAAGCATACAAAATGCTAACATCCCGTAGCATCAAGAATGCTACCGAGTCTTTAGTAGAATTTTAGTTGATGCCGACAAGTATCATGCAATCTTCTACTACTACTATGTCATCAACCTTTCACTCAAATTTCCCAAAAACGTTCCATCCTCATGAAATAATTTTTCCTACTTTTGCCTTACATTCGAAAGTCATTTTCAGAAATTTGCCAAGTATTATCTATGTTATTTTTTAGGGCGGTCTTAAAATTTACCTTGGCTCCATGTAGATGTATGTACCTCTTGAATGTTTGCCCCCGAATGAGGTTAAATAAGACATGTATATATATGATTCCTTTGCTTAATTTTTGTTATTAACAAGTAAAAGGTCAACTAATAGTGATAAAAGAAGACGATAAAGAAGTAACATCTAGAAGATAGGAAAATGAGATAAAGAGAACATAGGTGCCTAGAGGCAACAATGGTGCTCGGGCACTCTTGTCCCTAATGGGTGGTCCTACATAGGGTGCCCAAAAGGATAAATAGTGAAATCAGAGGTGAATAAGATGTCAGATGGTATGCAAAATTATAAGTTGTCAATAAAAAACAACAAACAATAAAGATAGAAAGGATAAAAGTAATGTCAAAGAAAAGTAAAGGGGTGTTAATGAGTAATTCTCTTGCTTAGGAATCATGCATATAAATGACATATTTAGAGGCTAGATGTACATAGTAAGTGCGTGATTTAGCGACTACATCTCCCCCGCCCCCCGCCCCACTTTATGTTGGTGAATAAGGATTCAATAGTATAAAGTAGAAAAGAAAACCGTACCTTAGGGAGTCGAGAGAAAATTGGGCACAATAGTGTGTCGAATGAGTGTTGTAATGTGTCAAATGGAATAATGTGAAATGTTTACCGTTAAATTCTAAGGAGAGGGAAGGGTAAAGATCCTAGGGGTGATTGGAATGTCATCTTTTCTAGAGCATGCTTGAGATTTACTTTATGGTTGCTTGTGTGCTTTACCTTTGGTGGGATATGATAGGACCTAAACAAATGTAGTTAATGCTCTAGGTAAACACAATTGAACTTTAACTTGGAAAATATGTAAAAATGGAAATGCATATTGGAAATAAAAAACTAAACCAAGGGGTTAGAGTACACCTAGAGTGTTGAAAGAGAAAGTGACATTTTTTTCCTATTTGTAGACTTGATGCTTAGGATCTGGTTAGAATCATGAAGGATTTGGGCATCCTATTGGCCAAATAGGGATTTGAGCATCCTGGTGCTAAAATTCATATTTAGGCATCTTATTCTTGCTAAGGGAACATCAAGCTCCAAGGATATGCCCTTAGCACGAAATAGGTCATTTGTAGTCTTAAAGTATCTAAAGCATGGAAAGTCCTTCTCGGACATTGCATTCTTCAAGAATTGTCACTAGGTAGGAAATCCTGAAAGGGATTGACCTTCAAACTCTTTTGCTCACTTCATGCTCGGTTAAGGTCGAGAGACACATTTGTTGCCAAGAGTATTTGGCGAGCATGGGAACTTCTCAAACCCCATCTCCAACAGGTTGGCAATGGTTTCAAAAATGGGTTATTTATCAACTCCCATTCCATAGGGTGGTCTCCTTGCTCCAATTCTAGGATACCCCTTTAGCTTTCGCTCCTTGATTAAAAGGTATGAGATTTTTCAAAAAAGGAATCCATTATCTCACTAATATATTTTGTAGTTGATCCAGAGATTGGCTTCCTTGACCTGCTTTATCAGCGTGTTTCAACATATAAATTTGAATGCTCTTCTTTATTGCCTCCATAGTTTCTATCATCCCTCGAGATGTTTTACACAAAATTGGGGTGTATCCCCCTGCTTTGCGTGGTGGAGAGATTGGAATTGGTCAATGGCCACCATCATTTCCTAGTCAAACCCCGATTTGGTTACCACTTATTGGTGGAGAGATGGCATATTAACTCTTCTCCTCAGGGTTGGTCTAGAAGATTTTCCAAGCTTTAGTGCATCCCCACATAACCCAAAAATGCTCACTTCCTCTAGTGTATTCTTTATCAAGCCCTCCCTATTAGTGATAAAATCAAGCAAATGGGTGTTCCCAACCCTTTATGCCCCTTCCGCCACTAGCCATAAACCCTCAAACATCTCTTCTGGTTTTGTCCTTTGGCTCAGTTGGCTAGGCAATGGATTTATTATTTTTTTCGGCCCTTTCTTCCGTAACCCTTTACCTCGGAAAATGATTCTCTTGGGCGACTCAACTTCCATTCCCGCAAAATACAACCAAATTTGGCAATTGTTCAAAGTTGATATTATTTTTTAAATTTGGAAAAATAGAAATAATTCTATATTCAATCATCTATGAACTTGATAAAACTTTTTCTCGTTTCTAATCAAGTGGTTGTTATTGTTAATGTCCTTCTTCAGATCTAGGTCCAAGCGAAAAAAGTTCGCTTGGAGGTGGAGAATTTACAAACTCTTATCGACCATCGGGGGAGTGCTCCTTTGTTGTTAGTTGGGAGCCTTTGGCGCAAACTCATCCTCGTTCCCCTCCTTGGGGTTGTGGTCAAGGGTCTCATCACCGTTCATGTAGCTGACATAGGAGCCTTAGTCTACGACCTCCGCCACCTTCACCCAACTGGAAGGGGGGTGACAAAAGAAGGAACTTTGATCGACATGCTAGTTCCTATAGTGCTTAGGAATCTTAGAAATCACAATCTTGGAAGGATTGATGGCTAGAATCCTCCCATTGCAAACGCCGGATGGGATCTCCCATGCGGTTGTGGTGGTGGTGGATACCTGGAGCGTGGGGAGCCTCGAGATAAAGTCCCAAGATTGGCCTAGCCATTTCCCCATAAGCGGGATGATCAAACCGAAGAGCAAGGTGGGTGGGTTGGTATGCCCGATTTGGAGCCTTATGACGGCTCTGGTTTGGGAGATAACCCCGATAGCTCGCCTCCACCTCCTTCACCTTCCGTGGCCATGTTTGCAACTACTACTTAATTGTTCTCTGGTTTAATTTGACACGTACTATCTGGGGTTGTTTTTATGTTGACCATGCAAACTCTTGCTTTTGGATGTATTTCCATACAACTTATTTTTTTGTATGATTAGCTTGTACATTTATATTCTATTAATGTGAATGGATGGCTTTTTCAATGAAAAAATTATTACAAGTACTTTTTAAAATCACGCATTACTCACGAAAAATGAGAACCACAAGGAAACTTACCTCTACTTATGTGTTGGAATTCATTACAATACGGCCCTAAACACATTTGTTAATTAGTAATATATTTTTAAGAGAGAGAGAGAGAGAGAGGTGTCAATTCCACGGCGAACATTATAAGCCGCTTAAAATCTTGCATGTTTTTGTTTTAAAAGGCATTTCATCAACGGCTAGTGAATTCTCCCCTTTGCCCATTCTGTTTTCAAGTCAAGCTCAATACAGAGCAGAATTCAACATGAAAGAAGAAAATGAAGATTGCAAACAGAAAAAAGAAGCAGCTGCATATTTCTTCAAAGTCATGCTGATAGGCTTTGCACAAAAAATGGTAACATTAATGCAGAGTATGCTTTGTTGCAGCTTTTTAAAATGTATATATATTTGAAATGTCCTGAAAATTATTTTCTTGATTTGTTTTTGGCAGCGCATTCCTCCTGCATTTCTTCACAATCTCAGAGACAAAGTCGGTAAAACTGTGGTGTTGCAAGGCCCAAATGGGAAAGGATGGTTTGTAAGATTATGCGGCACAAATACTGAAATGGAGTTTGGTCAGGGTTGGGAAAATTTTGTGCATGATAATACAATAGAGTTGGGTGATTTTCTGGTGTTCAAGTATGTTTGTAAGTCCTATTTTAAGGTTATAATATTTGGGAGAAGTGCTTGTCAAAAACGTCTTCCTGGTTTTCATAGTCATCATGGTGAGAAGAAGAATGATCGAGCAGAAGTAACGGTGGAACAGCCAAAAAAACCCAATTCCTCTGGTCGTCCTCGTGGTAAGTAAAAGCAAAAGTTTTCTTCTCAATGCATAAGAGAAAAAGAATTCAAATCTTGAGACCCATAAATTATAGCCAATTTTTAATGCTGCCTGTCGAATAGAAATTTGTCTTGATCTGAATTCAACAAAATTTTATTTCAATGTAGCGCATACTCCAAAGAATACTGGGTATTGCCAATTTGTTGAGGAAAGCAATGATCAAGCAGAAAGAAAAAAACCCAAAGATTCTGGTCGTGGTAAGGAAAAGCTAAATTTTATAAAAGAAAAACTGGACAGATCTGTGAGACCCACATATTATAACCAACTTTAATGCAGTGAACAGAATAGAATTTTTACTGAATCTGAATTCAACAAACTGTAATTTCAATGCAGGCCGCACTCTGAAGAATATTGGGTATTGCCAATCTGTTGCTGGAAAGAAGCACCAGATAGTGAAATCTGCAGAGACTGAAACTGGAGAAAAGACGTATCAAGGAGTCTATTATGTTTCTCACAGGTGTTCTGTTACTAAAGCAGAAAGGAAGAAAGCCCTCAAGGCTGCGAGTTCTTTCACATCAGAGAAACCCTTTTGTTCAATCCTTATGAAGCCATCTCATGTTTACCAAGGATTTTGGCTCGTAAGTCATAACTCTCTCCCCTCTGTGTGTGTATTTGGAAGGAATTTTGATTTTATTTGTGGATATCAAGGGATCTTTTTGTCTGTTGCATTTCTCTTATGTTAGGGTTTGAAAGCCTGAATTCATGCAATCTATTCATGACTTGGGTTTCTTCATTGTGTGTGTTTGGAAAGTTGATTTTCTCTTATGTTGGTTATAAAAGCCTAACAACAAGCAATCTATTCAATGACTTGGGTTGCTGCATGCAGATGCTTAACACTAATAGGGTTTAAGAGGGATTTATCTGGGTCAACATAATGTAGTTTGTGATTGTTTGAATTTTCGTATATTTCTGAATAGTAGACTTTTAAGATGGTTTTAACATATGATTAATAGAAGACACTTTTCAATCAATAAGAGGGTTCTAAAAGGTTGATGTAATTCTGTTTGTGAGGTTGTTTGGGTGTGCAGGGTATGAAAAAACCATATATCGACCGTCTCCAATTACCAAGTATAAGAGTAGAAGTGACTCTTGTGGATCCGAAAAATAGAGAATGGCCTGTACAGTATTTGGGGACCAATAAAGTTGGCCTAAGCGGAGGGTGGAGATATTTTTCACTTGCCAACAATCTTGAGGAAGGAGACGTTTGTATCTTTGAAATGGAGGACAATAGTGAAACCAAACTTAAATTTAGAGTCCATATTTTCAGGGTTGTGGAAAAATGTTCTGCTTACAAGAGGATGGAAGGTACAGGAATGCCTGATACCGCTCCTTTATCTACAAAACTTTCTAGAAAGAAAAGGAAAGTCAGTACTGTACTGAGGGAAGATCTTGCTATCAATTTATCAGAAAAAGCATTTGGGTTGGAACAGGAAAAGAATGCAGAACCAAGGTTAAAGAAAATGCAGGGGAAGAATGAGAAGGATGGAAGTGATTTTTTAAAAATGACAAAAGGCAAGCCTGTCATTTATGATCGGAAAGCAGGTTGTAGGCATAGCCCAAGATTAATCCAAAAATGTAATTTAGTTACGAGTCCAAAGAAAGAGTTGTGCCCTGCACCATCTGTAGATGTACAAAAATCAATTAGTAGGGAAGAAATGGCGCTGTCAACAAAGATCACTTATCTATATGATGAGAATGAAAATGGTGAAGAAGACTTGATGATTATTTGGGAAAACAATAATGCAAATCATGTAATGGCTCATAACAGTGGGACAGTTATTCTATCTCAGGAGTCCATTCATAAAGGACCTTCAATGAAACAATCCATACCTCTAGTATTAAATCAAAAACCTGAAGCATCAAGCTTGGTGGCAGAATTGTTGCCAAAGGAAGCTACTTCTCTACTTGATATGAATGTTGAGGAAAATTCAAAATTTAGTTCATGAATGTGTAATAAAACTGGGCCCCAATATAATCCTATCACAAGTTCAGGCAGTGAATCAACAAACCTAGGTGGTAAGTTTGCTGGCATTGTTACCAGAAGTGGCCACATCTTTCATTGATACGAGTACAGAACAAAACTTGGTTCCAAGTGCTGAAGGCTATGGTGATATTGAGACATCCAAGCTTAAATGAATGAAAAGTAACGATAGGCAGTACTATGGATTATGCTTTGTTATCACTCATGAAACAATATCTAAGGTATAAATTCAAAATATAATAATGTTCAAGCATAGGACTATAAATTATGTAGTTTAGAAATGAGTAAAGGTAGATCCTATTTATCTGAATTGGTGAATATATATGCATCTCTTTTATTTGCATTTCTGTCTCTATTATGAATGAAACAGTTTGATGTTTTACTTTTATATGATACACATATTGGGTAAGGAGTTAGATGATGTTGAATTGTTAGCTGGCCTTTGAGCCGCTAAGATGCCCTCCTGATCTTGTCATGGTCAGATTGTTTCTTGACTACAAGAAGGCTTCGCGCATTTCATGCCTTACCCCTGCTTGTTTTTAAGTAATTTTTTTTTGACTAATTTGAGAAATAGCACTAAATAACGACTGAGTAATAGCCTTATTAGAAATATTACAGTACTTCCAAGCAACCTATATATACCTATATATAATTTATTGATAGCTGAAGCCCATTAGTTTGAAGTTTTCAAGCTCTTCATGTCATAAATCAATGGCTTTATAGGGGAATGGTTGATATCCATGATATGGACTGATCAAATAACTCTGGTTGAAGTGACAATGAGCATATAACTTATATTTCTATGTATGTATGTGCATGTGTGGGTGTGGGTGCCATTTGCGCATAATATTGCTGGATATAGTTGGCCGCTTTGATGATGTTTGTGCTCTCTCTCTCTCTCTCTCTCTCTCTCTCTCTCTCTCTCTCTCTCTCTCTCTCCCCCAAGTTAAAAACTTTTCCTGTAACTTGCAATCAACGCTAGTGCATCTCAAGAATTTATATGCATATTAGTCATCAGTTGTGGCAATATTTTAACCTTCCGGTTCATCTAACTACTTTGTATGCACCAGTCATCAATTGTGGCAATATTTTAACTTTTTGGTTCACTATGTTGGGTGAAGTATCTGCTTAGCTTTTGTGTTCCTGATTTAGTGGATTTTAAGGGTAAATTATTTTCTGCAAGGATTTTGGCATTGTTAAACTTGCATTTAGATGTGCTTCCACCCACTCTTTTATCAAAATATTGAGTAGCATACTTATTCGCTATTGATAAGACTCCATTTAGTCCTTTTCCCACAAAGGGACTAGCTGAAAAAATGAACATTGCCTCCTGCTTTGCATGATTATTGATTAAAATCTTTATCTCAGCCTGTAACGTTCCCTTTTCATCTAATCTTCCCCATTAACCCATTGCTACCATTTTCTTGCCCAATTTGATTGCTTTCTGGAAAGAAATTATGTGATGCCCTGGGTCCAGAAAGTTTGAAAGAGGGATATAAGCGAACCATAGCTTAAAATTTTAAAAGAACTTTTCAGAACTTAGAAGGCCTAAAAGTAGTAGTTGGACCTATCATCTGAACTATAGATGTGGAAGGGGAAGCTGTAAAGGACAAGCTCTACATATAGAAGAAAGGATCCTGGGGACCTAGCTGCATACAATGGAACTATCAAGTTCAACTATTGAGACAGGGATACCAGAACTAATAGGTTTAGAGGTGACCACAATTTTAAGCTCACCATCTAGTAAACTTCTTAATCCATCCAAGTAGGATTTGGCTTGCTGACCTTTTGAAATAGTGACAATATATACATCTGAGATATCAAGAGATAATTGGGAGTGCTGAGCAAACATGTGCAGTACTTGCAAAAGATGTAACAAACATGTGCTGAATCTCACTGAATTAAGAGAAAAAATGAGGTAAAAGTAGTTTGAAAACAACACCTATTCAAGGGAAATGCAATGGATAGGTGGCCACCATCTTTAACTTCTCCTCAACTCCCTCTCTCTACCTTTATCTTCTTCCTTTCCATGATCTTCATTTTCCTTATTATCTGCCTCCTGTTAAGTTGACTACTTAACAACGACTGATTACTTCCTTTAGGGCTTCTTGTCTGCCTGTGGATGAAGATTATTCAACACTTAATTTTTTGAGATGGTACTGATTATAAATTTTATGAGCCGTTTGTATAAATATCTACTTTTCTTCCAAATTTTATGGGAAATGAGAATAAAATTGTTGTTTTATAATTTTGGAAGGAATTAGAAAAACATTACACGAATAAATGACTTCCATTTGATAGATGTATATATTAATTCTCAATGTTCCAGTTTACTCAAAAGGAGCCCAAATCCCCTCCATGGGAGATCACCCTTGTATTATAGCTTAAACTGCTTGCTTCTTGGTTTTGACATCCATGATGCTGAGCCCGCTTTTGAGCTGCAAAGTGCAATGTCTATATCCCTGTAGACTGATTTTTTTATTGTCTATCAAATTGCCAAAAATCTAAGTGAGCTTCACTCAAGTATAATCTCTAAGAACCCAGCAGGACAAATAGTCCACACAGGCAGCTGAAATATAGCTACTAATGACATTGCCATTTTATCCAACTAATTTATTCTACCACAGGCCAGATTACAATGCCTTGAAGGTTAAAGAGAAATCCAAGGGTCTTATAAATTTGTCTTTTCTTGAATCAGGACCAGTCAGTCAATCTTAGCGAGCCACTTAGTCTCATCCTTTGGGGTTTACATCTTTAAAAATATGATTGTCCACATCATTCAGCATGTCTACCGTTGAAGCATTATAATACTGCCTATACAAAACACTAATAAGTTGGGACATGCTAGAAGATTGGACTCCAGTGCATTTTGAGATGTAGTTAGACATGGAAAATAATGTCAAATTAATTATAGAAAGGCTTAAAGAGGCCTCTGATAAGCAAAATATCTATTCTATTTAGAGAAAGTGTGGGAAAATTTCAAGAGGGTCGCATGGCTTCTCCAGTGGTGAAACCACATAAAAATTCTATTAAACTTGGTAAGGCTCCAATATTATCATTTGGGATTTGTGCTTCTTTCAGATTCTGGAAAAAGCCAACCCACCAGCTTATGAGCTTGCACTGCCTCCTGCATTGGATAGAATTCATGACGTATTCCAATGCCTAACTCATTTTGATTCTCCCTCTGTCCACGCTCTCTCCCACCAAACCCTAACCCTTGACGGGCACCTGAGCGACCATGGACATTAATGGAGGGGTAGGGCTTTCTCCAACTACAGGAAGTTTTGCATGCTTCAAGTAAGATGAAGTTTTAGTTAAAATGTTTTCTCATTTCTTTAAATAGCATTGTGGGTTTTATTTTCACATGGGGAATTTTGTATTTTACCCTCATCGGTTGCTCTGCACTCTCGAACTGAGTGGGTTTGTAGTGAGAACAGAAGCTCCTGTCCGCATTGGTTTGTTTCGAAAACTGTTAAGCAATTGTGTGAGAATCCTTGGGTCTGGTTTGAATTTCAAAGATATTCATTCTTCTACTGGTTGTGGGTGTGAAACCAGATTTTTAAGTGGGTTTGCTTTGAAGTTCAAAGATATTCATTCTTCTACTGGTTATTGGTATGAAACCAGATTTGTAAGTGGCTTGTATGGAATAATACACACGAACAAATGGAAATATTTCTGTAATGGCTTTTCGAAACTGAACTTACATATCTTGGAACTTTTGGAATCAGTTTTCAGAATGGGAGATCCTGTAGACAGGTTTATTTGGGAAAACTGTTAAACGTCCGAGAATCCTCGGGTGTGGTTTGAAGTTCGAAGATATTCATTCTTCTGATTGTGGGTGTGAAACCAGATTTGTAAGTGGCTTGTATGGGATAATTCTCATGAGCGAATGGAACTTTTCTACAGTGACAGTTATTTGGAAAGTTTTTGAAACTGAAGTTATATATCAGAAATCTAGGAACTTTTGTACTCAGTATTTGAGACCCTAGTTTTTGAAGTTAACTCAGGAGAACCATTAGCGGTATAACCTACAGACACTATATGTATCAGAAATCATGGAACTTTGTATTAAGGATCTGAGACCTTAGTTTTTGGAAGTAGGAAAACCGTAAGCACTATAATCTTCACACACACGTACATATATATTCTTCCTTTTACCCTTACCCAATAACATAAAGCAAAATAAACCACATCACTTACCAAAGAGTGGAGCCCCACAAAAACGAAACCCCAATAGTGAGTGCTGAGAGAGTTATTGTCCATCAAAAGTTTCATTGGATAGAGTAGCTTCTAATATACACTGAAATATTATCCTCAACTCCTAATACCCATAATTGCAACAACATCATAACCGCTATTGCCATCCCTATAGGAATGGCAAATTTTGACTTCAGGAAAACCTTGAAGTACGTTGGAAATTTCTTGAATTTTTATGTTTGACTTCCAAGAATGGATTTAGCCTTTCTGGAGTCCATTGATTTTTTAGCAAGGAATCTCCTTCAATATGAATCTTCTTTATAGATACATCTCTTGCCAAAATTAATCCTTTTAGAAGCACTCTTTCTTCCACTAAGTAGTTTGTTGATGCTCCATAACTCTTAGATGTTACCATGATTTCTCGACATAATAGCTCGGCCACCTGCTGGACCTAGGTTGCCCTTATATGTTCCATCAAAGTTGAGTTTAATCCAGTTCAATTCAAGAGGCCCCCATTTCACCTCACCCCATCTCTGTTGCTATCCTTTGATCTCATCCCTTTATCAACATTAAATTTGCTTTGGTATATGGAAAATGTTTCCAACCCAATTTTGTAATGGTTTTGAATCCCCCATTCTAGCTTTCCTTCATACGTCAACTGAATCCTCAATTCTTATGAGAGAAGTGCTACAATTTTGCATTTCAATTGTGTTTGGCCTAGATTTGTTTCATAATATACTTTTATTTCTTTCCTGCCTTTTTTTGTTTTGTAATTTTGTTAATTGGTAATCTTCAAAGGCATTTTACCTAGTTTCAGTACTTTATCATGTTTCCTAGGATTTGAACCCAGGGCTTTTTTAACTATGTCACCCTGAACACGAGTCACATACTAGGTTGAACACAAGGAAACTTCTGTAATTCTTGTAGGAAAAAATATATGTGGAACTATTTGATTACTATGTAAAGGCAAATGCAGTTTTTTTTTAGGTTTTACCTTTTGAGTTATACGAGTGAGTCATTTCTTTTTTGTTTGTAAGATCATATTGTGATTGTAATGAAAATAATGATGTATGAATTTTTCATTGTATGCCAGTCATCTTTACGATTGTTGAAGTAGTTTTGGTGAGTCTTTTCATGGAGTAGTGATTATCACAGTTTGTTGAGCCCATTTCTAGATTTTTTTGTTATTGGTCTGTGTCTTTGCACAGCTAGTGTTGTGTGTGCTTGAGAATTTCTACTTCTATCAATGTTGGTGGGAGTTTCAATCATCTTTGAAAGGCAAGCCCCACACCTCGTATGGACTTAGTGGGGTTTGACTCTAGCAATTTTATGGCAGCATGAATGTTCAAACGTATCCGCCTCTACTACTAAGTCACCTAAGTCCCCCTTACCATAATTGTTTGATTTTTGTAAAGGGTGTGTTAAATTGTTGCCTATATGTGATGTTGCACGTTAGATGTCATATTTATTGGGGAGCTTGAATTTGTGACACAAAGATGGCAATACATTTTTCATTTGTGATAAACCATTAACCATAGCCCTAAGACAAGATTTATGTATTTTATTAAATGGAAGAGTAAAGATGATGTGGTTGTGGTATTTTTATTTAAAGTATTGAATTGAAATTGATGAATCCATTAAATGGGTTGAACCCAACATTCATGAAACACAATTTTTAGTGAAGAGTTGGGCAAAGCATGGGGACACAAAGGTGGATGCAAATGATGGTGTAAAAGGTGTTGCCTAGGTTATTCATTAAAGTTTAATTCCCATAAGAAATCGTGAATTTGAAGGAATGGATACCCCTCGATCCTTAGCAGCTATTCAAGCCAAGCCAAAAAAAAAGTTTTGTACACCAAACCATCAGGTAAGTTTTAGACTCGATAAAAAAAAGGGATAAACCCGAGTGACTCATGATAGCCCTTTTTGATATATGGCTAAATTGATTTTGGTTTTACAAGTTTAATACTAATTTAAAATAAAATTAAATTGATAAAATAAGTTTTAACTTAAATTTCAATACTATTAAGTTGGTGCATGTAATCTTCATGAAAATAATTAAAATTTAATTGTGAAATGTTTAAATGATGTTGACAATAGATTATTACAATATGATGTGGATAATGAAGACTCCTAAAAACCTTTATCTTAAAATAATTTGTAGGACTTAATGAAATGCATGGACAATATTATTTTGAATTCTGAATATTTTTTACAAATTAATTTTCTAATCATTTTTATTGTAAACCATCCAAATTATTTAAAGTTCTTCCTAACAAAGGTGCCTTGAAAATCTTCCAATCAAAACAGCTTTTTGCAATCTTAGGAAACGTCACAATATATAACAATTGCTATGTGATGGGCAGCCCAACCATTGAATATAATTAATTTTATGTTCTTTTTTGGTTAGTTGGAAATATTTAACTCAAATTCTTTTGTTCTTCTAAAATGTATTTAAATATTATCTTTCTACGATGAATTAGAAGGCAATCGAAGGATATTCATGACTTCAATTTTTTTTTGGTTACTATTTACCATATACCAATTTAAATATAGTGTGAAGTTTCGAATTCTTGTTGTTATGGGAGTGATGATCATTTTAAACCAATTTAATATATTGTAAAATTTCTAATTTTATTGAGTAATTTGTTAGAGGAGTAATGATTAGTTAATACTAATTTAATACATTGTAGACTATCTAATATTATTATTGCATACAATCTTTAAAGTAAAGAATTTTTTTATTTATTTCTAACTATCAAGTAGTATTTAACTTAAGAAGTGGCTAAGAATTTCTCTACTAAAATATAATTTTGAGGAGTTAAGTTAGGGTGAAAAGACTAAAAGATACAAACAAAAACTAAAATATGCAAATGTAAACCCAACTTATGCAATGAAAAATCAACTTTAACAAATATACATAGGGATCATATAGTCAATGCCCCCACTCCCCGGCTAATAGATGTTATTAGGAAACCTATCCCGCAACCTCATATTCACAAAATATTTTTCAAACCTTATAAAATAAGCCCTAACTCATTAAATTATTAATATGAGTATTGAGGAATCATTCTAACCATCACATGTGATGAGTCCACCGATCCCACCTTATAACTCTTTAAAAATATTGGCTCAAAACCAATATATGTGCCTACTAATATTTTAGAAAAAAAAACATCTATATTAATGATGATGCCCCTTGTCAACCTTGACCCTTGACACTCCAACGATCTCTCTACTCCTCTTATCCCACTTGCTCTATTGATTGTCGACTCACACCTCCCCCTACTTTTCATAGCCTCTCATGAGATTGTAATTATTTGGGCCACTTTTTTTTTAACTTGCCCATATTGTTGTTGTTTTGTAGATCCAATTACATGCTATCGTTTGGTGGCTTGTGCCTTCTGACTATCTACTTGATCTTCTTTCTATAAACGCATTAAGAATTCCTCTTCTTTGTTATAGAGATTATTTACATTGTCTACCTTTCTTTAGTCGGGTGTTATTTTCTCCCCTTATCGATCCTTCTTCGGTTGTCTTCCACCATTTTTCTCTTTGAACAAAATCTCTATAAATGTTGTTGGCATCACTTGTCTGGAATTTGAATCTTCTTTGTAACACCTTCCTACTCTTAGCTTATATGCTTCACCCATCTTTACATGATACACTTCTTCCTATGGATGAAGCCGTAAAGGAAGAAGGCTCTCCTCTTCCTTTTTCTTTGTTGGGCTTTGATCCATGTAGGTCAGAACTAGGTCGTGAGTGATGGGTTGTGCTAAGGCCTTTTTTTTTCTTCAAATAAACTCTTCTAGGATTTGATGCTCTTTGTTGTCTTTGTATTTCCTATGGTCTAGCTTCTTCTCGTGGGTAAAGCTATAAAAAGGAAGATTTCTCTTTCTTATTCCTTTTCCATTTGCTCGGCTTTTGATCTTAGAATTTGTTGAGTTGGAGATTTTCTCTAAAGATGTTTAATTTCTTCTTTTCGACCTTGGTCTTGGTGTTGTTTGGGTTGGGAACCAATGTCATATCACATAGTGATCCTCCTTAAACCCCTCTAGAATCATTTTCCTTCTTTGAGACCAAGCTCTCATTTCTTCGTTTTAGCTTCTAATCTCCTTATTTTATCTATTGGGTTGTTTTTTCCTTTGAAAACTTGTCCTATTTATTGGCAATATTTTTCTTAAATATATTTTGTATTATGGCGACATGCCTCAAGAGGGTTCAAATTTGGAGAAACTATTTTCCTAGATTTTAGCCTAGGTTTTGCATAAATGATCATTCTTTCTACTTGTGCTAGTATTTTCAATCAATATTGCACTTGAAGGTGATGAGCATCATTGATACTCACACTTTAATAATTTAATAATTGTCAATACCATGGCAATGTCCACAACTGTTTGCAACAAATATTGGTTGAAATTGTATTGAGCATGCAACTACATTAACTGAAGAATAAAAACTACTATATCTAAGAATTTGTCTTATCTTATCAAAGCTTGATGAAACAAAAACAAATCTAACTCTATAATTTTAAATAACTAAAACATGTTGAAATGGAATAATAGTTCAAATAATGTAAATGTTGTAATGCTTAAAAGAAATCAAACTACTTGATTAACCAAGAAATAAATAAATACATAACACTTCCCTTCACATTAGGGAGGATTGACCCTTGCTCCTTCCCCGTGATTTGTTAGAACGTATCACTTACAAAAACAAAACCGCATTCGGAATCATGCCCTTTTTATTTATCAATAATGTTTCAATACAATTATTTTCTGTCCAAAATGTGAATCTCCCTATAATCCTAATGCATATGCCTTATATACCAAGAAAATTCAAGTTCTTCTTCAAGAGAACTTGTTATTCTCATATTCATGTAAGAGTTACATGTAGTAGTTAACATAAACTGATATCGTATTAGAGTCACAACGTAATCGAAATCATACAAGTCGAGGCGATGTCATGTATGTGACTTGTTGATCACATTTATCTTTTGAATGAAAGTGAAGTTCTTGTAAACAACATTCAACTAATGTTGGAGATCACTGGAGTCGAGAAAACTCAAGTAATCAAGCTCCTCGCATAGTGGAGGTTTCCACAAAATGAGGATTTGTAATTGCCAGTTTACTCATGTTGACTTGGATGATTTGTATGTCTAAAGAGGTAGTTTCCACCTAAATAGTCCAAGTCCCAAATGGAATTGATGTTGACTAGGCACTCCACAAGTTGTGCAAATCATATGTTGACTGGGTTAATTTTGTGCTCCATGAGTCATGTGCTCACGGCTAGTCGAGTAATGTGTTCCATTGTGTGAGTCTTGCACTATTAGGTTGTGTGAGTCTTGCTTAGGCTAATGCTAGTCATGTGCTTAGCTTATGAAAATTATTTCATTCACACTTGTTATCTCAAAACCAATTTATATCAATCAACCCAAGGAAGCATATGAAAGATGAAAGATAACCAAGATTTATGCACAAAACTTATCTTTAAGTACACAAAAATATTATTTACAATAATGCTAATATCAGTTCAATACAAGGTGATAATGAAAAAATAATGATAAAAATGGGGTTTGGAATGGGAATTCAAAAGGCTCATCACTCCCCCAAACTTATGGATTATCATGTCTTCTGCTATAGATTTAGCCATTGTTATTTAAGGATTCTACAATCTTAGTACAATTATACTCATTGGTAAAAGTAGTCCATGTTTCCACTTTTGGGTTGTTGTATCCACAAAACTCAATCATTGTTTTCTCCATTTTTCATATCTTAAAGCTAGCTAGTCTTGATCATTATTCCACCTTGGGACTGGAGCCAATATCAATGGTGGTCTAAACCACATACCTACCCAATCTTGTTCCATGTCTAACATAATTCTACATATTTCTTTGGCCCTTCTCAATGACCAAGGAGGTTGGTAGGAGACATTACCTCCTTCTTGTAAATTTCTGGGAGCAAGTCCCACCTTTTCGATAAAAAATAATTCCATATTAAAATTGGTAAAACATATGCTTTGAAATATGCTACACATGTAGAAATAATTTGTTTATACCAATCTACTAGTTGAAGATAATATATCTGAGCCTGATAACATCGTAAGAATATTTCAAGGGATGGAAGATCATGTCTCATTAAAAGGTTCTACATTAGTCTCCTCTCTTGTATAATTCCCTCTTTGGTCCCTCTAAATTATCTAATGTTGGAGTGTGGAGACAAATGACCTTAATTGCACCTCTCCTACATACATATTTATTAGGATCTCTACTTGTTTAGGAAATAGAAATTTGTGGACATAAAATTCACATAACAAATTCCTCCCAGTTGTATCTGATGATGCATATGTGGCCATGAACTACCTATCAGTTTAAAATTCTAAGGATTCATTAGAGCGAACCCTAGAAATTTTCCATTTGTAAAATATTCCTTCAAAAACTAAAAACAGGCATAAAAGTTTGAAGGTGACTGTAAGCAAGTGTTTTCTCATATAAATGGCATATTAGTGCCAAATTATCTTTCAGACCTTTTTCTCTTCCTTCAAGGTTTTGTTTTCATCCTCCACTTTCCTTAACTCATAACAATGATTCATCCATTTGACCATTCCTTTTAATACCATAATTTGGGAAACACAAAATCTGTTTGAGATGTTTTCTTTGTGGTGCTTATGACTTCTTTTTCCTTTTTTTAAAACTTTAGGGCTAAATTCCATAGTCAAATTTTGGCATTGTGTTGAATTTCTTTAATGATCTATTCTTTACTTTCCAAATCTTGTTGGAGTTGTTGAATTTGCAAGTATTTCTCAGTTCTCAATTGGGAAATGTATTCATCTTTTCCTTGAAGGGCAAGTTGCAAATTTTGTAGCATGTCTTTTGTATGTTGTAGCTCAAATTCAATTTTGGAGAGGGCCAACACTTGAGGGGTAAGAGATTCCTCATCATGGGGTGAGCTAGGCTCACCTTTAAACATAGGCATTTTCCCTTTATCTATCAACGGGAGTCTTCAAATGGGAAATGAACTCAATAACCTAATTCTCCAAAATAGGGTTTAGAGGAGGTGGAGATGTAGATGGGGAATTTTGAGGTGTGGGTTTCAGTGCCCTAATTGTGGTTGTTGCTTCTTGTTCTTCCATTGAGAGGCATCCTCTCTACTGATGCTCAATAGTTGTCCTAGAGGACCTTAATTTCTTTTTGGGCCTTTCTTCTATCATAGGCTCTATTTGGGGTTTTACATTTGGGCTAAATTTCAACCTCTAGAGCATATTTCTTTTGGAATTTGAGCCATTTCTTCATCCCATTTTGTTTTTAATGAAGTGGTGTTTGCAAATGAGATGAATCAACCCTTGAAATTTCAAATATTTAGCCCCCAATGGATTTTTTTATGGAGGAGGAAATAGAGGCATGTAAGAAATGGGAAGGTCAATTTTGTTTTGTTCCTTGGCCTCTCCAATGGCATAAGTGTATGAGGATTCTCACAACATGGCCAAGAATGATTTCATATTGGCCTTCATAGGTGAAATATTTTATAACCCATTTTGCCATAGAGCCCCATGGTTCTCGGAAAATTGGCTCTTTTTATACCTTTTGCCTTGCCATTATTATCAAAACCAATTCTAATTTCTCCTTTTTCCCCATAGAAAATATTTTAATTATCTCAGAGTATGGAGCTCTAAAATTTTCTAATTGCACTTATCGAGGAATACTAGAAATTTCACTAATAATTGAGGCATTAAACAATTTTTTTATACCTTTTACTCATGAATGTTTGTCACCGAGATTTTGGAAAACTCCTCTTTCATTGTATATTAGATTCTTCTTACATGAGCATGAAGTCCAACCATCACACCTTTTCAAAAATAGCAATGGACTTGGTGTTTGCTAATAAATCCATAGATTTTTTTGTTCATGACGAACTCTAATGCCCATTCTAGTGTACGAATAGAAGTGAAAATGGTGTAAATGGAGGTGAAAATGCATAGGAATGGAGGTGCTAAGGGCACAAGAATGGAGGTGATTAGTTTTATTGTAGATAATAAAAATGGAAGGGGTGAATAGTTAAGTCGGTGTATTTGTATGGAGGTAACATACTTATTATAATTATAAAGGGGATGCAAATTTATGGGAATGTGCGAGTGGTAA
The DNA here is from genome assembly GCA_018340775.1 of Taxus wallichiana var. yunnanensis. Taxonomy (NCBI): domain Eukaryota; kingdom Viridiplantae; phylum Streptophyta; class Pinopsida; order Cupressales; family Taxaceae; genus Taxus; species Taxus wallichiana. Next base: position 62,075,230 of record CM031241.1, read on the forward strand.
TTGGGAAGTGTGTGAGGGATAATGGGGAACATGTGAAAGGTAATGGGAAGCATGTGAATTAACACCTTGAATCGGCTAACAATTAGAACTATCATAATTAAAACTTTTGGAAACTTAAAAAGGAGTGTTGGCACATACCTTGTCACCTTTCACTTGTCATAATCCCCCTCCATGATGGATGCTCAACTGATGTTCTAATATATTGCATGATTTTGAGGTGACCACCATCTCTGGTTTTCAGCCACCTTTGTTTTATTTCAATAACTTTTTTTCTCTTTTTTTTGAAGGAATGGTCACCATTTCTGGTTTTCAACCACCCCTTCATAAGAAGATGGCCGACCATTTCTTGGTTTTCAACCATCCCCTTTTATTAACATTTTTCAAGAATCAATTTAACTTTGGATTAACTTGGACAAGGAGACCTCATCCAAGTAATTCAAAGTTGAATTGGCTTGCAACATATTTTTGAATTCTTCTTAGGATGCTGGTTTTTGGTATAAATGTAGTATATGACCATTAACCAACATCACCCTCCTTTCACCATCAATTGGAATAAGTTACACAATACCATTATTATAGACTTCTTCTATTTGATATGGGCCCATCCATCTATTTTGTAGTTTCCCTTAAAATACTTGTATTTTGAATCAAATAGCATAAAACAATATCCTCTTTAAAACTTCCTATATTTTGATGCATCGATCATGCCACAATTTCTTTGATGTTGGACTAGCTCAGTTTGATGCAATGCTTCTAGTCTCATCTCGTTCCAACTCGTTCAGCTAGATAATTCTTGATTTTTTTACCTCTGATAATTTAATCCCAACTTCAATTGTTGTTTTTAATGTCTGAATCTCATACTCTATGGGAAATATAGGTTTCTTCCCATAGACCAACTCATATGGAGTAAATCATGTAGTTGCTTTCCAAGTTGTATTATAAGCCCATACTATTTAGGAAACTTTTGCACCCAATTCTTTCTTGAAACATCCATTGTTTTGGTCAAGATGTTTTATAGTTCCCTATTGGTAACCTCAACTTGACCATTGGAATGAGGGTGGTAAGGGGATTAATTTCACTTGATATGTTTCACCTAATCGTTTGAATTGAGGTCCTTGATCTAAAACAATTGACCTTGGTGCTCCAAATCTCAAAAAATATGCTCATACAAGAAATCTGCCACCTTTTCATCTCTAACATACTAGAGAGATTTTACTTCAACCCATTTTGTTACATAATATGTGCATACCAAGATATATTCCTTCCCTTGATAAGGTGGATCAATTGGTCCTATGAAATCCAATCCCCACTTCTCAAATGGTTCCAAAACTATATGGGGTTGAAGAGGCATTTCATTTGACAATGTTGGTTTCCCCATACATTAGAACTTATCACATTGCCACACATATTTCTTGACATCCTTGTGCATTGAAGGCCAATAATATCCAGCTCCTAGAACCTTGTAATTTTTAATTTTGACTAGAATAATTCCCTCCACATGGTTCATCATGACATACTCTAAGTTTATCAAATATTTCATCTTCAATTACACACCTGCATAAAACATAATCAAGTCCACATTTAAAAGCATTCCATCAAAGGGTAAGTGCACCAAGTTGGGGGCCAAAAGAGGGTTTTACGTGGATTTTTTTGAAAAAAAAAAACTTCAACTTGTACGATTTTTTCGAAATAGTTACACTCAAAATTGGAAGATGTTGTAGAAATATGAATCATAATATTTTGAGTCTAGTTTCTAAGCTACTAAATTTTATTTAAAATAGATAAGTTTAAGTGGGTCAAACAACTAAAATACCAATAGATGATCATGTTTTTGTTAAAAACATAATAGAGTGACTTTCATGCCCCCACCATTTTTTGAGCACCATTAGTATTTTTGAAAACCCTTTGGTAGAAAGATAGCTAGGGGCATCTAGTTTGGGCTCCATTTTTAAAATATTTTTTAGAGAATATTTTTTTATTTATGATTTTTCTAGTACAAAAATTTTATGTTTTGAAAAATAATGGAGCTTCGACTGTGCCCCCCCTAACTACCTCAAAAAATATCGAAAATTAGATTTTTTTAATATGTATAGAATTATGCCTAGTTTGGGCTAGTATATATATATTTTAATTTTGATCACCCAAAAAAAAGATACACCATGAAAGATAGACATATTTACACTTCAAAAAATAGCTATAAAAAGGCATAGTTAGAAAATAAATAATATGGAAACCTTATATTAGTCAGAAAATTTGAAAAATTATATTTTTAGAAAGAAGAGACTCTGCTCTACGTTGTGGTATAATTTTTTTAAAATGGATCGATTGTTTTATTTTGATTTATCATAGAGGAAGTGTCATTTTTACATTTTCTTGTAAAAACTCGTTGTTTGCTTTGTGTTTACAGTCCATGCCTCGGGGTTAGGGATCCAAACCGGATCCCAAGCCTTGAGGCATGGCTTGGGAAAAGAGAAAACGAAAAACACGTACGCGTATGCATTTTTCTTTGTTTTATATATTGTGCCCCCCCAACGTCCCTTTCATCTCTTTCACGGGAATTCTGCAAACATTCTGTTTTGTCTACAATATTCTCTACATTCTTGCATGATTTTTTAGTATTTCATTTTGTCCCCTACCCCACTAGTTTATTTTTTCTAATCATGGGTGATAAAAGTCGAGCTAAGGACAAGAGGAAAGTCAAGAATAAGACACTCGAGCAATTGGAAAAGAAGAGAATAAAGAAATCAAGAGAATGAAAAACCTCGAGCGGGAAGGTACATCCGCTATATCAAATGTAGCTAATGTATTAGAAAATTGGGATGAAAGACACAATGAAAATGTAGAGAATAATAATTTTGCAATGAATAATGATATTGAATTGAATGATAATGTTGGTATGGATGAAGAAATTGATATGAATCCAATTGTTGAACCCTTACTTGAGAATCCAAATGTTAACCCCGAAATTTGTATGAAAACACTGAATGAAGAAAGTAACCTTGTAAACGAATCTTCACCTCTAAGAACACCTCCTTCCATTTTGCGAAGAAAACCAATTCACTTAATTGAAATTGATGAAAACATTATAAAACCAATGCCTAACAAAATGTCTGAAAGAAATGCGAGAAGAAAAGCTAGTGGAATTTGGGATAATTACTTTGAGAATTTAAATGACACACAAATATGTCAATTATTTGTTTCATTGATGAAATTAATTAAGATGAGACCTATAATGAAGACCTTGGGGTTAAGAACATCTAATGTTGTTGATCAAAATGCGTCAATTGTTGAAAACATACATAAAGCATACCAAACTGTAGGTGGCAAAAGACGCACCAAAGATAGTAATGTTACACGATGTGCACTAACTAATTGTATAGTAAGTGATAAAATAGTTAATAAACGCTTTATTCGAAAAACAAGAAATGCTTTGAAGCTAAACAAAAAAATGCTTGATGAAATCAATAGAGAGACGTAAATGTCTTGAGTTAGTCAATAACAATGACTATTGGGCTTTCTCTAGAAGACTTCCATGAAAAGACAAGAATACATCTGATATTCTAAAAGAATTAATTGTAAAATTTTGGAATGAGAACACAAGGGTGTCACCGAATAGAAGAGATACAATAAAAAGAAGAATAGGTTCTTGTAATCATAAATTGTGTGTAAAACATTTCTTATATATGATTCAAACAGAATTGTTCTCTAAGTTTAAAAATGAAAATCCACAAATTAACATTAGCCAAAGATTCTTTGAAATAAGCAAACCCTTTTATGTGAAAATCAATCACTCACGTACCACTTGTTGTTGCAGCATCATGTTGAATTTTCAATGCATTATGATGTTTTTTTGTCAAATACGTAGTGTTTTGCATACTCGACATCATGTTGCGGAGTGTGGAATAAATGTCCCACAAAAATATTTGAAGGAATTTATTCGACAATATTTTGTGAAAAATCAATAAGATAATTTTTTTATAACAAAACATGTTTGGATGGAACGTGCAACGTATGTGGTGGCTTGCCAAATCTGAAAAGTTTTATCCATGAGGAGAGTACATATGCAATAGGAAAATAATTGGTTGATTTCACCAAATATAAATTAGTGGCATATCAATTAAAATATGTAAAAGAATCTAAGAGGTGTGGGCTTGTTACAAAACAATTACTCGTATCGAGAATATATGGTCAAATTCGAGAGGAATTTTTTATGAGCATGCAAGGCACACACATAGAGATCAATGGTTGGATGAACAATTCAAGTTAAGAAAGGACACATTCCCACTTGGTACTATTGTTTCAGTAGTTGACTTCGCAGATAATTACACATTGCAGCCACAAATGGAGGTTCGAGTCTCAATATTAGAACTCGAGTGTAAGTTTCTATTTTCATGTATATAACATTCATGCACTCTCCTGAAAGCACCGAGAAAGATAAAAAAATATTAAGAGAGTATCATTTCTACATCAGTGATGATTGGACACATTCTACATAATATGTACAAGGGTGTTTCCAGGTGTTTTATGCGAACTTGAATGAGAGGAACATTAGTTTCGATCAACATTACATTTGGTCGGACAACTGCACATCACAATTCAAGAATGCACAAATATTTTATTGGCTAAGTAGGATGCACAAAGAAACAAATGTACAACATATCTGGAGTTTTACTGAGGCAGGGCATGGAAAAGGAGAGCATGATGGTGTAGGAGCATGTGTGAAAAGAGCACTTGCAAGAGAAGAGTTAAAGTTCAAGGATGGTGCTAAATTTACAGATGCAAAAACATTGTTGATTGGTGTGTCAAGAATATGGGCCATGAATCTCAAGAGAGATCAACGGTTCGTAGATATTTTTGGTTGATAGAGCAACAACATCTGACAAACTTTGAAGATTGTATGACAATTGCAGGATCAAGTGATATGCACTCATTCCGTAGTTCAGATGCAAATGCTTGGACTATTTATACTAGGTGCATGACATGTTTTTATATATCATGCATTGATTTTGCATGGAATGATTGTGAGTCACGCAGTAATCGGGTGGATGAATGGACTTGTAGACCTCTAATTCCACTCGACACACATCAAGTTCCATGAGCATTACAACTTGCAGGTCTTTAGATCAAATGACCATGCAACAAGGTACATACATATATGTACATGCCATGTTTTAGATTTATAAATTATTAAATGGTCAACTCTTAATGTATTTATAAATTGACTGAACAATTTTACTTTGTGATACATAGGGCACGTTTTTGCAATTATTGCGATGGAATTTAACGAAGAGGGAACATACTACTTCTTATCTTGTTGTGTAGAGGGGAAAAAAATTGACTTCCACAATCATTGATGGTGAAGACCTTGAGTATCCCACTAGATTAGTGGTAGTCACTAGAACTTGGCTTTGACGATATCCTATCAAAAAATCAAACATTTGGTTGTTTGAAGACTATGAAGTACATTGGAAGATACTTCACTATTCACATTTGGTCCTTGCAACAAATATTAAATTGATCAAATATTGAGGTCGCCCATCAAAAAAAAATTTGTGGAAGGTTCATGAGTCAGATCATGAAGTAATTCTTGCTACTGTCAAGAATAGAGATGATCCTTGTGGTTCATTGGATTGAATTTACAAAGGTATGTTCTTCATTAATTTAATTTGAATATTTACTTAAATGATTTTTTAAAAATTTTGTATGATTTAAAATTCTATTTAATTGCTTACTAACATGTTTATGTAGGTTAGTGGTGCCAAAAAAGCTTCCACCTTCACGTGGTTGGCACTGTCAGTAGAGAATTTATTATTCTCGAAGCCAAGTGAAGCTAAGAGAAATTAAATATTAGAAAGGAAAAAAAACATAAATTCTCATTTCACCACCTATATTGTAAAAATATCTTATTAAAATTCTCATTTCACCACCTATATTATATGAACCACCTATATTATTCAGGTGATTGGCAATGGACAACCTTACATTGACTCAGTCTAAATGGAGATGGAGAAAACTGTAAGAGGATTTCATAGAGGGCCCTGATGTGGAGGTCTTGGATTTGACGAGACGTCTCTAGGTGCCACGGAGTTCGAGAAATCACCCGTCGAAGATATGGCGTGTTTGGGCCTCGGTGGTCGTAACATGACTATGCCCTGACGAGGTAGCCTGAAAGCATGGGGAGCATAGGGACCCAAAATTAATGCTCTAATAGTGTTCACCCAGCCACCCAACATGTTGGCGTAGTTGGTTCGATCCCACGAGCTTCCGTGTGCAAACTACATGACCTCTGGTAGCCCTACACCGACTCGAGATCGCACTATTTCACATGTTTGCAAATAATAGAACATCGAGAGAACCAGATGGAGATGGAGAAAACCATGAGAGGATTTCGTAGAGGGCCCCAACATGGAGGTCTTAGATCTGATGAGACATCTCTAGGTGCCACGGAGTCTGAGAAATCACCCATCAAAGATATGGCGTGTTTGGGCCTCGTGGTCATTAAGGGACTACGCCTGCACGAGGTAGCCTCAAAAGCAAAAAGAGCATAGGGAACCAAAACGAAGCCTCCAATAGCATTCACCAGGCCACCCCGATGTGTTGGCATAGTTGGTTCGGTCCCACAAGCTTTCGTTTGCAAACTATAACCTTTGGCAACCCTACACTGACTCAGATTGAACTATTTCGCGTTTGCAACCAATAAAGACAACGACAACCGGATAGACGGAGAAAACCGTGAGAGGATTTCATAGAGGGCCCTAACATGGAAGTCTCATATCTAACAAGACGTCTCTAGGTGCCACGAGTCGAGAAATCACCCATCAAAGATATGATGTGTTTGGGCCTTAGGGTTGTTAAGGGACTACGCTAAGAGGTAGCCCGAAATCACGGGAGCATAGGGAACCAAAATGAATCCTTAAATAGTGTTCATCAGGCCACCCCGACGTGTTGGCATAGTTGGTTTGGTCCCACAAACTTCCGTTTGCAAACTACAACATCCGTAGCCCTATATTGACTCAAATCAAGCACTATTTCATGCATTTGTAAACAATAGCATAACGAGAGAACCAGATGGAAACAGAGAAAAAAGTGAGATAATTTCATATAGGGACCCAACATGGATGTCTTGGATTTGACGATATGTCTCTAGGTGCCACGAGTCTAATAAATCACCCGTCCGAAGATATGGTGTGTTTGGGCCTCGTGGTCATTGGGGACTATGCCCGGATGAGGTAGCCCGAAAGCACGAGGAGCATAGGGAACAAAAAAAAAGCATCCTATAAATTCACCAAGACACGCCAATGTGTTGGTGTAGTTGGTTTGGTCCCACGAGCTTCCGTTTACAAACTACGGCGTCTGATGCCCTCTACACCGACTCATATCAGTGCACTATTTCGTGCATTTGTAAACAATAAAGACATCGAGAGAACCAAATGGAGATAGAGAAAACTGCGAGAGGATTTCGTAGAGGGACCTGATGTGGAGGTCTCAGATCTAACGAGACATCTCTAGGTGCCATGAAGTCCGAGAAATCACCCATCAAAGATATGGCGTGTTTGGGCCTCATGGCTCTTAAGCAACTACTCCCGACGAGGTAGCCCAAAAGCACGAGGAGCGTAGGGAACCAAAATAAAGCTTCTAATAGCATTCACCTTGCTACCCTAACATGTTGACATAGTTGTTTTGGTCCCATGAGCTTCGTTTGCAAACTACATCATCCTGACACCTACACTCGACTCAAACCGCACTATTTCGCACGTTTGCAAAACACTAAGCATAAAGCGAGAGAACTAGATGGAGATGGAGAAAACCACGAGAGGATTTTGTAGAGGACCCTAACATGGAGGTATTGGATCTAATGAGATATCTCTAGGTGCCACAGAGTCTGAGAAATCACCCGTCGAAGATATGGCGTGTTTGGGCCTCAAGGCTCTTAAACAACTACGCAAGGACGGGGTAGCCCGAAAGCACGGGAGTGTAGGGAACCAAAATGAATGCTCCAATAGCATTCACCTTACCACCTCGATGTGTTGGTGCAGTTGGTTTGGTCCCACGAGCTTTTGTTTGCAAACTACAATGGTCTGATAGCCCTATACTGACTCAGACTGCACTATTTTACGCGTTTGCAAACAATAACACAACGAGAGAACCAGATGGAGATGGAGAAAACTGCGAGAGGCTTTCGTACAGGGCCCTGACATGGAGGTCTTAGATCTAATGAGATTTCTCTAGGTGCCACGAAGTATGAGAAATCACCCATCAAAGATATGGCGTGTTTGGGCTTCAAGGTGATAAGGGACTATGCCCAGACGAGGTAGCCCGAAAGCACAGGAGCGTAGGGAACCAAAAAAATCCTCTCGATAGCATTCACTAGACCATTTTGACATGTTAGCCGAGATAGTTTGGTCCCATAAGCTACCATTTGTAAAATACAACATCTAGCAGCCTTACACTGACTTAGACTACACTATTTCGTGCGTTTGCAAACAATAGACAACGAGAGAACCAAATGGATATGGATAAAACCGCGAGAGGATTTCATAGGGCCCTAACAATTTTTCCATATTAGTACTTGAATAGCTTCAAATGAGCTTCAAATAAATTACAATTCTAAACGAGTTTCAGGCTCAATTATCAATACTTCATTGTAGTTTTTCTTGTCACAAGATGTCTTTTGAACTACCTGGTTTGATTTGTGAAGTTGAAGCAACTTGGGATTAATAAAAAAATAAACTTGGAATGTTGTCATTAATATTATCCATGATTCTATTGACAACATCACATAGATCTTCCATTCCATTTAAGTTGTGATCCTTCCACGCTTCCCATTTTTCCTTTTCTTCTGCTCGTATCTTCTCTTTAAGTTCTTCCAGATGTTTTTGGGTAATCAAATTGAATCTTTATGACTTTTAGGAGGCATTTCTTCTTGAATCATAGTGACATATTCACCTAATTTTTTTCTTCACGATGTTCATTGTCATCTAAATTTGAAGACTGAAATTTATATGGCCTTTGGCTTCTTTTTGGGCACAAACAACCTTTTGTAATGTCCAAAAAAATGCAGGCTCTTCATTCTCTATTTGATTAAAGATATTCATTCTTTCAAAATGAACAATTGGAACATTGGTGGTCTCCCCAACAAAACTAAGTTCATAGTCTACATAGTTGCATCCTGTGGAAAAATCATTGAACATTGGTGGTTTCCTCCACCCGTGCTTTCAGGCTACCTCGTTCGGGCGTAGTCTCTTAAGAGCCCTGAGACCAAAACACCTTATATCTTCGACATGTGATTTCTCAGACTCATGGCACCTAGAGATGTCTCATTAGATTTGAGACCTCCACATCGAGGCCCTCTACAAAATCCTCTCGCGGTTTTCTCCATCTCCATTCGGTTCTCTCGTTGTCCTATTGTTTGCAAACGCTCGAAATAGTGTAGTCTGAGTCAGTGTAGGGCTGCCAGAGGCTGTAGTTTGCAAACAGAAGCTTGTGGGACCAAACCAACTACGCCAACATGTTGGGGTTGCTAGGTGAACACTAGTGGAGGCTTTTTTATGGTTCTGTTATCCAAAATGTGCCCCACCATTTTTTGTGGCTAACTCCTTGTGTTCTTGCCTCTCTTGTGCCTCGCCTACATTTTTTGATTTTAAAGCACTCAAGGCTTTCGGAAATGGCACCATCGGATAGAGCTCTCTCTCACCTTTCTAAAAGGTAAAGTTTGCCTCCTAACTCCTTATATTTTTCAAGTTATGGCTCGGTGGAGTTTTTGTGGAAAATTTTCCCATTTGAGGCCCGCAGCCAATAGGAAGCTGCCACGTGGCAGAGGAGTTCGGGGTTGGAGGCAAATTTGAAATTTTTCCAAGTATTTTGGTCGAAGGTTCAAATGGAAATTTTTGCCCGTGGGGCCCGCGGACCAATCACAGTGTGACACGTGTCACAAGGGGAAGGCGCAATGAAAAATTGGCTAAGTGTTTGAGAAGGAAAAATTTTGAATTTTGGCCCGCGGCCAATAGGAGCACGACACGTGTCCAAAGTAGTGGCGGGCGCGGGGGAAAATGAAATTTTTTCCAAAGTGTAAGAAAAGTCAAAATTTTCAAAGGAAAACCCGCGGAAAGGGAAGGAGAGAGAATTGCGTGGCCAATCAGTGCCCGACACATGGCATCCGACCAGCGGAGCACGGAGAATTTTTGAAAAAATTTCCAAAGACAAAAAAGAGGTAAAATTTGAAAATTCCCGCCGATCCGTTTTTAAATCATTTTTGCCCTAAATCTTCAAATGATCATATCTTTTGATCCAGAGCTCGAATTTTTGCGTTCTTTATATAATTGGAAAGCTGTTAAAATTATCTACATGATTCCATGGTCAATGTTTAATTTTGGTTTATTTTGGAGAGAGAAAATTCAAAAACGGTTCTGGTACGTGTCCATGGCCAGAAATGACATTTCAACAACCAAATTTAATACAAAATGGGTCGCATTCTTCTCCAATATGGTCAAAAATGATAGGTTATGGGTTTGTAAGGTCCTCCATGCTGTTTTAATGCATTTTCCATCAATGAGGAATGGGCTCCCACGTTTTTTACATTTTCTCTCTCCTGGGCTCGACCCATGCATTGTAAAAGCTAGATTTGGCTCATTTCTTGAGGGTTGAACACTTTTTGGCATTGCAAACTTCTTCTTTCACCTCCAAAAAGTGATAGTTGTAAGAATCAGACCTTTTTCATAGTTTTTAACAGTTTATACCTCTTTGATGGTAGAATACAAGAGATTTTTACATGGAATTGATAGTGCAAACTCGTGAATGCTTTTAGTCCTCTGTTTGTATTGTTTTACTTCATTTTAAGACCTCTAATTACATCTATCAGCTTGTGTATGTTTTCCCTTGTTGCATTTCATGAATTTGTGTCTATTTACATGGCAAAAAATGTTTCACCACTCCTTTTGGTGCATCACCATCTTTAGTTTAGTTTCATTTTTACATTTTTATCCCTGTCTCCTTGCAATCTAGGGTAGAATTAGGATTAGAACCTCTGTAGTTGTGCAAAATATAGATCTAAATCAAAGGAGTTTGAGGAACCAGCCTCTAATCTGGAGATTCCTCTCTCATTTTCACAAGTCCCACACTTGGAGAGAGGTTTCCATGTTGTGCAATCACACTGGATGCTCTAGAATCAACTTAGAAACCTGATTTGCATCTGGGGTGTTGCTGATTCGCAATAGTGCAACAACAGCTTCTAGAGAGAGTGGTCTCCAAAGAAGGATTAGCAATTGATCCAGAGAGAGTTGAAGCCATAAGAGCACTACCATTGCCAAGCCACAAGAAAGCCCTTCAGAGTTTCTTGGGGAGGATAAACTTTGTTCGGAGGTTTGTCCCAGATTTTGCAGCCCTTGTCAAGCCCATCACCAAAATGTTAAAGAAGAGCATGGCTTTCAAGTGGACAGCAGAAGGCAAGGAGAGTTTTGAAGCAATCAAAGAAGCTATCTCTCAAGCACCAACTCTCATCAACCCAGATTTCTCCAAGGATTTCATCCTCTATGCATTTGGAGGTAATGATACTATTTCTGCCATTTTGGTACAGTGCAATGAACAAGGATAATGATGAGCAAACAATTTCTTTATTCACCCAGAGCCTAGATGACTATGAGGTGAGGTATTCTTTTAGTGAGAAGCATGTGGCGTGAATCGAAGCTTGAAGAAATTCAAGCATTTAGTCTCAAACAACAAGGTCCAGCTTTGGTCTCACATGTTGGGGTTAAGGAATTCCTCCTTAACAAAGATTTGAATGAGAAAAGGGCAGGTTGGATCACCCGTGTCATGGAGTATGACATTGAGATCAAAATCACCAAGTCGGGTAAGAGGAAAAGGATTGTGTGAGCATCTGGTTTTGGGGAAGAAAAAGAAGCATGCAATGAAGGAGAGGCTTTTTTTGACAGCTTCAAGACAGCCATGAGCCATGTGGCACTCAAGAAGAAAACAATGCTGCCCCCACTCCTTGCTAGACCCAAGGTATAATGCACTTCCTAAGCACAAAAGCCTATGCCCTCCGTGAGATGAACAAGACCCAAAGAAGACACTTCAGATTGCAGGTGCTATCCCATATGCCATTGTTGATGGAGTTTTGTTCAAGAAAGATGTGATTGAGTCCGCTTGAGATGCATTAGCACAAATCAGATTCATAGGGTGTTGGAAGAGTTCCATGGTGGATCAGCTGGTGGTCATTTTGCACCGAGAGTGATAGCTCTAAAAATCATGAAGGCTGGTTATTATTGGCCTAAAATTTTCAGTGATTGCTATGCATGGATCAAGAGGTGTAAGAATTGTGCATTCTTCACAGGAAAAGAGAGACTTGCTGCCCTTCCATTGCATCCAATCTCAGTTGACCAGCCATTCATGCAATGGGGTTTGGACTTCATTGGAGTCATTAATCCTAATTCAAGTCAAGGGCACAAATGGATTTTGATAGCCACGGACTACTTCACCAAGTGGACTGAAGCAGTAGCACTCAAAGAAGCAAATGAGTCCAAAGATCTTAGACTTTTATGAGGGGATAAAGAACCAGATTTGGTATACTCTTGCTACAATAATCTCGAGATAATGCATTGGAATTCATCGGATCTAAGGTGACCGAGTGGGCTGTTAAGAATGGGATCTACCTAAGCACTTCATCAAACTATTACCCTCAAGGTAATGGCCAAGCCGAGTCTACAAACAAGAACTTGTTGAGGATCATTAGGAGGACTCTTGATGAGAATCAAAGGTCTTGGCATACCAAACTAAAATCAGCCTTATGGGCTGATAGGATAACTCCCAAGAGATCCATAGGTAACTCTCCATTCAAGCTTGTTTATGGAAGAGAGGCAATCTTGCCCATGTCACTTGAGTTGCCAACATTGGAACTCATGAAGCAGTTAGAGTTGCTAGAGTTTGGGCCCATGGAAGTGAGATATGCAGAGTTGATGGAGCTACAAGAGATTAGAAATGAGGCATCCCAAGCAATGGAGAAGAATCAAGCTTTGATCAAGAAGACCTTTGATAGGAAGGCCAAGGATAAATCTTTTCAAGTTGGAGATCTAGTGTTGAAATGGGATGTGGATAGAGCAAAACCAGGAAGGCATTCAAAATTTGATGCCATTTGGAGTGGCCCATACATGGTCACGAAGTGCAAGAACAACAATGCTTTCCAATTGGCCTCATTGGATGGTGAAGAACTATAGATTCCAGTCAATGGAATCTATCTCAAGTATTGCTTCTAGAGGGAAATTTACCACCTTGTAAATATTAGATTAGATTTTCATTCCTCCAAGTGCTTTGCACATTGTTTTGTTGTAGGTTAGTTTTGCTTTCCCTAAGTGCTTTGGCACAGCTTGCTGTCCCTGGAGATGTTTTGTAGTCCTTGCTTCCATCATGTGATATTCCATCTTCCTCCTTGCACATTCTAAGTTAGTTGGGGTTCTAAATAGAATATTTGATGGCTCCATGCCCAATGGACTACTTCAGGCTACTGGTACTTTCATCTAGCAGGTAGATGACCCCTCTGAGTCGCCAAAATTGTTATCCAAAATGTTCCCTAGCTCATTTTTTGTGGCTAACTCCTTGTGTTCTTACCTCTCTTATGCCTCAGTCTACATTTTTGATTTTAAAGCACTCAAGGATTTCTGGAAATGGCACCATCGAGATAGAGCTCTCTCTCGCCTTTCCGAAAGGTAAAGTTTGCCTCCTAACTCCTTATATTTTTCAAGTTATGGCTCGACGGAGTTTTTGTGGAAAATTTTCCCATTTGAGGCCCGCAGCCAATAGGAAGCTGCCACGTGGTAGAGGAGTTCGGGGTCGGAGGCAAATTTGAAATTTTTCCAAGTATTTTGGTCGAAGGTTCAAATGGAAATTTTTGCCCGCGGGGCTCGTGGACCAATCACAGTGTGACACGTGTCACAAGGGGAAGGCGCAATGAAAAATTGGCTAAGTGTTTGAGAAGGAAAAATTTTGAATTTTGGCCCGTGGCCAATAGGAGCACGACACGTGTCCAAAGTAGTGGCGGGCGCGGGGAAAATGAAATTTTTTCCAAAGTGTAAGAAAAGTCAAAATTTTCAAAGGAAAACCCGTGGAAAGGGAAGGAGAGAGAATCAAGCGTGGCCAATCAAGACTGACATGTGGCATCCGACCAGAGCGTGAGAATTTTGAAAAATTTTCCAAAGACAAAAAAAGAGGTAAAATTTGAAATTTTTTCCCCTCGATCCATTTTTGCCCTAAATCTTCAAATGATCATATCTTTTGATCCGTAGTCTGGGATTTTGGGTTCTTTATATCATTGGAAAGTCATTAAAATTCTATACATGATTCCATGGTCAATTTCTAATTTTGGTTCAGTTTGGAGAGAGAAAATTCAAAAATGGTTCTGGTATGTGTCCATGGCCAGAAATGACATTTCAACAACCAAATTTAATACAGAATGGGTCGCATTCTTCTCCAATATGGTCAAAAATGACAGGGTATGGGTTTGTAAGGTCCTCCATGCTGTTTTAATGCATTTTCCATCAATGAGGAATGGGCTCCCACGTTTTTTACATTTTCTCTCTCCAGGCTCGACCCATGCATTGTAAAAGCCAAATTTGGCTCATTTCTTGATGGTTGAACACTTTTTGGCATTGCAAACTTCTTCTTTCACCTCCAGCAAGTGATAGTTGTAAGAATCAGACCTTTTTCATAGTTTGTAACAGGTTTATACCTCTTTGATGGTGGAATGCAAGAGATTTTTACATGGAATTGACAAAGGCAAACTCGTGAATGCTTTCAGTCCTCTGTTTGTATTGTTTTACTTCATTTTAAGACCTCTAATGACATCTATCATCTCGTGTATGTTTTCCCTTGTTGCATTTCATGAATTTGTGTCTATTTATATGGCAAGAAATGTTTCACCACTCCTTTTGGTGCATCACCATCTTTAGTTTAGTTTCATTTTTGCATTTTTATCCCTGTCTCCTTGCAATCTAGGGTAGAATTAGGATTAGAACCTCTGTAGTTGTGCAAAATATAGATATAAATCAGAGGAGTTTGAGGAACCAACCTCTAATCTAGAGATTCCTCTCTCATTTTCACAAGTCCCACACTTGGAGAGAGGTTTCCATGTTGTGCAATCACACTGGATGCTCTAGAATCAACTTAGAAACCTGATTTGCATCCAGGGGTGCTGCTGATTTGCAACAACAGCTTCCCCACAATCCCCGTGCTTTCTGGGCTACACCATCCGGCGTAGTCGCTTAAGAGCCCCGAGGCCCAATCACGCCATATCTTCGACCGGTGATTTCTCGACTACGTGACACCTAGAGATGTCTTGTTAGATCGGAGACCGCCATGTCGAGACCCTCTATGAAATCCTCTCATGGTTTTCTTTTTCTCCATCTGGTTCTCTCAATATGCTATTGTTTGTAAACGCGTGAAATAGTGCGAAAGTCACGAGTCGGTGTAGGGCTGCTGAGGTCGTAGTTTGCAAACGGAAGCTCATGGGACTAAACCGTCTAGGCCAACACGTCCAAATGGCCTAGTGAATGCTAGTGAAGGATTCATTTTGGTTCCTATGCTCCCCGTGCTTTCATGGCTACCTCGTTCGAGTGAAGTCTCTTAAGAGCCTCGAGACCAAAACACATTATATCTTCGACATGTTATTTCTTAGACTCCGTGGCACTTAGAGATGTATCTTCATATTTGAAACCTCCATGTTGAAGCCCTCTACAAAATCCTCTCGCGGTTTTCTCCGTCTTCATCCGATTCTCTCGCTGTCCTATTGTTTGTAAACGTGCGAAATAGTGTAATCTCGAGTCAAGTATAAGGTCTGCTAGATGCTTTGTATTTTGCAAAGGGTAGCTTTTGGGACCGAATCGTCTGGGGACAACATGTCTCGTATGTCCCGGTGAACACTAGTAGAGGCTTTGTTTTCGTTCCTACGCTACTCATGCTTTTGGGCTACCTTGTCCAGGCGTAGTCCCTTAAGATCCTTGAGGCTAAAACACGCCATATCTTCGACGAGTGATTTCTCGACTTCGTGGCACCTAGAGATGTCTCGTCGATTTGAAACCTCCACATTGGGCCCCCTACAAAATCCTCTCGCGGTTTTCTCCGTTTCCATCCGGTTCTCTCACTTTTTATTGTTTGCAAAAATGACCAAAATAGTGCGGTCTTAGTCGGTGTAGGGCTACCCCTTCGGGCGTAGTCACTTAAGAGCCCCGAATGACTAGATTGGCTTAAGAATGAATTTGATAGGGGTATGTCTAAGAACACATGGGAGTTATCAATCACCTAGTAAATCTTTCTTGTTTAGTTTTGTATGGGAGTCGGCCTAGCCTATGGCTTAGTGACCTTCCATCCATTGATAATTTATGTTATGATAAACCCATGGATGCTTTCAAAAGCACCTTAAAAGGATAGGGTTAGTCATCAATCCTAGTGAAGGGTGTGATGTGATTTCCAAATAACTTGAAATGCATACAGATTTAAAGGTAGTAACACAAATTGGCCAAGATTAGACAATCAAGAATCATTGATTATGCGAATCCGAATGTCATTACATCTGGAGACATTCTCAAGCATTGGAGTTATGTATATGGAAAGAAATTCTCAAAATATCAACGAGATGAAAGGCATCAAATTGTGACAACCGCTCGGGTGTTTTAACAGGGAGAAGACTATGAAGCATAGAAGAATGTAGTAAGTGCATGATAAGATATGAACCAATACAAAGAGACCATGAGCAAGAAGAAGCGCAAGTAAGGTAAATACATATATACACATTAATAAATTGAATGAATAATTACTCAGATTAGGTAACTCTTTATATAAATACATTATATAAATATTGATTTCTAAAGTTTGATGCATATTATACATTGAAAATGCTAGTACATGTACATCACCAATAAATGAAAAAATAATCCATAATGTCTTAAATATTGTCAAGTGCACATCATATTAGATTCATGCAAAAATAATCTCAGAAATATAAGGTCTCATACAAAATTTCAAGTTCCAAATAGTATTTTAATGTGCATAATAAACACAAAATGCCCAAATAGGTCATATACCATCAAGTTCAAATGCCATATAGGCTTACATACAATGCCATGCACATAGGCATACAAAAAGAATGTCATGTAAGACATATATATTTCCTACTCATCAAAATCTATCCCTCTCTTGGCCTTTATTTAATAAGGCCCTCCCTTAGATGAAGATGGAGATCCATGAGATGAATTTGGATCGTCCCAAGCCCATGCTTTGAGTCCTCTTCCATTGAATACTCACCTCGTAGATGAGCCTCAAATGCAAACAATGTGTTTTTTAAACTTAATTTATATATGTTTTCAACATGTATTTAAGACCATGCTAGAATGAAAGTATTTACATAAATACAAAAACTTACCGCAAGTTTTCAATCATGCCAAATTTACATCTCAAGCTCAGATGAGTCATCGGGAGCTCCCGCTGCCCGAGACGGACGGGGGTATGAAGACGAAGAGATGGAGGATTCCATGCCCTCGAAGTCAAAAAGGAGGGGGTTGAAGTTCCCTACATACACATAAGATCAAAAAATCTAACATTAGAATTAGCGAAAATATAGCTAAGTACATGTATCTACATAATGACAATATTTTAACTAATTTTATCAATATAGAACTATTGTTTTTACCCCGCCACGCCTGTGAATCAAATGAACAGGTCAAGCTACATCACTGTCACATGTAACTCCCGTATACACACAATGAAGGAAATTATTAACATAATTTAATAATTCAACAATGAAAGACATTACTAACATGTAATTTAACATAATATGAATTACACGACAAATTTAACAAAATTTACGTGTTGTTTGAATACCTCGGTGAGTTGCACGCGTAGATGAAATCGCAGCGATAACACCTTTATCTACTTGTCACAGAGATGGTGGGGTGTCTAGTGAAGTCAACATGTTTATCAAACATGTATATCACGTGAGTTAGATGGACATACAAGAACATACATATATTTGACTTCAAAACTTATATATATATATATATATATATATATATATACATGCAAATATATACACACACACACACATGTATGTGAAAATTTTACATAATTAACATTCTAAATTACCTTTGTGAATGTATGTGTATGCATGGTGCTCACCACCTATGGTCGGGATGAAGATGTGCCTCCCACGCACTGTAATATCAATGCATGTACATGTAAAAATATAATTATTTCAAAAATTTAACATATATAAGTAAATCAGGTACTCCAAACTTTTTGTAACACACATAACAAAACATAACAAATTTACCTGCGAAGGTGACACCGATGAATGTAATCCAAATGTCTCACTCAAAAGGACATCTAACATAGTGACATTATCATGTTCACCCCTAGCACCAGGTGCACCAAAATTAGTATGCATGAAAGTATCGTCCTCCTCGGCCCCAAACATATGCTACCACATGACGAGAAAAAATGTGGCCTCATGCTAGTACTCCCTGAAGGAATAATCTATGTACCTCTCGTGAGCATTTGGCTCAGAATCTCCCTCGTATGTTGAACAAGGGTCACGTATATCCCCTGAAGTGCGTGGATGTATCAATCTCTATTGTCTCCTTCACTACTTGAGGGACAATCTCGGGTGAGGGGGCTTCGTCTGGGAATCTACCATGCTTTGAATAGGTGCACATTGTGCACCCGGTCGATCATGTGCGATCCTTTTCCTCGGCCTGAAATCTCAGAAATCAAAATAATTTGGGATCTCGTTGAGGATAAACTTGCAATAGAGTTTCGTTAGAAAGTATAGTGGCACCTCATTGTTATTACAACGTGGAAAATCAAACACCATCCAACATTGGTCCCAAAAATTATTTTTAATCAAATTATTATTGCACCAATGGATGGGAAATCATTTACATGTCAACGGAATAAGAAAATTAGTGTGGGGGTCCATGAATAAGGTGCATATGAGTTCTTTTGAAATTTCTTTTTCTTTACATCCATATATGACAATTTGTTGGAATAATAAACCCTACAACCCTCTCTCGTAATTTGTCCAATGATCAATTTTCCCCATTGCTACGTCGATTTGAACAAGTAATGCCTCCAATGTGTTTGCAAGAGAGCACAGTGGGGGTTTGTAGATTGTGCATCCTTCATTGTTTTGATTAAATCTTGAATTTCAATTTTGTTTTCAACTATTTGGGCTGCTAAATCTTCTTGACTACTCGAGGATGTTGATCAATTGTGGGAGTGTCGGGAGGGATGTCGAGAATAAAAGGGTTTGGTTTTGGTTGATTCCCTTGACCTCTAATTATAATAAAAATATGTATTCAATTCAAATTTTAATCTATAATTATCATATTTCAATGCAATTTTGAGAAAATAATTTTGCTTACCTCTTCTCTATGGTGCCATCATCGATTCAAATCTTCCCAGTGATCCAGAAACAATCCTTTGAGCTTGAGATCTAGTTGAATGAAAAAATGTGAGGGCACGAATAAGCTTTGAAACTCGCGTTTGAGGGAGGTAAAATGATAGAGGCTCGGGCCTCTTTTTTTTTTTTATAGTAGGCATAATGCATACACGTTATGCTTTGGTGATTCTTGAGCCAAAAAATTAAAATGTGAGTGCGTTTTAACAAAATCCATATGCGTTTTACTTTTTTTTTTCAGATTCTTATCCTGGTTTTTGGCCCCAACTTCGTGCACTTACCCCAAATTATTTGTACATTACACTCTTCTTGATTAACTGTTTTCTTTGCTTGGGTGTAAGAAAAGATGGAAACTTCCCTGTGGCCAAATAATTAGCCATATCAACAAACCAAGGAGAGATGGTGGAAATAGTAAATAAGTTCTAATATGAGAAAAAATATTCATTTGTTCATTTGTACTCAAACAATTATTCTTGATAGAAATTAGCTACCACATTTTCTTTACTAGGTCTATCAACAATTTTAATATTGAATTCTTGCAACAATAACAACCATCTAACAATTATTCCTTGAACCAAGGGTTTTTTCATTAAATATATAATGACAGAGTGGTCTGTATGAATGATTACTTCATACCCTATGATGTAGTGGTGAAATTTATAGATTACATATATACAACTATAAGAAATTTATTTTCTAGGGCAGCATAGTTCTTTTAACTAGGAGATATTTTTATTGATGTAATAAATTGCATGCATTTCCTCTCCCTCTTCTTGTTGACCCAAAACAACCCCAACTACCTCATTGGAAGCATCAGTTTGAATATGAAAGGGAAGATTCCAATTTGGTCCCCTAAGAACTGGAGTATTAGTTAGTTTCTCTTTATGATGTTAAAAGCTTCTTGACAAGCTTCTGTCCACTAGAATTTAGAATCCTTAGTTAAAAGTGCAAATAGTGGAGAGGCTATTTTTCTAAAGTCAGAGATAAATCTCCTATAATAACATGCATGTCTTAAGATACTTTTACCTCGGTCGACTCGTAGGTGACGTGAGTTGTATAATGATCTTCACTTTGTCTAGATCCACTTTGATTCCTTCTACTAAAATATGGTGTCCCAAAACTATCCCTTGTTCCATCATAAAAAGACACTTCTCATGATTGAGAGATAATTGATGTTTCTCACATCTAGAGAGAACTTTATCCAAATTATTCATTTCCTCTTAGAATGTAGTTCCATAGACTATAAATTCATCCATATAAATTTCCATAGAATCATGAGTAAGATCTACAAAAATTTCTAGCATCTCTGAAAGGTGGCACATGCATTACATAGAAAAAAAGTTAAAACTATATAAGCATATGTCCCCCATGGGAAAGTGAATGTGGTCTTTTCTTGGTCTTTTGGTACTACCATTATTTGGTTTTATCCACTAAAGCCATCTAAAAATGAAAAATATCTTTTCCCTGATAGGTTGTCCAAAACTTGGTCAATGAATGGTAAAGGGAAATAGTCTCTATGAGTAGCTTTTTTCAATTCTCTATAGTCAAAAAAACCCCTCCATTTTCCATTTTTATTCAGTACTATGACTAATGGAGACACCCACTAACTATCTGAGATTGGATAAATAAATCCCACCTGGAGTAGTTTCTCAATTTCAGTCTTCACAATGTCTCTTAGGGCATGGTTTATCCTCCTATGGGGTTGTCTAATTGGTCTAGAATCAGTGGTGTAGATGTGATGTGTAAAAATGTTAGGATGAATACCCTTCATATTATTATATTCCCGAGAAAATCTTAAGGATGGGAGCGTAAAATTTTAAATAGGGCATTCTCCTCTTGACACAAAAATCTATGCACTTGGGTACATTTCTAGGTCCTAAAGCATACTAATGTATACATGATTCTTAAACAAGAAAACTAGCGGTTGAAAACTCCTTTTATCCTTTTGGTTTCTTTATCTCTTGCACTTTAATATCTTTACACATCTTACAGCCTACCGCCACTTGAATGATTTACCTTTTGATGGCCTCGAACACTAGTGCCCAATTAGGACAGAAGTGCCCAGACGCTCATGTCCCTCATGGGCACTCATGTCCCTCTCTTCATTAGTATTACTCTTTTGGGTCCTTTCACTTCTTGGTCACCTTTTAACACTTTGGGTCAACCTTTTAGTTGTCAATTATGAAATTTAAACAAGGGGAATCATATAAACTTAGTTACTTCTTCTAAATAAGGTAATAACATTATAAGCGTTATCTATCATCACATAATATTATACAAAGGCACAAGAGAAATACAAAGTACATATTGTTGGTCCAAAAAAGTGTCGGTTAGGTAGGCCGTGAGAAACAGGTCAACAAAGGTGTGCGGGGCATAGCCCCTCTTTGAGACAACAAAGTGAAACTGGTTTATTGCTAATCTATCAAGCAGGAATCTATGCAAATCTACACTATTCTAACTTTAAGGGGTTTGGGATCTCATCCCAGTAGAGGTAGTTCCAACTACGAATAGAAATGTAGGAGGGAAGGAACGGAGGAGGGTAGATCTGAAGGAAGAAAAGAAATGAATTCCAAGATAGAAAGGTCAGAAGGTTTATGCTTTAGGCTGGTAGTAAATAGAGCCAAACTTACTTGCATAAATAAATAAAGCAATATTGATGAACATATGATGATAATAGGAATGAATCCAATAGAATAAAAACATAGATCTAACTTAAGAAAGATCTAATGCAAATAACACATATATTGAGCACAAAGTCTATATATATATATATATATATATATTTCTTATTACAAGAAAGTACAAAGTATTTCTTTCCTCCTTTTTCATACAAAAAATGTCCACCTGGAATACAACAAGTATTCCAAAGTATTTATAGAAGGAGAAGAGGAAAGAAGAAAAACCAACCAACCACTATTTACAAAATATCTTACAAGATATTTACAAAATATCTAAAAAGTCAAAAGTTGACTTTGGGCAAGTTTTTGGATGACAACATCCCATGGTGCAACATGGATGATGTCATCATAAATGCCAACAAGCTTTTTAAATATTTTACAAAAATGATCAAAGCATACATAAGAGGAGAAACTACTCCTCATCATCTCTTTGCTCAAACTTGGTGTCCTGCTTTTGATCAGGAGAGGTGATATGACACTGTGCTCGATATTCCATGAACTTGCTGATCATTACCTAAAGTTGATCATGATATGGACCTTTGAAATGGTCGCCAATGACTTTGCAAGTTTCTTTCTCATTCTTAAGCTTGTCGGGTAACTTTGTCAAACTATTCGCATGCATCTATCAGAAGTCAATGAAATCACGGTAGGCCAAGAGGTTATTGATTGACTCTTGGTCGAAAGTGACCTCTGGTGCCAAACCTTGAGTGACTATAGCCTTGAAGCACTGGAATGTATCGTCTTCTTCCCTTAAGGTGTACGATTTAGTGAGCATCCCTGGAGACATATTTGTAACTGTCTACTCCATGTTGTATCGTGCATCCAGGGCTTCATCCTTGATTTTATCTATCCTCTCTAGGATATATTCCATTTGATCAACCCGGTAATCTAATGCAATGAGAGATTTATTATGTGCCCGCGGGTGATCGATGACACCGACCTTCAATAGGTCGTTAGCTGAGTAGTTAGCCATTGCTTGGAATGTTTCATGTTGCAACCTGGCATTATCCAACTCCTCGGAGAGGGAACCTGCTACTACTTGTAGCTCCTTATTTGCTTGATCTATATCCTGGTAGAGCACTGTGAATTTCCTAATCATTTCCTCACTATCTCTGAGGATTCGCTCAATCCAGGAGGATACTGTTGTGCCTTGTTCACCAATCTTAGCATATTCATTTATTTTATCCTGACTGAGAACTTCAATGGGTTCGGCGGCAGTCACAGGAGGAGCGTTGCCCATTTTCTGCAATGCTTGGAGGAGATGTTTGTTTTGTTCCTTGAGTATTCTCTTCTCCTCTTTTTCTTCTTATAGCTTCTTGCAGAGAGCATCCACAATAAGACAAGGCCTCTCCTTGTAGGCTTTCAGATGAGGTTCCCATTGTGACTTGAGTCACTGTGAAGTCTATGGGAGACAGATCCTTCTTTTCCTTGGTGGGGTCCGGTATGCAATCTCCATGACTCTCTCCCCAAAGTGCTTTTTGAAAAGCGAGTTATGGCTTTTTTCTTCTTGGGTCCCTTCTTTGGAATGACGGAGAAGTCCATGGGTGTGATGGGAACCTTTCTCTTATGCTGGCCCAGATGGTTAGAAATCCAACTAGGACTTATGGGAGTGGGAGTAGAGGGAATAGAAGAAGAAACAAGAGTGAAAGGGGAAGCAACTGTAGAGGCCTCAGGAAGTATGTTGAAACACTTGGTGGTGGCATCAACAAGGAGTCCAAAGTGCTTGCTGCTTGTGGGGCTTGGAGTTACTACAAGAGAAGAAAAGGACATGGAAATGGAAGGGATCTACAATTGGATGGAGGGAACACTGGGTGACAGATCTCGTGAGAGAGGAGAAGATGGAAGAGGTGGGAGATGGAAGGGAGGAAGGGAGAGAAGAAGACACATCCATAGGAATAGATGCTTCAATGATCAGGAGGGGGGAAGAAATGGAAGAAGGGATGTTGGGTACCTTGGCAGTTGTAGTTGTGACAACATCCTGAGTGGATGTATCCGTTGAAACTTTTGTTGTTCCTTCTTTTCCGGAGATATCGGGTTGATTACTTTTTCTCGAAGTAGTAGGAGGGCTTTTAGGAGCTTTCTCTTGTTTTCTTGATTCACCCTCCTTGTCTTTCCCTTTTCCTTTCGGCACATGGGCCGATCTTGGAGGTGCTCTTCCTGAAGGAGAAGTAGTGAAATCTACTCTGAGGTAGGTGAGACCATTCTATTTGCACCAATGTTCGGTGTGCTGTAACGTGGGCTTAACCCTTTCTGAATGGTTTTCGGTGCTTTGGCTCTGTCGATCTCCGTGAATGGCCAATCATCACCATCTGTGTCAAGGTAAACCTGATCAATTTCTTGATCAGTCTCTTGGAATCCCTTTGGGACAATAGCAATGCCATAGTGGACGATATCCTCTAGAGCCACCGGAGTGATCTTTTTACCTGATGTCTATCTCATGTGTCAGGTCGATCCAAATGTCCTCGATCTCAAGAACATGGATGGGATCAATTTTTTTCATTTGGGAGGAAACTTCGGCAGTCGAAGGTTAGCCTTGCTGGGAAGTTTTGCTTTAGATTTAACAACTCAAGCTCAACATACATCTCCCATGCTTTGGCAAGTGTGGTGCAGGTGTATCGACCAATTGTAAGGGGGAATGGAGTTCCTCCTTTCTTTCTCTTCATGCATTTCTCATGGTACATGATTAGCTGCCTTGATAACTCCAAGAGGATCAGCTTTGGCCCTACATACCTTGGCAGCTTTGTTGGTTCACCCTCGAAATTCACAGCTCTGAGGTATGTGAATGTGGGGAATTGTGTGAACAATGCTCTCCATTTATTTGTTGCGAAATCACACTCAGGCTGGTCCGACCAGTGTCTCATGTTCGGTCTTAGCAAGCAGATTACCTCATAGAAGAAGGCATCATTAATTTTAGAGAACTGGGAGATGCTAGCCTCGAGCTTTAGTTCAGGTAGAACTCATATATCTTGACTTGGGGCCATACCCCATTACAAGCTAACCTCATGAAATCTCTTGTTGATGTAGCGTATACAACGTAGGAATTCATGTAGAACTTCCCAGTTGTTAGGACTTGTTGAAGTTGTTGGGAGATGGTGTCACTGATGATTTCGCCCCAGCCAAAATGCTAATTAGGCACATTCTTGCTCATGGTCTCCGATACCTCAAGCATCCATTTGTGGAAATAATGGGCATCAGGGAGCCCAAATACTCTATTTAGGAAGGTGATTGTATCACTCAACTCCTCATTGAAGTCACTATGGTGGATGGTCTGTGGCCATCTGCTCACTGGCTTCTTGTTCTTTAGATAAAGCTCATTCATCATTTGCATGCATTTATCCTCATTGTCATCCCAGGCCTTCTTGCAGTCTTCTAGGCTTATTTCTACATATTGCCTGTGATGAGGAATGCCCAGGGTCAGTTCAAAGTGACGAGCTGTGAGGTCGATGATCATCTTTTGCTCTTTTTCTTCGACACATCTAGTGTCCTTGTTATAGCAGCGGGCAACCAACATGATGAATTCATTATTTATGGCACTCGACCCTGATCGAGCTACAAAGTGCAATCCACTGCCCACCAACTTGTTCATCCACGGGCCACTGCTTGCCTGGTTGGTCCTCGCCCAGAAGTCATCCATATCAATATGCCCTAGCTCGAGTCTCTGATGTTGAGGTTGCTCTCTACATATGAGTCAGGCATCCTGAATTTTTGATATTTGTACTTCATCTCTTGTTCCGACTGCTTAGCTTTAGCTTTAGAATTTGTTGGTTTCTTGCTTGATGAAGACATGTGTGAGCTCGAGGATGGATGTTGTTGTTCTGCAAGAAGAATCAAGGAGGTCCAACACAAAAGAGCCATGTCAACTATCATGTTATTAATAATGAAAGCTTGCAGAATGAAGATTGAGCAACTATAAGGCTTAGGGTGTAAGGCACGGAGTTCACAAAGATGTTTGCACAGAGGCTTAAAATTGCTAGGCACACTTTTGAAGATGTCGACATGAAAAAGGTGCGCCAAAGTGTCGAAAGGGCACACTTTCAAAGATGTCGACATGAAAAAAGGTGTGCTAGTGTTAGAAAGGGCACACTTTTGAGAGGTGTTGCATGACAGAATGCAACACCAAAGGGTAAAGCGTAGGGCGCGGGTTTACAACATGTAACATGTCATGTTGACGTTAAGGGAATGCACCTGCGCCTTAGGGAAAACTCGTTCTCAAGGCGACTGAAGAAGTTTATGTTGCATGGGTTTTAAGTGCACTAGGGTGCCACTTCGGAAGATGTTGCAAGGCAAATTAGTGCGCCTAAGGGTTAGGTGCGGGCGTGTGTTAACAATACACAACATGTAGATGTTGATGTTGTTCAAGATGCACCTGCACTTCTCAAAAATATGCTAAGTGTTCTTTAAGCTGGCATGGAAAAGATTGTGTTACCTGGGCATACAGTGCGCCAAGGCGCGACTGTGGGAGGTGCAACATGGAAAGACAGTGCGCCAAGGGTTTGATGATTTTTACAATTTCTTTGATTTCTTCTCTCTTTTGGTTTTGTCAAATGGCAAAGAGAGGGTTTCAACAAGATAGCAAGCAGGGAAATATGGCCTTTGGTTTCTTCAGAGGCAGGGGCCTTCCAGATTTGTAGATCTGGAAGGAGAGGAAAAGGGGTTTCCAGTTGGTTATAGATTGTTAGGTTCCTCTTTTTAGATTTAATCTTTTTATACAAGCCCTAAGCCTAACACAACCAAAAACAAAAACCACAACAACAACAAGGATGGAAGAAGCCACTTACCCGGATTTATAAAAGAAGAACAACGTGGGATCCACAAGCTCGAAAAATGGCACACGGGGGGGACAAGGACGGCTGACAGGAGCAGAGAAAATAATTTTTTTCAATTTTCAAATCATGAAAATGATAGGTGTCGGGCACCTATTTATAGGAAAACTAACATTTATTATTTCACCAACTTCCTTTGGCGCGACTTTGGGAGTGTTGACACAAGGAAAAGTGTGCCTTAGCACAAATTTGTTGATGTCGACACGACATTTCCTGCGCCTCAGCGCACATTTCATGGTGTCAACACAATGTTTCCAGCGCCTTAGCGCACATACTTAGCGCATGTTTTATGATGTTGACACGACATTTCTAGCGCCAAAGGGCTTTCTAAGGGGTGCACATTTTGGTATGTCGACATAACAATTTCTGTGCCTTATTTTTTATGAGTGGGCGTAGATTCCTTGATGTCGACATGAGAATTCCTATGCCTAGTTCAAAAGGCACGTTTTGAGAGTGTTGACACACCATTTTCTGCACCGAGTTAAAGAAGCTGAAAATGGCTAAGTTCTAAAAAAACTTAATTTTCGAAAGGGATTTTTAGGCCATTTTTAACGTTATCAAACTTCTTCAAGGGGACCAAAATGGAATTTTTGGTATGGTTACCTAAAATTGCCATTGTCAATTTTGTAGGATAACAAATATCTAACAAATCAATAGAAGGGAAAAGGGATGCATTGGTCTACATACATTGTATAGGAGGGAAGTTCATTCTACTACATCACACACATTTTTCATATTCAGGACGATCTATATCTAGCCCGCTATCATCGTGTAACTTACACAAGGAAAACCTAGGGCATGGGACACACACACACACGAAGAACTACATGGAGTATGAGATGTAGTGCAACATTCGGTTATAAGTTCACTCTTTGGGTGACCACCGAGGTCATTTCGACTCCACATTCTACATATTTTTTATTAGATTTGATGTGGTTTATGGGCATGTGCAGGTAGTCATTTATTTTACAAGTTATAGGTGCAATCAATGACCTAGTAACAAAACCAGAATGAAAAGAGAGAGTAAAACAAAGACCTTATGACCTAGAAAATTCCAGGTTCTAAGAATTTTAGCAGACACAGTGCCTGAGATCATTCATTAATGCATGGGGCGCTCCTATCCTCATGCGAGAAATTCTATCTTGTACATTCTTGGGCTTAAACCTCATCAAGCCTTTGCGATGTTTTTTAAGCATGTTCTAATAGATACATAGTCACTATTAGTATCGGGTGCACAAAATCAGCTAAGTCATATTTCTCCTTTCATTCACTTAGGGTTTTACATTATTGAATGCTTAGTGCTTATATGTTAAAGTATATAATCATATGAATATCATTTGTTACAATAAGTTACTCTAAAATAATATTTAATTCAATTTATATTAAATCATTTGGTGAACCCCAACTCGTGATCGACCACTTAGATCCTTATTTTGCATATTCTATCGTATTTTTATTTCCCTAACCCCAAACCCTAATTGAATCGGGTTCATATTTCACATCTGATTTATATTTTTCTTCCTAGGGTTTCATCCTTGGTCATATCCTTTGGGTCACTTTATAGGGATCTTATTTCATAAATTACATTTTCTTTCATATCATGGCCCTAAAGTTCCTCAAGTCTCCTTATATCAATTACTTCAAAAGCACCTAGTTTGCAAAGATGATCTCACAAAATCCTCCCTCGCAATACGCACCTTCACAAGTAAGTGTAATTTTCAATCGTATCTCCACCCCCTATTAGTCATGATAACACAACCAATCAATCCATCTTTGAGTCAATTCAAGATTTACACCTTTTTTTTTTCAAGATAAATTTCAAGCTATGGAAACCACAATTACATCCCTCATAGTTGAAATCCAACATCTCAAGGATGCTTCTCATGCCCATGTTAGTTATTCTTCTACACTCATCCTGATCCCATGTCTACTACATGTGCTCATACAAGCGAGGTCAATGTATTACCACAACAAGCACCTCTCAAGTTTGATCGAAATACTAGGCAACATGATATTATTTCTAAGCTCCTCAATCACTAGTTAATCACCTTGCCACCTACTCATTACTACCCTCCTTATTGGCTTAAAAATACAAAGGTCACCCATTTTACAATTATCATAGAATTAATGAACATCATGAAAATGATTTCTATGCTTTAGAATGAAGAATCGGGAAACTTGAGCATCAAGGCTTTATTTCATTTTCTACACAACATTCTACTACATGCTCATCTCCAATTACTAAACCCCAATGGGTTTTTGTATGCCTAAAAATATTTTAGATGCACTCGACCTCCTGAGGTCGTGGTGGGACATCCAAATGTGTAGAATTAGAGGAATGTTGGTGGGAAGCTAAAGGATAATCAGGGACTAAGGATGGGTAGTGTGAATTCCTAATAGCTGAGTTGGCAAGACGGGAATTAGAGGCTATGTACGAGTAGCGTAAGTTCCCTATTGTTTGACTATTTTTTTTGATTTGAATGCTAAACTATGTTGAAAGTTCATTTTAAATAAATAAGAAAAGTAAATCCAACTTAAATAAAAGACAAGTGTGTTTAATCTTTCAATTAGCTAAATTCATTCCCGATTAATTTAAATAAAATGAAATGAAATATCTACTCTATTTTTCTGAGAAAGAAATGAATTGAAATGAGGTAACTAAACAAAACTAACATCTACCTTTTCTAAATTAATTAAAATAAAATAAATCTACTTTTACACATACATAGAAAATCATAATACTACTACTTCTAAGAAAACAAATTAAACATGGAATAATCGAATGTAGTTATTCCACTTTTTGCAGGATTGTGTAATTAAATCTAATTTAAATAAATAATGTACTCTATGGTTATTAATTTGAAAATACAAATTCTTCTAATTTCCTCAGATTCATGGGGAAGGAAGAAATATTCTCAGAAGGATTTCTTCTTTTACCCATAACTTCCTAACAAAATGAAAATGAAATATACAAGATGTTTTAAAACAAAGAAATGAAGAAGAATTTAAGGCACAAAACCTTCCTCCAACTTATTTCCCATGTATATCCATAGGGATAAGATGGGAAGAATATATCAATGGAAGATTCATATACTGGAAATGAATAAAAAAAAAAATTCTACCACTTAAAACAAATGTATTGCTTCTTTTAATTTTAACGACAATATCCAAAATGAAAGCTTCAAAGAAATATAAATACACCCCAACCTGGTTATTGTAGTACTGTGACAACTTCCCAAATGTGGTGATGATTCTATTGTCTCCTCAACTTCCTTTCCAGATGAAAATCCAAATGATCCAGGGTGTAGTGTTGGCTTGGTTACAAGAAGAAATCAAGAAAACGATTGATTGCAAGAAAAATGGTCACAAATGCAAGACTGAGAAGAAACAAAGCAATGTACTATGTTGTTTGTGTAATTCTCAACAATATTTTAGTAGAGTAACAATGCAATTCAAATCACAAATCTCTAACCCATCATATGGGTAAAATTTTGGTTTTATAGAAATATTGAAGAGAAGAATTCTATCACACATGGAAATCAAGAAGTGCCAAATCATCCAAGAAAGGGGGATTCAAACTTCTAATAATAGTAAAATGAGAAGAGGATTCCAATATGAATCCAACAAGCCAAAAATTAGGTGAAATAGTCAAGAAACATGTGAGAAAATAATTCTCACAAACTTGAAACACATGTTTAAATCACATAGTTGAACATGCAAGATAAAAGTACACAAACCGCCACTCTGCGTAGACTAGCGGTTACGGAACCACCACGAATGATTATGTAACTACCAAAAGGAAACATCACAGTGGTTGTGTGACTTAAATTCATGACAACCAAAAAAAGAGAAAAGATGACTCATGTGAAAGGCTTAAAAGCTAGAAAACTTAGAAAAAGGATAAATTAGGCAAAATATGCATGCCAAGGAAAAGGAGAGGATTTGGATCTCATCATTGTTCGAAAAGAAATTATTTCATCATTGGAGACTTTACATGTCCGTTATGTAACACCATGAAATTTTGGGTGTGTACATATTACCCCCTCGAAGCATTTTTAACCATGAATAGGCGTAAACATGGGTTCCAAGTATGACACTCCCAAATGGGAAAGTTAGAAATTATACCTTATTTTCCATGTGTTGAAACCACGCCAATCCAAGCTTCCCACCACCTTCCTAAAGAGAAAACGAGAATCAAGTGCAAATATAAAACAAGATTAAAAAAATTTTTGAAATAAAATGACAAGATTACTTACCATATCCATGGGGATGAGAAATATACTTGTCACGTTGAACGCACTCACCCTACATAAACTTAGATCAAAGTGATATTGGAAAACCAAATTTGAACTATATATATCACTATTTACCATTTTTAGAAATCATTTTACACACTCACTTAGCTAAATTTGGAGCTTTGGACCTCCTATGACAATTTCACTTTAAATACAAATCAAATCAAAGAGAATCTAGTCATGATGGTAGTGCAACCAATCGGGAGTAAGAGGGCCAGAGCATGAAGTCATGTAAATTTGTTATTAGCATTTATTTATTTTTTCCCTAAAATGTAGAATTTATTCAAAACTAGCTATAGGAGGGGAGGTTTTTGATAATTTGGTAGTCAAAATGACCATAGGGGGGCACTTTTAGGTTTCATAATTTATTTCAGCAATTTTAGTCAATTTTCATGTTTTTGCAAGTTTTTTTTTTTAGGGCATGACCCTATTTTCACGGGCACTACCATCATGTTGGTTACATAGAGTAGTGGTTGCATAAATGCATGATGGTTGTATAACACACTTCTAAGCCAGTGGTGGTTGTGAAACACGTTGCATCATTATAATCAGTGGTGGTTGCAGTAACCTGACCACCTACTAGAGTGGCGATTATGTAACCATCACGACATTTTTGTGTTTTAAAAGATAAGTGTGAGATTTTTTTTTTTTTA
Organism: Taxus wallichiana var. yunnanensis; assembly: GCA_018340775.1. Taxonomy (NCBI): domain Eukaryota; kingdom Viridiplantae; phylum Streptophyta; class Pinopsida; order Cupressales; family Taxaceae; genus Taxus; species Taxus wallichiana. The sequence goes on from CM031241.1 coordinate 62,107,114, forward strand.
CTTGCATTTGTATTATTTTTGTGAGCTTGTTATGCACTTATCAAGTTCTAACTTGCTCTTTTCTCATTTTTTGGATGTAGGGAGCTATATGAGATAGAGAGCCCGAGAGTAGGAGTAGGTTTTCCTCGATATCTTAATTTTGACACAGTAAGAGAGGGGGGTTAGAGAGGGTAAACATTTGGAGGATAACATAGACATGACTAGTTTTTACCCCAGTGAGAGTCATCTTCTCTGAAATTATTTTCTTATTGGGATGCGGACCGAACACACATTTCTAGGTTTCTTGATGTTAGAGGAGAGTGGTTGATTACTTTGGAGGATGTTTATAGGATCCTAGTTCTTATCACCAACAGGAATATTGGTGCTAAAAGTGCCCGCTCAATAGTTGAGGCCCGCAAGTGGGCCACTTATCTTGGTGATACACAAGCACCTGACATGGTGCCAAGCATGGGGTTAGAATTGTTATAGTGGATATCACTCCTATCCCCACTTTGCATAAGGCCATCATTGGTATATTGGCCTCACATTTGATTGGGATATAAGTGGAGACATGTTTTTTTTTTCTAGGGCTCCTATTGTTGAGAGCATTGAGCTCTATATGGGGTAGTATATGCATGGGGAGTTGACATTATTGGGAATACATACCATGACTTGTATAGGATTGTTAGATGTGGGGTGAGGTCTCTCATCCACCCCACATTATTTATGTCATGGGTTTATGAGCAGATGATCCCCTACTAGAGGGGAGTTGGGATAACAATCCCACTGAGATCATAAAATCTAGGTGGGTCGATATGGCTCCACTCAGGGCCCATCATAGTTGATATCTACCTTGACCATATCATACATGATTTTTCAGCCATATTAGGACATGGTTGGTAGATGGGGAGAGGAGGGGATTACACTGACTACATGTCGCACTACTATTCAATTAGTTGATTGGAGGAGTAGAGTTGAGACTCATCTAGTGCTTTGGTGCCCCCAACAATTTGGGTTACCCTATTCCGATGCTCTCCCAATAGTTGCTTATATTATAAAGGGGATATGAGGAAGAGATGGCCGAAGGGAAGAATCCATTGGACAATTTATAGTGCACAGGGTTCTATTGGCACACATGAGCTGCACCGAGATCCAACTATTGGTGTCATGAGACAAGACATATTCTATAGATTGGTGAGGGCCTATAGAGTAGTGAGGAGGAGGAGGAGGAGGAGAGGCCAAGATAGATTGGGCTTAGAGGATGAGTTAGACCCTAAGTGGAGGGTACAGAGAGGCCTTAGTGGGCTATAAAGTCGAGGTGAGGTGGAGGAGGAGTCAATACACCCGAGGAGATATGGAGGATGAGTTCATGTGCACCACAAAGAATGGAGGAGGAGAGGGACGAGGAGGAGGGTGTACCATAACTCCTACATTAGCACCATTTTGTTGACCTATTTGGGTCCCTGAGACCCAGTGAGTATAAACACACTTCTCCTATCTTTACTTCCTAGATTAGATGTTAGTAGGATATTTCTTTTCTTTATTTTATTTTTTTTTCTTTCTAACTCTCCATTGTTTGTTTTCTTTGCATCCATAACTGATGGATGATAAGATCTTATTTGGAGACACACTCCTAGATTTGTTCATGATTCCCATATGGGATGACTTGAGAGAAGCTACTTGCAGAACCTGGACTCCCAAACATGATTTTCTCGGTCATCATACCAAAATATTTTCACCAGCTTGAATGTTATGGTAGTGATGACTTGGCTTGATAGAGACTAAGGTTTTTTTTATGCATGAGATCGAGAGAGATGATGAGGACACTCACATAGTGGAGATACTACTACTACTACTACTACTCACTTTCACATGGACACTCTCACCAGATCAACACACGGAGGTATCTCATGCCACCCCACAGTTGATCTCACCATAGGATCCACAACATGAGTCCTCACCCTTACTCCATCACAGGATCTAGGAGGGATGGATAGGCCTAAGGCCTTTATTTCTTTGAGACAATTTTTGATGTGTATATCGATTTTTTTTTGTATTTTGGCTCATAGTGAGCATTTTGACCACACTTATCCTATGGTGTGATGACATTGTACATGAGACACTTAAATGACATATATATATATATATATATATATATATTCCTTTGCATTATATATGATATATATATTATGGTTTAGAATTTTGATTTTTTTCATTATTCTTTCACAAAATTTGACTTTATTGTGGTTTATCTCATTTGTGTACTCTTAGATGGCTTAGAATTTCTGATTTTTTGTTTTTGAATGCATGTTATGGATGATGATGCAATGTGATAAACAAAATGATATATATGATATGTATATGGTAACAAATTGTAATTAGGATACTTTATTTTTCAAGTAATGTTTAACATTTTTATTACATTGGCAAAATGTGTTGAATATGGTATGATGATAAGATAACCTCACTCCATTCTTGACTCCATGCAACTAGTAGGATGTGAGGGCTCATCACCGAGATCAAGAAGATGCAAGAGATATATGATTTGAAGAATGTGAATGAGGATGATGACTAAGAGACAAGAATTTTGACAAAGATTTACCCATAAAACCTACAACCCAACCCAAATAAAAATTAACTAACCAATTTGAAATGAATTTTTCTTATAAGTTTTGACTAGACTTAGATCCATAGATGGCCTATTGATTGATAAAATTTGGTTTAAATAATGATTGTCTCTCCTAACATATGCATCTAAGTCATTTTCTTGGGAATTTTTAGATTTTCAAGAACTTTTATTTCCTTGTTTATTTAGAAACTTTGATTTATTGATGCAACCCCCTACGTCTTTCCCTATACTACTAGTAATAAGCATGGGATCATCACCAAGGACAAAACATAGGCGAGTAAGGGAAATTCCCTCCTTTCCCAATCTCATGCTACTAGTAAGAAGCATGGGCTCATCACCAAAGGTTGGTAGGGATGAAAAGTGTAGTTATTTGTAAATAAAATATTTGTGTTTATTGTTTGTGTGTGTGTGTGTGTATTATATATATATATATATATATATATTTGTATTGTCTTGTGTTGAATTTGTGTGTTGTGATTTTTGTGAATAAAACATTTTCCCCTTAATCTCAACCCCACACAACTAGTAGGATGCGAGGGCTCATCACCGAAGGTTGAGATAGGTGAAAAAAATTTCCGGTGAAATGTTTAGAATGTTTTTTTCATGGAGAGATATTTTTAGGGGAAGATCTATCATCAAGAAGCTTCTAGAGAAAATATAGGCAAGAAACATCCAAAACTCGAAGAAACCATGAAGAAGATTGAGCATGTAAGTCCTTATAAATAAATGTCAAAATTTTGTCTCATGAATGAAAATGATGATAAAGATTATATAATTTGAATATGTGAAAAGAATGTAGAAGAGGTATGATTGAGATATTTTCCAATGTTTGAAAGTCCAAATAATTACTTGAAAAGTAAGTTTCCATTTTACAATTTCAACAAAATGATAATGCAAGTGACAATACAATATGAATGCAATGAAGGATAATATGGAAATGTAAATGACTATATACAAAAATGTCTCGAGGTGATGTGAGTCGATGGTTTCATCAAACTCCTCACCTTCTAAGGTACACAAATGATAAGAAGGATTCTTGAAATTTCCATTTTCTTGACAAGGGCCTAATACCTTGGGTTTAAACTTATAACCCTTTTCCTACTATCATATTCATCCGAACATCTAATCTTGGCATATGACCATCTATTTGTATGAGGAATTTGTAAACCTATTTGTCGTGCTCTTGACATATCATGTTCATATGAATTGATGATGGTGTTGTTCAAAATTTTTTTTCTACATTTGGAGACCTAATCACATTTTGGCATTTTGTTACACTATGGGATCATGTCTCATGTAGACATGATAAGCTTGGTTTCTGACACATTTGTATCTAGACCAAGGTTAGAATGGGAGAATCCCTAGAGATGGATTTGGTGAGCATTTTCACTCTCAAAATCATCTTCTCTCTCTACTTCTATCATATGTATATCCTAGACCAAGATCATTAGTAGGAAGAGAGCTAAACAAAGGAAATTACTAACTCCTTGAGGTTGAAAGGGGAGTAGATTAGAAATCACTCTCTAAGAGTTTTAAAATATATGTTGTGGTTTTTGTGGACACGGTTTCCATAGATACCACCTTACTCTCATCTATTTTTTCCACTTTGAATATTTTTGGGTCATCAACTCAACCTTTGGAACACTTTGGGTGGTTGTGACCAATTCCTTTGATGGAAGTGGTTTGTTTAGCTAGTTCATTGGGAGTTCATACTCTAAATGAATCCTTGGTTTCTTCTTGATATTTCTAGATGTATATCAAGGGTTTATGATCCCTTGAGTGATGCCATTTTCCCAAATGGAGGAATCTAACCTCTTGAAAACAAAGTGGAAGGAATGGCCTTCATCTAGTGAATCCATGGTCTACCAAGGATCATATTATAGTTCATTTCCTTATCGATGATGTAAAACTCAATTAGAATATTTTTTAGCCCAAGGAGACATAAATAACTATAGTTCCAATTGAGGTAGCCTTAAGACTGTCATACCCTCACAATGTGTTTCTAGTAGAGGAGAAATTAGTCTCCCCATATCCCAAATTTTGCAAGAAAGAGAAAGGAACTACATTCACAAGCCCCATCATCGATCATAGCTCTCTTGATGCAATTTTTATAAACCCAAGACTTACAAATATAACATAGGATCTCCTCTTTGGCCTATTTCTTTAAATGGAATCTTGTTTATATCAAACACAAACTTGGTATCCCTATTTTCTATCTTGGAGGATGTATGTCAAAGTCAATATGATTGATTTGAGCCTCAGTGGAGGTGTAACATGGATTAGGTGACCAAGATCCAATGCATCTAACAACACAAAATGATGCACATGGGAATTATTCTAATAAATCTAGAAATGAAATGTGATAAAAGGTCTTGTTCAAATATGAAATCAAATCATAAGATCCTATAGGTTTTGAGACTATAGGAGAATCATCTTACAAGAGAGAATGAGTGGAAGGGGTTGTGAAGTGTACTCCCTTGTTTGATTTTGTGTTAATTTCTAGTTCAATCTCTAACTCAACTAATCCCAAAATCTTTGTCTTGTTGTTTGAGTCTAGGTTAGGAGAAACTCAAGAGTTGTCAGAAGTTGAGGCCTCATGGTCATTATTCCCAACATAAATACCCTTGTTTATGTTTTGAGGACCTACTTTACCATCCTCAGATGTTTTAGGAAATGAGGTCCCGATAAATGCCTAGGTTTGCATTTTGAGGTGCAATGGGTCTTGTATAACTAGGTTGAGAAGTTCCTTCAAGATTTTCTAGAAACATGTCCACAAAGAGATTCCTTTGATTTTTAGGGATTTTTGAATGAACTTGTTGCAATCCCTACAAGACCTAGCATCATGACCAAAACATGTGAAAACCATAATATAGATTAGGATCGTAATCTCTTGGCCTTTGATTCGAGTTTTGTTGTTGATTATAACCCCAGTTATTGTAGTTTTGAAACTGGTTGTTATAACCATAATTCATTGCCCTTGGCCAAGATTTTGGTATTGGTTGAGGCCTTGGGTTTGAGCTGTCAATGGAGGGGGATGGCTGAAATCAAACCATGTTGAAAAGATGAAACATAATTAGGACTCTTTGATTTCCCATGTTGTTATTATTATTAGTGTTACCATTGTTTGTAAAACCAACATTCTTTTCTTGATCAGTAACACCATCCGTGGTAACACCGTGATCATGCGATTCAATACCTTTTGGTCCTTGTTTGTTCTCCATTTTTTTATGGTTTCCTTTTTTTTAGGGACACCAACTTCCCATTAAGACTATAAGTCTTTATACCCACTTTTTAATAGCTCTTGTTAATTTAAAGCACACCTTCCAACACTTCCTCATAACTATGGAAAGGAAAATTTCTAAACCTCCTTGGTCTCTTAGTTAAGTGATTGAAGGAAGAGGTCAAAAATTTCATCTGATCCATGTTAGGTGCACTTTTAGAGAAGTAAATAAATTGATGCCATCTCTGGATGAAATGGGAAGTAGATTCATTTGTGTTCCTACATGATATGTAAAAACTCCCTAATCCCCATTTGCAGAAACTTGTTCATGTCAAAATATCTAATGAATTCATAAAAAGTTGTTTAAAGGAATGTATGGAAGCTTCCAAAATCCGATAGTACCAATCTAAATCATTCCTTCAAGAGTCTTCAAAAATATCTTAGCTACTACTATAACATCCCAAGGAAGCAATTCCCTAATGGAAGTAGTGTAGGCCTTGATATGAGCATTCGGATCTCCTTCTCCTTTAAAATTAGGAAGATCAAGAAATGGGCATGGAAGCATGACACCCCATATGGTGAAATCAAGGGGTTCCTTCAAATACTCAACATAAGTACCCATCACATAAGATTCCACCATTAAAGATCCTTGATGAGGGGGAGGAGGAGGAGGAGGATAAGATGCAATGTAAGCATTTTCCTGAACGTATGAGATACTTGATACTATGTATATAAGGAGTAGGAAAGTATATGTGTCATATAAGGGGGATATTTTTATACATATGCATGTAAGGAGGAACAACACTAGGATATGGCTAGTGGGCATAAAACCAGGAACATCACATTTCTATGAGGAATGACATTTGAGAACACACTTCCGCCAGCCCTTGCATAGGATAAGTGTGAGATGGATGAGGACCCATCCCTAGTGTGTCATATCCCATGAGAATATCACACCGATTAGATTATACTAGATAAACTTGTTGCACATGATGTTGTATTGGTTGTGTGTTGGTAGGGGTGTATCCTTTGTTGTCAATGGGATACCCCATGTTTTTCCCTATTACATAAGTTGGTTGTGAAGGTTGGGCACTCTCTAGTTCTCTAATCCTCCCTACTAAAGTATAAATAACATCATGGGGTGAGGATTGAGTCCCTTATTTGGGTGATTTGTATGTAGGGTTTGGTTGGGAGGACACATGATACCCCTGTTATAAATTGTTCGATGTTTCATTCTTATTTTCCTTGAAGATAAGAGTTTAAGATTTGTGGCCGATACATTGTTATTGAACATCTCATAGGTGTGATTCTTCATCCTTTCCAAGGACTCGTTAATTTTGCAAAGTGGATTAAAAATTCGTGTAAAATGTCATCCTCTATAGACTGCATGCTAATGTGAGGTCTTAATAAGACTCTAGGGTAAGGACCAGTTTCACCGTAAAAGGTCATGTTGTTTGAATTGGATTGACCATATTGAATGTTCAAGGGTTGATCAACCTCCTCTATTCTTATGTTATTAGTGGGATTTGAGACATAGCTAGGGAGGTTTGCACATTGTTTGTGTAGTTATTAGCCCATCCTAAAAGGAAGGGGATTTTGCATATTGAATATTGGTATAATATATATCAAATCCAAATGGCCCACTAAACTCTCTACCATACATATTTGGGGAGGTATAAAATACCTACCGAATAAAGGGAAGAGGGGGAAAGATGGACTAATGGAAATGAAACTAAAAGGAAACAAGAAGAACTAGTCCTTCACATTGGGTTCACCAATTTTGTATGCCTAAAAATTAACACATGATTTTAGATGCACTCAACTCTTCAGGTCATTCTAGGACAATGAAATGTGTAGGATTGAGGGGATGTTGATGGAAGCTAAAGGATAATCAGGGAATAAGGACAAGTAGTGTGAATTCCTATAGTTGAGTTGGCAAAGAGGGGAATTAGTTATGTAAGTGTAGCCTAATTTCTCTATTATTTGAATGTTTGTTTTGATTTGAATGTTAAACTATGTTGAAAGTTTCATTTTAAATAAATAAGAAAGTAAATCTAACTTAAATAAAATACAAGTGTGTTTAATATTTTAATTAGCTAAATTCATTCCCAATTAATTAAATAAAATGAAATGAATATCTACTCTATTTTCCTGAGAAAGAAATGAAATTGAAAAGAAGTAACTAAACAAAAACTAACATTTAAATTTTCTAAATTAATTAAAATAAAATAAATCTACTTCTATAGACACAAGAAATCAAAATACTACTACTTCTAAGAAAACAAATTAAACAGGGAATAGTTGGATGTAGCTATTCCACTATTGCAGGATTGTGTAATTAAATCTAATTTAAATAAAGAATGTACTCTATGGTTATTAATTTGAAAATACAATTTTTTATAATTACCTCAAATTCATAGGAAGGAAGAAAATTCTTAGAAGGATCTCTTCTTTTACCCAGAAATTCCTCGTAAAACAAAAATGAAATGTACTGAGATGTTTTAAAATAAATAAATGAAGAAGTTCAGGCACCAAAACCTTCCTCCAACTTCTTTCCCATACAGATCCACATGGATAAGCCATGGGAAGAATATATCAACGGAAGATTAGTATATACTGGAAATGAATAATCAAAAAATTATACCACTTAAAACAAATGTATTGCTTCTTTTAATTTTAATGACAATATCCAAAATGAAAGATTCAAAGAATTATAAACATGCCCCCAACATAGTTACTTTGGTGAACTGAAAGCTTCCCAAATGTGGTGATGATTCTACTATCTCCTCATATTCCTTTCTAGAGATAAAAATCCAAATGATCCAGGGTGCAGTGTTGAATGGCTACAGGAAGAAATCAAGATAACGCCGGAGGAGGTTAGTTGCAAGAAAACTAGTCACAAATGCAAGACTAGGAAGAAATAGAGCAATGTACTATGTTGTCTATGTAATTATCAACAAGATTTTGTTGGAACATAATGATTAAGTGGTTTGACCAACCCTTAATGTATATGGGTCCATCACTAATATATATAGGTTAATATTTAATAATATGAAATATTTATATTTCTATTATTAAATATGCTAACCTAGGTATATACTTTTGGTTAAATATTTAATATCATGAAATGATTATATTTCTAATATTAAATATTATAAACCTAGGTATATGTGTCAACCGATAAGGTTGAAAAGGTGGGTCGGGAGACATACCCGATCACCTAATATAAAAAGGACTATAGGTCCTCATTTGATATGTTTGAATGAAATATCAAAGGTGAATATTATTTTACCCTTGTGATTAGGGTTGAAAGGAGGAGGTGAAAGTTACTAGATGTAAGTTTGGTTCTTGGAAAGTAAAAGGTTATTTCACAAAGGGTTTTTACCCTATTTGGGGTTTTCCACTATAAACATTGTGTCATTGTGTTCTTACTTTTGGTATGTATTACTTAATTAATATGTTATGTAATTTTATTTATTACATTGCATAATGTTTAACATTTAATGTTTTATGGTTTATGTTAATATTTAAATGCATTGGTTGATTAAATTTGTAATAATTAGAATCCTCTAAATTCTAACATGGTATCAGAGCATGGTTTAAATTAAATAGGTTAGGTCTAAGTTATTGTATTTAATCTATTTAATTTTTACGGGTTTTTTCAACCAACCCAAAAGGGTATTTAAAATGATCAAGCCCCCTTCTTTCCATTTTTTGTGCAATCTAATATTTTTGTCTTGTGAAGAACTAATGTGAATGCACAGGAGAAAAAAAATTGAAAATTATATTACCTTCCATGAAAACTCATGTGAAAGACCTGGTAAGGGCTAAATAATGTGTAAAATATTTTCCTATATTTCTATAGTTTTAATGTGTGTAGGTTAAATGTTTTCAATTGTAAAAATCAAGAGTAAATGAAGGAGGAGACAAGGTTCATGAAAATAGGGATTTCAATTTATTTCATTGGTCGGTGAAATTCTTGTCCCCTCTATAAAATCACCAGGTTAATCTATATTCTCATAAATCTACTTGCACCTGGTAAAATTATTTTAACTTGGTCTATGTCCTTCAATCCCCTTTAATAAGGGTTATATGTTTTTTTAAATACTATAGTTTATAATTTTTATAGACTATATGTTGTTTTTTATTTACATTATATAAACTATATACCTCTTTTTTAAAAGTGTATATATTTTTACATTATAAATTATAATAGGTTATTATAATGTATTAAAATATAACCTCCCTAATATTATACAAAAGAAGAAATTCTAGAATTTCACATTCTAGAAATACACAACAAGTTTTGGCTTTATTAAATTTGACGGTCAAATGACCATCATGATAGACCAAACATAAGACAATATGATGGTCATTTAGATGTCAAATTTAAGCTCATAGGTTCTAGAAAACTTTCACTATGTTAAAATTGATGGTCAAATGACCATCATGATAGACCAAAAAATAAGCCATTATGATGGTCATTTAGATGTCAAATTTAAGTTGGTTAGATCTTTGTCTACATTAATTTTTTTTTTAAAAAATTTGAAGTTGTTATGCATTCTTAAGGGTTTCTTCTTCACTTCTATATGGTTGGAAATATTTTTATATAAGTCTGGGGTATAATGCAGAGCCCTTTATATTGTGGGTTATTATTTTGATCATGGGAGGTTAATTAGTATGCATTGTAATGAAAAAATTAGTTATGATCAAATAGTTTCTTTAGATCTATAAAATCTAGATCTGATTCTATTAAAAGTGTTGTTTTTTTCGATAAATATGTATCTAACTTTGTGGTACATTATATATTATAATGGGGTGTGTTTTACAGTTCAGGAAAATAATGACGTCCAACTATTTCTGTCTTGACAAAACCTAGATCCTAAATGGAACCAACTACAACATTTGGAAGATCAGGGTCAAATCAAAACTTATGGTGAGGAAACTCTAGATGATTGTTTTAGATCTAAGGTTTCTCCCACCAGTCATCAAGCAATTGTAGATAACATGAATGCATTCTCACAATGAATGCAGGAGGCTCTTTCCATGATTTTGTGCAATGTGAATGATGAGTACCTTCTACACATTGGTAATATCAAACATCCAAAAGAGGTATGGACACAACTAGAATCCATGCATGAAGGTACATGTTTATCTAAAATTATTAAATTAGTTTTAGAATTTCTTACAACTCCTATGAAAGGAGATGAAAAAGTAGTTAATTTCTTAGCCAAAATTAAAAATATTAAAGCACAATTAGATGGATGCAATTGTGATTTAATTGGTGAAAAATTAATCTACTTTATTGTTTGTTAAATATAAATATATGAAAGATTTAGGAATTTTATTTCTATCTTGAACTCTAAATATTAAATGAAAAATGATCTACCTGATTTAAATACCTTGAGTTCACTTTTGATACATGAAGAGTAAAGTGATGATGAAATTTGACTCTAAGGAGAATCCCTCTCAGGCACTTCTTACTCAATTCAAAGTTCAAACCTCACAAGCCCTTCTCTGATCAGAAATTTAGATCTAAATCTTCTTTTGTTGATAAGAAAAGTTTTTCTTCTGATCAATTGTGTGTTAGATTTAGTGGTAAATGTCACAAATGTGGTAAATTTGGACATAAAAAGGAAGATTTCAAATCTAAGAAACCTATCCATAAAAATAAAAAATAAATTGTTTCTTCTAAATACAATTTAAGGAAAAAGGATAGCTCTAATGATATTCCTAAAACTGTTGCATTATATGTTGCATTGTATTCTTCCTCTAATTAAATGGATTCTAGATTCAGGTGCATCAAATCATATGAATGGTGTTTCAAATTCTTTGTTTGATGTTGTGAAAATCAATGAATGTGTGTATCTTGGTGATAACTCATCTTTAGAAGCAATAGAGAAAGGAAAAGTAAAATTTTCTAATGGTGTGTTGAATAATGTTTTATTTGTTCCTAAGCTCAAAAAGAACCTTTTATCATGTTCTCAATTAACTCATGATGGTTTTTCTATTCAAAATTTTGAAAGATACTTGGTATATCAAGGATAGTAATGATAATATAATAGCTGAAGGAATTCAAAGAAATGGTTTGTATATTTTTGATGATTTCTCTTCTGCATCCTGTTTTGTTTCTCAAAGTTTGAATAATTCAAAACTATGGCATGAAATATTAGGACATGTTAATTATCAAAGTTTATATGAAATGGCTAGATATAATCTTGTGAAAGGTTTTCCTGTGTTGTCTTCTTCTCATGATGCGTGTGAAGGGTGTTTACACTCAAAACAAAGTGCTAAACCCTTTCACTCACATCTTGAAGAGAGTTCCTCTTCTCCACTAGAACTTATTCACAGTGATGTTAGAGGACCTCTTGAAGTAGCTTTGTTAAATGGTTCTTTATATGCTGTGAATTTTATTGATGATTTCACTAGGATGATTTGGTCATATTTTCTTAAAAATAAATCTGATGTACTTGGAAATTTAAGGAATTTAAAGCATCTATTGAAAACTCTTCAAATTATAAAATTAAGAGACTTAGAACAGATAATGGGGGTGAATATGTTAGTAAAAAGCATTTGAAAAAATTTTTTGTATTGATTGTGGTATTAAAAGGGAATTAACTTCTCCTCATTCTCCCCAATCTAATGGTGTTTAAAACATAAGAATATGACTATTTTAGATATGGCTCACACTATGCTTCATTTTGTTGGTCTTCCCAAATTTTTGTGGGTAAAAGAAATGAACACAACAATCTACATTCTAAATAGGGTTCCCACTAAATCTATTCATCTTTCAACTCCTTTAGAAAAATGGTCAAATCAAAAACCTGATATTTCTCATCTAAAAGTTTTTTTGGTAGTCTTGCTTCTTTATACATTCCTAAAAAGAAAAGAAAGAAACTTGATATGACTTATTTTTCTTTTGTTTTCATTAGATATGGTATTAACACTACAGTCTAAGGATTTACAACCCTAAAAAAGGGAAGTAACTAAAACCACAATGTGGTGGTTTTGGAAAAATTTTTTTGTTCATCTGATAATGGTAAAGATGTTCCTAACTCTATCAATATTTCTAATGATGGTTCTGATTCTGATAATGAGAATATAGTAAATGGTCATGATGATGTTTCTTGTGTTAATAATATGGATAAATCCCTATCTCCTTAGCTAAGAAACCAAAATGGGCTCAATCTATGTTAGAGAGTTCTAATCCTATTGACCTTAGGAAAATGACCAAAAGCCATCATACCTACCATGCATTAATGACCTTGTATGAACCTGAGCCATAAAATTTTGAAGAAGCTTCTCGAGATGAGAAGTGGATCAATGCAATGCAGGTTGAATACAATGCCCTAATTCAAAATCAAACTTGGGAGTTGGTTCCACCTCCAAAAAAAGAAGTATTATAGGGTCTAGGTGGTTATACAAAGTAAAATATAATGTTGATGGTAGTATTGAAAAACATAAAGCTAGACTTGTTGCTAGAGGTTTCACTCAGAAACCTGGACATTGATTATGTTGAGACATTTCCCTGTAGCTAAAATGAGTACTTGTTAGGACCTTATTTGTAATTTCACTCAATTTGGGTGGGAAATCCACCAAATGGATGTGAAAAATGATTTTTTTAATGGTGATTTAAAAGAATAACTTTACATGTCTCAACCTAAAGGATTTGAAGAAACTAGTAAAGAAAACTATGTTTGTAAATTGAAAAAATCCTTGTATGGTTTAAAGCAAGCTCCTAGAGCTTGGTATGCAAAATTAATTCTTTCTTTAAATAGTTAGGATTTGTTAATTTTTCTTCTGAAAATGATCTATTCATTAAGCAAAGAAGGATCACATATTATCATTGTTTGTATATATGTTGATGATTTTCTTATGACTAGTGATAATCCTACTTTAATTTGTAGAATTAAAGAAAAATTGAAACAATACTTTGAAATGACTGATTTAGGTCTCTTACATCATTTTCTTGGCATGGTTGTATTTCAAGATAAACATTCTATTGTTGTTTCTCAAGCACAATATGCAACCAATGTACTAAAAATTTTTAACATGATTGATTGTAAACCAATTTCTACTCCTATGGAAGTTGGACTGAAAATTGATCCTAAACCTGCATGTGAAAAATTTGATCCTACTTTATATAGATAATTTAGTTGGTAGTTTGATTTATCTAACTATCACTAGACCAGATATTTCCTATGTAGTAGGAATTACTTCTAGTTTATGCAGGAACCTTATAGAGATCATTGGAATCTTGCAAAAAGGATTCTTAGATATATTAAAGGAACAATCAATTATGGGTTGCATTATACTAAGAATGAAAATGCTAACTTATATGGATTTTGTGATTCTGATCATGTTGGTGATGTATTGATAGAAAATCTACTTCTGGTTATGTGTTTAAATTTGGTGCAGGTGTCATTACTTGGTGTAGCAAAAAAGAAACCAATTGTTTTTATCTCTTCAACAAAAGCTGAGTATAGAAGTGCAATGGAAGTTGCAAAAGAGGCTCTATGGCTAAAAAGAGTTTGTTCGATGAGATAAAGATGAAGGATCTAGAAATGTTCCTTTGTTTATGAAAACCAAAGCACCATAGCTCTTGCACATAATCTAGTATAACATCAGAGGACAAAAGCACATTGAGATACATATACACTTCATCGTGAGAAGGTGCTTAAGTGGTGAGATAGATCTCAAGTTCATGCCAAATGAAGAGTAGGTTGCTGATATCTTCACAAAGCCCTGAGTGTTGCAAAAGTTTTGTCACTTTCATGAAAATATTGGATTGTCAGAGTTTCCATTGAGGGGGAGTGTGCATGAAAATGTCACCTCCTAATGGAACTTGTTTTTTTAAAAAAGAAAAAAGACCTTGGGAAATTTGTAAAATACCTTCGAGAAAGTGTAAAAAGACCTTCGGGAAAGTGTAAAAAGACCTTTGGGCATGTATACCTCCTCGGCTTATTTTTTTTTAGAAAGAAGTGTAGAAATATCTTAAAGGCGGTCTTCAGTAAAATCTTTAGTGCTATTGAGTTTACTGGTAAACATCCAAGTACAAGCATATTATTAAGGAGGTCCTTGGTTATAAAAGGCTCTATATGCTTGGGTTCAATAACCTTTTATGAGAACTGTGAGAATATGTAAAACTCACAAATCATACTTAGCCACTGATCATGGGATGATCTTTGGGATTCCAAATCCTTTTGTACCAAAAGGTAACTTGAGTATGATGAAGGTGTTATAATTCCTTCACTCGATATGCTAGCCTAAAACCTTTATGGTTTAAGGATTGTAAATCTTAGTGTACCATGGGTAGGTAATCTATTGGCATATGTTATCCCACTTAACATTAAGGGGGAGTGTTGGAACATAATGATTAAGTGGTCTGGACAACCCTTAATGTATATGGGTCCATCACTAATATATATAGGTTAATATTTAATAATATGAAATATTTATATTTCTATTATTAAATATGCTAACCTAGGTATATACTTTTGGTTAAATATTTAATATCATGAAATGATTATATTTCTAATATTAAATATTATAAACCTAGGTATATGTGTCAACCGATAAGGTTGAAAAGGTGGGTCGAGACATACCCGATCACCTAATATAAAAAGGACTATAGGTCCTCATTTGATATGTTCAATGAAATATCAAAGGTGAATATTATTTTACCCTTGTGATTAGGGTTTAAAGGAGGAGGTGAAAGTTATTGGATGTAAGTTTGGTTCTTGGAAAGTAAAAGGTTATTTCACAGTGGTTTTTACCCTATTTGGGGTTTTCCACTATAAACATTGTGTCACTTGTGTTCTTACTTTTGGTATGTATTACTTAATTAATATGTTATGTAATTTTATTTATTACATTGCATAATGTTTAACATTTAATGTTTTATGGTTTATGTTAATATTATTATATGGGTAAACATTTTGTGTTAATAGAAATATTGAAGAGAAGAAGTCTATCACACATGGCAATCAAGAAGTGCCAAATCATCCAAGAAAGGGGGAGTCAAACTTCTAATAATAGTAAATTAAGAAGAGGATTCCAATATGAATCCAACAAGCCAAAAATTAGGTGAAATAGTCAAGAAACGTGTGAGAAAATCATTCATGAACTTGAAATTTGCATCCAAAAACATAGTTGGAATATGATAGATAAAATCACGAGAGAACCTTTAGTTTATGCGTGCGGTTACATAACCACCATAGTGGTCATGAAATTACCACAATGGTGAAATAACCACTAATGCAATGTTGCATAACCGTCACGATGGTTGTGTGACTTAAAGTCACGAAAACCACAAAAATAACAAAAGATGGCTCGCAAAGGCTTGAAAAGCTAGAAAACTTAGAAACAAGGATAAATGAGAAAAATATGTATGCTAAGGGAAAAAGGAGAGGATCCAAATCTCATCATTAGTTTAGAAAATAAATATATCATCATTGAAGACTTTACCATGTCCATCAATGTAACACCGTGTAATTTTGGTTGCATACATCTCCCAAATCTGTTTCCTTCTATGTCTAGCGAGCATCATATAATAGTCACTCATGTTCCTTCTCTAGTAATGCAAGAGTCACCACAAGCCCCATCTAAGGCCAAACCATCAAAGGAAGAACAACCAATTCCCTCACCACAAGTTGAGATCCCTCACCAACCTCCTAAAATTAAACTTATAATTCCTCCTTTCGATCTAGATAATGCCTATGTCGATGAATGGGACCCAGATGAAGCTTATGATGTCAATGAACCATTTGATATGTCAGATGAGCATTTGCACACATTATATTTTAATCCTAACAATTTTTGACTCCAATTTTGATGCTGGTCATACCCTTGATTCTACCTACCATTGTGATGACCATAAATTTTCTCATGACACATTTCAACATCTACCACCATGGCATGGTCTCTCTCACATCATCGGATAGATCTCCATCACTTGCACACTTGGGGGCATCAAAATTTCCCCATAGTTGCATGTTCTAATCAATAGTTTCCTATCATACTACTCACATACACACCTATACCTTACTTTTGCTTTGCACTTCAAGTCAATCTTTCTAGCAACACTTTCTCTTATCTACACTATGAGCACACCTTGCTACATCTATCTATGCTTATGGCTTCCCTTTCTACTCCTATGCCACTCCATACATGTTTTTCTCCTCATGCTTACTTATGGATCCTTCTATTCATGATACACATACTACTTTATATATATGGTATACATCCTTTGTTCACTATACATACTCTGGCTATTCTTTCTCACAATGATCACATCTATTTTCCAAGCAGATCTTGATATACACACTTAGGGGCATTAGAATTCCTCCTCCTAAATTTTTCTTATACCATTACTTCTTCCTATCTATATAACATAATGTTGCTACTACATACTCTACCTTGCTACCGATGACGCACTCTTGTTCTACGGTTCATACTTGACTATTGAGGGTGTAATTCCTAAATGAACCTCACGTCACACACATCCATTATGGGGAAATGTGGCTCCCCTCACCTACACATTTTACATATAACATCACACCATCACTTTACACATCAATCTACACATCTTGGTTGTATTTACTCTTATTAGCTTATACTATTTACATGTTACACTTTATCTCCTATGCTAATGCCGATTCTTAGTATGTAATTATCTTTTATTATACACACATGCACGTTCACATAGTATCTTGAGGTGAATGTAGGACCTTTACAAATTATTACATGATGCATGATGCTTGACGTTGTTCTTTAGTAGTTCCCACTAAGGCTCTCTTTGGGGCATTTACCTTTGTTACTCTCCTACTACACATCACATGTCCTATTGTTACAATATTTACTACTTCTTTATCACTATCACTTACTTTTTGCTGATCTATACATGCTTTGACATAATATTTATATTTCTAATAGGCTAATGGGTGCTTCATGTGTAGCATTTTCCTTACAGGATACTATACAACCATGGTTATCTATTACTTCTTGTTTGTTATTGTTTTCCACTATTTACGGGCTATGTTGTATGTCTTACTTGATCTTTTTTTTTCTTATGGATGTTTTGGCATTGATTATCTTGTGACATCATGAAGTGATGTCCCATGTATGTAACCCAATTTTTGTCACTTTTGTATTCATAGCTTGTTTGTTACATTGTATTATATCGCATGTTAGCTCTTTACACTAACACTTGTTTCTAGCCTATATTGTTTGCATGTGCCTTGGTTTCTACCATACACATCCCCTACCCCCTACAGTATCCAATATATGATATGCATATCACTTTCTGGTCCTCTTGTTTGGGCCACATCCTCCTAAATTTGTCATACACACCCCAAATGAGGGGGAAACTATTGGGTGAACAAATCACCCTTCAAGAAGCACATAACTCTATAAAAGGAACATAATACAAAATTGGAAAAAGTACACAAATACAAAGTGGCCCCGAATCAAAATAAGATCACAAACATAAGCAGCACAATAGTGCAACTAGTAGCAGGAAAGGAAATATGGGTGCATGTGTCCCACTTGGGTGCTTGGGAAAAAAATAGACATTTTTTCAGTTCAACATAGTTTCCAACAGGTTACAATATGGATCTACAATATCATACACTTGTCTTCGCCATTCTGAAATTTAGTCAATTTAGTTATAATTCAAGTTACAAATTTGATTACATGGGATGTACCAATCTACAAATGGCACTTATCACTTGAGAAGCATCATAGAAGGAGAGAAAAATAAACCTCTTTCCCCAACACTCTTCTCTTTGTGTGAGATCACTTAAAATCCTCATCTTTGGTGCTGTAGAAACACAATCACACACTTTAGGTAATTATCTAGTCTTGATCACATACTACTATTCATATGATTCATAAGTAAGAAAATTACTAATCAACCCATGTCTTTGACCACCTTTCTTTGCTTTCTATTGCTACTTTCATTCTTACACCCTTACTTGCTCAAGTACCTTTTACTCTTCATAATTTGTCATCTTGGACACTAGCACCCAACCAAGACACCAACGCTGCCAGTGCCCTCATCCCCTCTTGGTGACCTATCCTCTTTGTACTTTACTCACAATTTTTGGGTCCTTTCTATCCATTTGAGAATATTATATTTTTGGTAGTTGAACTTTTCAGGGTTAATTATGAAATTCAAGAAAAGGAATCATATAAATATAAATTTATGTGATCATAATAAATGACCAAACACTAAAGCATTATCTATCACCACCTAAGGTTGCATCCATCAAGGTATCTAAGAGCTCCATTTGCATCCATCTAGCTCCATCACAAGGACACAAGGGCTAGTTTTATGCATCACACTTCATAGGAGGGAAGTTCATTCTATTCCATGCACACATTTATTACATTCTACATCTAGTTACTTTCTCACTATTCCAAGTGTGACACATACAAAGAGCAACCTTGGGCAACAATCTCGACACACACACACATAGATACATTGGGTCTGAGATGTAGTGTAGTGCTTAGTTGTAAGTCCATCATTGTGGTAGTTGAGGATAGTTTGACCCTCATTTTGCATCTTTTTTTGGATTTGATGTTTATTTGAGGGTTTTGCAAGTTCATACTTCATTAAAGGTTTACAACAACCTCGTGATCTTGGTACGACCTCGAGTGACCAAAAGAGACTTTTGCAATACTCTTCCACCCTAGAAAAATTTAGATCTTGAGAATCTTCCAGTAGACACTAGATCCCAAAATCGGGACTATAGTGGTCACCGGGTGCTCCTATCCCTCCGTAAATGCCCATGTCTTGCTTCTGATCCAACAATCACACAATTTTTTGAGAATGATTGTGATAGTTTGTACTTCCATTTTACCATTTTCCATCTTGGTATACCCTCAAAATATGGTGAATCAACTAAGTATTTTATTCCCTTCATTTTGTAACTAGGGTTTCATACTTTCTTTCTTAGTTTTCTTGGATCTACATTGTACTTAATTTTTCATTTATTTACTACTAATCTTGCATTGAGATTAGGCTCTTAAATCAAATTTTAGCTTAATCATTTTGGTGAACCCATCATTTGAGAACTCTTGGATCCTCTCTTCTTCTCCACCTCATTATCTTAGGGTCCTTTCACCATGGAGGTCTCTCTCCATGCCTTTTTATAAGATAATCCTGATTGTCAAAATAAACTCAAATATTTTTTGGCTAACACTTATATTCATCCTCACACCTCTCCCAAATATCTATATCACATGTTTACTACTACTTTATCTATCAATGAAGAGCATATCACGTTTACATATGATGAAATCACTTCTCAGTCTATCTTAAGTAATGATTCCCCCTTTATATTCAAGTTTGTATCAATAACATAGGGGTTAAGAGAGCTTTAGTTGACAATGGATCCGGGATTAACATTTGTAATCTCACATTCCTCACACAACTTGGCCTCTCTGAAGCCTCCTTAACTCCATCATCCATTTGCATTCGTGGCTTCGATAATGTGCCTAAACGAGTCTTAGGTACAATCACACTTCCCATTACTCTCGGACCATGTACTTTTTCCATCCCATTCCATGTCATGCCTAACAATCTTAACTATAATATTCTCCTCGATGACCTTGATCCATGCCATGAATGTGGTCCCTTCAACCCTTCATGCATGTATTAAATTTTTATATCAAGGTGTGGTTTATGAAGCATTAAGAAGATCCCTCTCCATTTTCTTATTGCAACATTATTGATCATTCACCAAAATCCCATACTTTTCCACCTCTCTTTCTAACTTCAACAATATGGCCCTAGGTATTGGTACCTGTGCCATTATGGTTTCAATGGAAATGGATTAGGAAAACATGCAAAAGGATTCAAATAACCTCTTTCCATTCTCAACACAATCCACCAAGCTCGGCCTTGGATATCACCCTAAGCTTGTTTCTTTTATTCCTTCTGCATCTCCTCTTGAGGTTTACACCATTTCACATACTCATCATCACAACAAGAAATTTCCATTTGTTCTTATTGCCACAAATTCCTTTGATACACCAACTACTCCTAACATGTTTTCTCATCCATCGCCACCATGGCATGATTTTTCTTCCATTCCCGGATAGATCCCCATCTCTTACACACTTGGGGGCATCACAATTATTCTTCTCCCTCATCTAACATCACCAATTGGCTATCATTTCCTACTATATTATGCTCTATGCTTCATATTTCATATCTTTGAGTAATCTTACACACCTTGATACACTATTGTATTTCCATTACCCTATGACACACTTTAGTTTCATGGTCCATACTTGATTGCTGAGGGTATACATCTCAAATGGAACCTCATCACATTCCACACAATCAATCAATCAATATTTTTATCATACCATGTGACATTCCTAGCTAGTTCCTTCACCACACATTTCACGATATACGCTTTGTGCTAATTATTCACCTTTTTTTTCTTTCCTATTCATCCATATCATGATATACACTTTGTGCTACATCATCACATTTTCTACCATCATCACGTTCATCTATCTCATGATATACGCTTATGTTACATCATCACGCATATTAGCATTTTACTTGCACATGACTAGTGATATACACTTTAGGCTTATCATCACACATTCTAGCACATCATCCTTATGCCACATGCAATATCATTCATACATCATCAATTCTCCAATCAACCCTTTATGCTTAATTCACTAACTCTTTCTACACATGACACATCATTCAAACCATTTCTTGATGCACATCTTGTTTATGGTTTATTCTCGATCACGAGGGGGCATAAATAAATGAACCTCATTATATACATACACATCCACCTAGGGGCAACACTACCCTATCATTCACACTACATTCCATTCCATCTCATCCACAACATACTACATATCTTGGTTACATTTACTCTTGCTTACATTTATTTGTACATGTTCACTTTATTACACATGCTAGATAGATATCTTGTATGTCATTATCTTTATCATACACACATGCACGTTCACTTTCCTTTCTAGTTGTGATCACATATTTTATAGATCTATACATGTAACATGGATGCTTGGTGTAGTACCTATTACCAATCCCACAGTGGATCCTGGGGCATCCACTTTCATACACTATCAAGTGTTATTGTTTCATTTTGTTTCATAGAACATTACATTATCATATTATACATGCTTTGACATACTTTTTTTTATTTCTAATGTGCTAATGGGTTATTCATGTACAAAATTTGTTTTGTAGGATTACTTGCTTCCATGATTGTATGATACATTATTTTCCTTTGCTTGTCATTATTTACAGTAGGATTTTCCCTATGTATTTCTTTTCTTGATTTCTTGTGGCCACTATGGCCTTGATTGTCTTATGACATCGTGAGTGGTGTCCCATGTTTTCAACCCACTTTTTGCATTCTACTTTGTATTTTTCTTGCATCTTAGATTACACATTTTATGCTTAGATTACATTTCATCTTATACATGAGTGTTTGTTTTTGCTTGTACTAACACTTGTTTTCCTAGCCACTTGTTTACATGTGCCTTGGTTTCTACCAAGAACATTCCTTCCCCTATAGGCACAAATAATGGTTGGTCCTCCTTTGGGTTGCATACATCCTTCGTACACATGCACCCAAAATGAGTGGGGGCATCATTTGGGTGAATTAGTCACCCCATACAACATTACACATAACACACACACGTACAACACACACTTTCTCGGTTTTGATAGGGCTCAGATTAGACTTGGGTCCTTAAAATAGTGGCCTTTCCCGTATGCCCGAAACTAGGGGTAATATAGTGGCCTTTCCTAATACCTAAAACCAGGAAAATATAATGACCTTTCTTGGATACCTGAGACCAGGGGACAATTATACAATGATTGGTAGTTCAACATAGTCTACAAAAATCCATACACAATGGATTTTATAGGTAAATAATCCTTAACACATACACACCATCTGCAAAGTGATGTTTTACATAGTGGGACGTAAAGGTTGGAGGATTACACTAGAAATGTCTCCTTACACTTCTTCCATTTCACTGGCGTGAGATCGTCCCGAAAAACCCGCGAATTGACATCATCTACAAGATCCTTTCTACACCCATTTCCTCATCACAAATCAGGTGCACATGTTCCTTTTTCACACTTTCAACATTTTTACATACTTTCCTTACACATGTTTTTTACATATTTTGATCATATACATGCATATTTGACTAGTTGTTGGCTTCTTTTTGCATGTCCATTCATATGGGAATCATTATCCAACAAAAACATCACACACATCAAAATCAACAACATGTACATCATGACATCTACACATGCGCTTCCACCCTACATTCATTTTCATCATCACTTTTTTTTCACACTTCCTCATCTTAACATCCATGCTTGACATTTTTATTATTCCACTCTTTGTCTCGTCCCTTAGTACGTGATGTAGGAGCATCTTCATAAGGCATGGAGGTTATGAACATGTTGAAAACAACTTTATTCTAGCATGCAAACACTTACTATTTGTTAGTCTAGTTTTTTTCATATGTCAAAGGGTAATTATCACGATGGGCTAAGATGTAAGAGTGAAAACGTGAGTTGTTAGTTGTTAGGTGGACATGAGTTGTCTTGTCTACATAGGAGAAGGATAAGAACTTCTTTAGTCAATTTGTAGAGTTGTCATAAGGTCAAATTAGGAAAATCAGTTCCTATTCTCAAGCATATGAGAGAATATCTCACAAATCATGGATATTAGACCAAAATAAGGGGAAAAAAATAACAAATTCCCATCTATTCATGAGAGAATAGGGTCGATCATCATAAGAAAGGAGCAGAGAAAGAAAAATAGGAGAGAGAGGAATGGTGTTCTGATTGAAAGATGAAGAAATGTATGAAGAACATGATGCATAACATAGGTTTGACAAAGTATGAAATATATATGTGAGTCCTTTTAATGCTTATGATATGAATTCTAAGACAAATATATGTATTTCAATGCTTAATCCTGTGTACAATTATACCATGGTGAAATTAAGCCTTTGATTATATGTTTTTTCTTGTTCTTGTGGACCGTGTATGAGAGGATTTGAAAGGGTAGTGAGGGAAAAACCCTAAATTTACAAAAATTTACTCTTTTCTCATAAGTGTAAAACAAGAGGATACCCTAGAACCTAAGGCTCCAAAATGATTTATTTTAGATTTTGAAGATAAGTTTCAAGGATTTTATAGTAAAAATATGCTCTCAACCTGATTTAGGACATCATGTAGTTTTTGACTCCACTATTAAAAACACCTCACAATTTTGAATTTTTTTGTCTTAGATTGAAGAAGAAGAACCCAAAATTTCATCTTAAATGGATCTAGAAATTAAAATTATAAAAACTATAGTTTGATTGTGTAAAGGAGGTATTACAATATGTAGGAGTTTATGGAAAAGAGAGAAAATTTGATAAAATCTCATTGATTATGCTTCTAGACTTGTCATGTAGGTTGTTTGGAGTATATTTAGGGTATTAAAATAGGAAAGAGGAGAATCGGTGGAAATGTAAAGAAGATCTAGTTGAGAATTATAGAAGGGAAAGTTTATACAATGAAGAATGCTCATGTAAAGAAGGTGAATTATATGAACTGTGTGAAAACATTGAGGAATTGGACCTTGAGACTTTGTAAGAATCTAAACCATGATAATGGGGGTTAAAGACATTTATTCTCAGATAGATCACTTACCTATAAAATATTAAACCTAAAACTTTCCATGAATGTGAATGTGTATCTAAGACATGGGTATAGAATACCACAAGGTACTTATTAAGAAAATGTATAAGAAGATGGTGCTTTCAGAGATATAATGTGATGGATTCATCATTTATAGGTGAGAAATATGATAATTCTATCTTGCTCCTATTTTTAATGTATTCACTAAGTAATCATATAGAACAAAGCTTCTTGTTAGACCTTGCTGATCATAGAGGACTGAGCATGTTAAGTGAATAAGAGTATATAAATTAGAATTGAAGGGTAGTGAGCTATGGAAGGCTATAAACTATAAGGTCATTGTTTGGAAGACCTTTATTGAAATTTGATATTTGATTTGTACTTGAGAAGGGCTACAAAGTAGCCTAGGGTAGAGTATGAAGAAACACAATGAAGACTAATGCATGATCAACCATATGTGAATTCAACCTTGTCAAATGATATCCTATCATGTCTAAATAAGTATGATCATCCAATAACTTCCTTATCAATATACTTGTGGTCAATGCATGGTACAAAGGACTAGAATTACATGAATGATTCTTGGGGTATGAGATCATCTTTGAATGTGTATAAAGAAGGTTTGGATACTTATATGGTATTGAATCATTGATCCCAAATTGATCAAAATGATAGCATGCAACAGAGATACTAGTAAACTTCATACCTAGGGACTATTATGTTATGGTCTCAAGAGTAAATTTTGATCTACACTCTGAATAGGATAGGTAATGTCAATTATATGGTTCTTATTGATGAGTTAAGGTTGTATGCATGTTGGAACAACATGCATGTTGAAAAACCATATAAGGTTGAATATCTGATCTATATTAGACCTATTTAGGACCTCAAGAATGACACATCATTAGCATAAATAGATCTAACCTTGTTTTATGGTATTGATGAGTCATCAATCAAATCCATAAAGTCTAAACCATGCATGAAGGTTTGTGGGGTTAAGGAATGAATATGGACATAATATGATTATGATGAGATAGATGAGCTAAGATGGCACACTAGTACGCCTTCATCATTGATCTACATTGTTTATCAAGTACGCATATCTATCTACTTTATGTTACCAATATTTCCACCCACCAACATAAGGTGGGGAAAAATGTAGAAACATAATTACGCACTTTGGGTAATTATCTAGTCCTGATCGCATACTACTATTCATATGATTCATTAGGAAGAAAAGTACTAATTAACCCATGTATTTGGCCACCTTTCTTTTCTTTTTATAGCTACTTTCAGTCTTGCACCCTTACTTTCTCAGTCTTCCTTTTTACTCTTTGGCATTTACCATCCTCGGACACTAATGCCCAGCCATGACACCAACGCCGTGCACCCTCTTCCCCTATGGGAACTCTTGTCCTCTTTGTACTTTACTCACACTTTTTGGGTCCTTTCTAGCCATTTGAGCATATTATATTTTTGGTATCCAACCTTTTGGGGTTAGTTATAAAATTCAAGAAAAGGAATCATATAAATATAAAGCTATGTGATCATAATAAGGGACCAAGAAATAATCATATCTATCACCACCTAACATTACATCCATCAAGGCATCTAAGAGATTCATTTACATCCATATAGATCCATCACAAGGGAAAAATGGCTTGTTTTTGGCATCACACTTCATAGGAGGTAAGTTCATTCTATTCCATGTACACATTTACTACATTCTACATATAGCTACTTGCTCACTATTCCAAGTGTGACACACACAAGAGCAAACTATGACACAATTTCATACACACACACACAAAGCACATATTGGGTTTGAGATGTAGTGTGACACTTAGTTGTAAGTCCATCATTGTGGTAGCTTGAGGACATTCTGACCACTCATTCTGCATCTTTCTTTTTTGGTATTTGATGTCTATTTGAGGGTTTTATAGGTTCATACTTCATTACATGTTTACAAAGACCTTGGTGATCTTGATGTGACCTCGAGTGCCCAAAAATGAATATTTACGATACTCTTTCCGAAACCATAAAAATTCATATCTTGAGAACCTATCAAGACATTAGATCCCAAAATCGGATCAGAAAGTGTTGGGCAAAGCTCTGGTCCCTTCTGTGGGCACCATGTTCGACCTCATCTGATAATCACATAATTTTATGAGCATTTTGCGAAATCTATAATTCCATTTCACCAGCTTTTCAATCTCGGCATACCCTCGACAACATGGTGAATCATCCAAGTATTTTATTCCCTTCATTTTTCAACTAGGGTTTCATACTTTCTTGTTTAGTTTTTGGATCTACATTGTAATTAATTATTGAATTATTTACTACAATCTTGCATTACAATTAGGCTCTTAAATCACATTTTAGCTTAATCGGGGCGGGATGCTCAAATCCATGGCTCGACACTTTCTTGGCTGGGATATAATCACTCCCAACCCAATCTCGACATCATCTCCAAGAAAAACAAGTCAATTTTCTATCATATACTCTCTCATACATCAGGTGCACTCTTTCATTAGCTACTACATTTTGTACTACTAATTTTCCTATACATATACATATGTTACGCTGATTTTTCATATAAGAGAATTTGACTACTCTCTTTCTCTTCTTTTGTAAGTCTATCCTTACAAGAAATAAGAAGCATCTCACATCGAAAATAACAAGCTCCAACAACACACTACACATATACAATTCACCCCTATGGTCTATCTCCCTTTCCTAGTTGTCACGCTTCACATTGTGATCACTTCACACTTCACATGGATACTTGTCCATTCATAATACTATTAGCTACACTCCTCTTTGGTTTACAAGGTATGCATCTTATATCTACTTTATGTTATCAAGTATTCACTCAACAACATAAAGTGGGGGAAAATGTAGATACAAAATCTATGCACTTGGGTACATTTATAGGTCCTAAATAATATTAATGTATACATGATTCTTAATCAAGAAAAATAGATGTTGAAAACTCCTTTTATCCTTTTGATGCTTTAATCCTTGCACTTTATTGGCTTTACACATCTTATATTTTTTCGACACTTAATTGATTTACCTTTTGATGACCTCGTACACTAGCACCTAGTTAGGATGTAAAAACCCGTGCGTTCATGTCCCTCATGGGCGCTCATGTCCATCTCTTTATTCTTCTTACTCTTTTGGGTCCTTTTTCTCTTCTTTCTCACCTTTTAACACTTTGGGTTATCCTTTCATTTTCAATTATGAAATTCAAACAAGGGAATCATATATATAATTAGTTACTTCTTCTAAATATGGGGCCAAACACTATAAGCATTATCTATCACACCTAAGCTTGCAAAAAGGCACAAGAACACTATAAAGTACATATCTAACACATCCATACAAGGGATAAGGGCTGCATTGGTCTACATATATTGCATATGAGGGAGTTCATTCTATTCCATCACACACATTTTACATATTCGGGACAATCTAGATCTAGCTCACTATCATCGTGAAACTTGCACAAGGGAAACCTAGGGCACAAGACATATACACACACACAAACACAAATAAAAACATGGAGTTTGAGATGTAGTAATACTCGGTTGTAAATTCATTCTTCGAGTGACCTCGGGGTTAGTCGACTCTACATTCTGCATATTTTTATTATATTTGATGTGGTTTGTAGGCAAAGTACAAGTAGTAATTTTTTTGGTATAAACATGCAACGTGAAAACCTAAAAAATGAAATTGGAGTGAAAAGAGTGAAGTAAAAATGAAGACCTTCCAACCCGTAAAAAGGCCGATTTTGAGAAATTGAGTAGAAAAATGCACCCAAATCAATCATTAGCACCTAGGGTGATCCTTTTCTCTGTGGGTGCTTTTGTCATATACATTTTTGGGTTCCAAAGTCCCTCTTTAAGTCTGTCGTGAAATTTTTCCATCCCATTCTCCAATAGATACATAGTCCTAATTAGTCTAAATTGCATGGAATCAATTAACTCATCTTTCTCCTTTCATTTTCTTAGGGTTTTACATTGTTGAATGCTTAGTTATTACACATTATTGTATATAATCATTTGAATATCATTTGTTACAGTAGTTACTCTGAAATAATATTTAATTAAAATTAGATTAAATCAAGAATAATTGGTGTAGATGTGATGTGTACACATGTTAGGATGAATACCCTTCATATTTTGTATTCCCAAGAAAAATATTAAGGATGGGAGCATAAAAGTTTAAATAGGGCATTATCCTCTTGACTCGTGAGCCATATATTAATTGTAAATTCCTTCCTTGGAAAGATAGGTAACTATTTGATGGTTGGATGGAGAGAGTTTACCATTGGATACTCTCTTAGAAGTGAGTTCAAGGGACATTTATGAGGTAACTACTTATGGATTTATGACATCATATGGCAAAAAAACTCAAGAAGGTCAATGTTTCTAGTAAAAGGGAAAATTAATTATTACATGTTTTTATCTAAGGTCTCCTCTTCCTTTTCATATAATTCTTGTGAATGAAGTTTAGAGGAATCCTAGTCTTGAACCTTCTCTAAGTGTTCTTGTATTATTATCATAGCTAATAGGACACAAAATCCTTAGTCTCCTCTCGAGTCAAACATATGCCATTGATTGCATGAAATGGAAAAGGTTTTACAATCTAGCTATAAAGATTTTTTTTTTGCATCATGTCTATTAGTGATTATCATGTCTCCCGTCTTACAATCAATAAGTATTACAATAGTTCCTAGCCATGGGCATCCTAAGATTAAGGGATATCCAATTTTCTTATTCTTGGTCTTAATAACCATGAATTCTATAGAATAATCCCATGATTCAATTGTGATTATTACATCTTCTATGATGCCTTTGGGTTTAACTACAAATTGATAAACCATTTGCACTTCCACTAGAGTTGATTGTAAATCAGGAAGAGATAGTATTGACAAGGTATGTGTATTCATTACATTAATTGCAGCTCCTAAGTTAATCAAAACATTTGTAATTTCCACATTTCTAGTACAAATTGTGACTATAGGACTCCCAGATCACCATATTTGGGAGGAACCATATTTCCTTCCAATACATTGGCCAATTTAGCATCGAATTATATGGTCCTTGGTTGGTTTATCTTTCTTCACATGATTTTGATACACAATTTCATGATTGTTTTGTTTAATTATGTTATTTCTTTGAGAGATTGCAAATATGACTTAGTTTCTTTATCCCTCAAATATAACTCGATCCCTCATGGTTTGAAATATTGTCTTTATTTAAGAACCTAGATGGGAATGGTGTTTTTAAAAGTGGGTTTGATGACTTGGTAAGAGTAGATTGTGTATGACAACTTGATCCATACACCATCTCAATCTTTATAACCTATCACTACACCATGGTTGTTTTCTAAATGGGGGCTCGATCTCATAGGAAATCTTACACCCACCTCATCTGATGGCCATAAACATATCATTACCATGACTAATTACTTTACCAAATGGGTGGAGGTTGTTCCTCTTACCTATGTTACTAGTGCTCAGATCTCAAAATTTATCATGAACCACATCATTTTTCGTTATGACAACATTTCTATTATATCATCCAACAATGGAAAACATTTAAGAACAATCAAGATAAGGCCATGTGCCAACACTTTAAAATTCATCAAAATTAGTCTACTCCTTATTACCCTCAAGGTAATGGGCAAGATGAGGCTAAAAATAAAACCCTTGTTCATATTATGGAGAATCCTGTTAGTAAGATAGGCCATAGTTGGCATCTCCAAATTCATCTTGCCTTATGGGACTACCGAACTTCCATCCACACCCACATGTGCAACTCCTTATTCCCTTGTTTTGGAACTGAAGTTATCATCCCCTTAGAGATCAATCTTCCCTCTTTATGAATATCCTTAAAAGACTATTTGGATAATGAAGAGGACTATAGAGTGGCTAGACTAGTAGAGCTTGAACTGCTTGATGAAAAATTCCTCCATGCCTTAGACCACCTCAAAGTGTATCGAATAAAATTTACACTAGCTATAACAAGCACCTTATCTCTCATGAATTTGAGGTTGGAGATCTTGTTCTAAAAGAAAACTAGTTCAATACTACTAAAGAGCATGAAAAGAGAGGAAAATTTGAGCCTAACTAGTTAGGACCATACATTGTGGTCACAAAATTTAGCTCAGGGGCCTATAAACTTGCATATCTTGATGGTGATGAGCTCCAAGATCCCATGAACATCATGCATCTCAAGCATTTCTATACTTGAGATCAGAGGAATTTTCAAAAGTATAAAAATCATCAAAATTAAAAAATTAAAAAATAATAAAGATAAATAAATTTGTTTTAACATAAAAACCATGCAATTGTGGCATTTTGGACAATTCCTTTGGTAAAAATTATTTCCATCAACTTAAGAGGATTCTATTGTTCATAAGAACCTCACACTTGGGACATGATCGCTTCTTCTTAGCTTTGTACTTAGTTTGTGTTTGTAATCTTGTTGAACATATCACTCTTGGCCTTGATCCAACTTATCCTATTCTTGTATATGTTGTGTGCACTTCCCTTGCATATTCTCACTTCTCACTTTGAGGGCACCTTAGCGCTCAATTGTTCTTGTACATATTTTCAAAAAACCTTCAAAATCCTCAACATTGGTAAAACATCTTCGAAAAACCCTAAACATTCAAAAAAATCTAGAAAATCCTAAACATTCACAAAATTTCAAAATCCAAAAACATGTGAAAAAATAAAAACACTAAACATTGGAAATTATACTATAAAATATCTTACTTTAGTGCTTGCTCATTCTAGTGCATGACATGCGGATCATCTTGTGATTTTCTTTCATCAATAAATATTGTTTTTATTTCTATGTCTATCTTCTTGTATATATTGTTGCTCGGGCTAGTTCCATAGTGTATGGTTTCTTTTCACGAGAATTTTATGTCCTCCATCCAATCCCTTGCATGTATCCTTTCTTGGGGCACCATTTTAACCCTTTTTGTATAACTCAAACATTTAGGTACTGAAGATGGATAACAAAAACATTGGTACAATTTTCTTAAGCATTGCTTGTTTAAGTTTATTTGATTTTTCTTGTTTATTTTTTTGTTTTGCTTGGTTGTTTTCTTTTCTTGTATTACATAATATACATTTCTTATGTATTTTTCTTTGAGTCAGTCCTTTAACATTGCACAAAAATCAATATTATGGATTTTATGTCATTTTACCCTTTTTTTATATGCTTACATCAAATAAAAAGGTACTTCTATCTTTGACATGAGCCAAGATGGTGTGTATGCTACGCTACGATCTTTTCATTCATCCTCATCCTTTTTCACTCTAACTAATTCTCTGTTCTAACTAACATTTTTCTCGCTAGTTCCTTTTCTATTTATTCTAACTTATTGAAACATAGTTCTCATAATGACATGTTTCTTCCCCTCCCTCCCTCCCTTATGTAATCCACTTAGCACAGGGCTCCAACTAATCACGCAAATCGAATAATGGCCAACCAAGAAAAGTTTGACTCTCTTCCATAACAATGGAATTTTCTACCAATTGATTAATTAAACCTTTTGTGGTCATTTCTCTTCTTATTTTCAAGCATCAATCAACCTCTTCTATCACCCCATCAACACTCAAGGGGGAATCATCCATCCTACTAATTTTTTTCCTACCCTTACAAAATACAATTTGGCGAACCCCTCTCTTATTCAAACTCCTTGCCATAGGATCCCCGACACCAACATGGCTAAAAATAGACCCTCTTCTCCCAAGCAAGCTATGGAACATATTAGTGTGCAACCTATCCTTGATGATGTTGTCCAAGCTGAATTTAGTGATATCTATCACCATGCTCACTATGAATCCAAAATTCTCCAACAACTTCTTTCTTATAAAAGCACCATTCCCACTAGTTTTCACAACTCTAGCATTTCCATAGTCTTTCCTGAAGAAAACTTCACTTCATGTTTTCCTTGTTCTTCCATAGTCACCCATGTTGCTCCACCTTCTTCTACTCCTATTATAACACATGATAATACTATTATATATTTTATGCTTGGTCTTTCTTGTGACACTATAGATACAAATAATGTTACTTCTAATGTTGAAAATGTACATGTGCATGATGTTATTTATACTAGTAGTCAAGATGAATGTAAAGTTGTATATCCTACTCTTCCTACTTCGAAAATGTTTCCAATGAATGTAATGATAAATATCATGATAGTTATCCTACTACTTCTCTATATGTTGATGACTCTTTTGATGAATTACTAACATGTGAAAATATGTCTGATAGTGATATAGGCTATGCTTTTGATCATGAACTTGTTAATAATGATGTTCTTTCTCTTTTGACTGCTGAATGTGAATTTAGTACTCCTCTTTCTTCTCTTTCTGAAGTCATTACACATGATGATTCCACTCATGTTGCTAGTACACCTCTTATCATATCTTCTAATTCTACTTCTAACATTTCCATTGATAGCCCATGTTATTCTCCTCCTCTTCCACCTCTTTCTTATTCTTCTACGGATGTTATTCCTATTGATTCTAGTATTCCTACTTATTCTAGTATTCCCACTAGTACGCCTATTATCATATCTTTTGATTCTACTTCTAGCATCTCCATTGATATTCAATGTTATTATCCTCCTCTTCCTCCTCTTTCTTCTTCTTATTCTACAATTGTTATTCATGATGCTTCTATTATTCCTACTAGTACTTCCTCTACATCTACATCTAGCATTCCCATAAATCCTTCCTATTCTTCTCTTCCTTCAACATCTGCTTCTTCTTCTCACATTCCCATGATCACTCACAATGTAAATGTTCAAACTCTCAATGTTCCTCTCACTTATTTTACCATCCCCTCTGTAGTCACAAAATTACGCACTTACTTGTACTATTATAATGCCTAATATGTTGTTTTATATATGGATATTGCATAAAGAAAAGTATTACTAATGACCCACCCCCTCGTCCAATCGTTAGTCATTTGGTCTTTGTTGTTGTTTGTCTTACATAGTTGTCACTCACTCATAAAGTACCAGTCATCTCTCGGGGATTCTTAACTATCATTATTCACTCAGTTGTCATCTCTAGTCTTTTACTAAAGTACCTAGGAAGGGATTAGGGTGCCCGGGGGTGCCATGGTCCTCATTTTTAGGAAACATGGTCCCCATCACACGTGGTTCTAATTTATATATTCAATATTGGTCTCTTTGGTTTTCTCTCCCATCTCCCTAGGTACTAGTTGACATGTCGGGTCATTAGTGTTGAAATTTGAGCAAGATATCCCTATATAAACACACCGTCTATTTATACTAAGGGATAGTTATCTACATAGAGAAATAGACAACATTTGAGAACTATTATGCATTAAACATTGTATAGGAAAGGAAATTCTATTCTATTCCATCCACCATTTTTCATTTTATCTAGATATTTCCCCTTATCTTTGTGTCATTGGTGTTAGGGCATCCTAGGCACATTATTGCACACACAATCACAAAAACTCCATTAGGTCTAAGTTATAGTGCAATGATGAGTTGTAAGACTACCATTGTGGTTACTAAGGAAATTCTTTGACCCCTTCATATGCATCTTTCATTTTTTTAGGGTTTGATGCTTTGTGTGGGGTTTTATAGGTGATTCTTCATTGTAGGTTTACGTCATCATTAGCGCATCAAGTGTGAAATTAATGCAACAAAAGGAAAATTATTGCAAAGATCTAGCGACCCTTCCAGATCATAGGTTTTGAGATACTTCATAGAACAAAGCGCCCATATTTCAAACAAGGGCATCCCGGTGCCTTAATATTTACCCAAGCGCCCCGGTCTAGATGGATCTACCATAAATGTAATTTTTCGAGATGTTTTGCGACACTCTATTCGCCTATTCATCATCATGTTCATCCCAAATCATTATGAGGTAAGTTCATTTTAGGTTAGTACCTTTTCCCTCCTATTTCATTTCATTTAAAATATCAAATAAATTTCTTAGCATTTATATTTCAGTATATTTCAATTATTATAGTGATGTGCTCTTAGATTAAATCTAGAATATCATATTTTAGTTAATCATTTTGGTGAACTCGTAGCTTAGAAAATTTTCCCTAGGATCCACTAAAAACCTAATGGATAAGGATATCTCCTCTCCTTCTCCACCCATCATGTCTGATGTTAGCGTCAATCCAATCTATGATGAGGCCGCTATCGCTGAGCTCAAGGATCTCTATAGTAATGTTACTATGCTAGATGATATTCAATAATATCTCTTAGTCGGTTAACAATATGTACCTACTAGTTTAAAAATTCTCCATCGGCATTAGTATTTTTTTGGATCGATAGCCTTCACTAATTTTACACCATGATTATATGGCTACTCGTGATCCTCCTTCGATATTTCTAAATAAATTCTAGATGATTCTCTTATCGATTACATGATTGGTCTTGATACTAGCTCACATGTGCATACTGATTCTTCTCCTAGTCAGACCACTACTATAGCTACATCTCATGATTCTCCTATTTCTGATATTGCTTCTCATAATCCATCACATACTAGTTCGCATACTCTCTCATATTATGTTGATGATCCTATTGATAGTACCCTTAATGACATTCTCATATCTAATTAAACTAAAATGGAAATAAGGGAACTAATTTTTAGTTTAACCTAATGTTATGCATAACATTAAATAATAACTAAATAAATAAAATAAATGAACCAAACAACTATGTAAAATATAAATTTGAAACCCTAATGTGTTAGGAGAGTTAGAAAGAGCATAAATGATTCAACGACTATTTGGGGATGTGTCGTAGAATAAAATAGATGAATAGAATTCAGATGTGACCATACAAGAGCTCCGAGAAAACATAGATCTAAGTTATTTAGTTGGACTAGGGCATCTGGAGAGGGATGAGGGTGCCTAGGGCACCCTAGTTTGAGTTCGGATGCCTTGGTATGTGCGGGAGGTTTAGGAACCTAACTTTCGGTGGTCACTAGATGATATGAAGTCTTCATTTCATGTTGTGTATTTCACTACACTACTCCGGATGCCACCGGTAATCATTGATAAAGAGAAGACATGCAAAACCCCAAGCCAAACACCAAAACCCTATAAAAAATATGCAAATGAAGGGGTTAGATGTCCTCAATGACCATAATGGCAGACTTACTAACTAAGCAGTTTTGCACTTATTTCAGACCCAAATGTAGTTCTAGGTGAGTGTGTGAAAGTCATGCCCTAGGTGCTCTTGTGCCAGTCACACTTTGTGAAGTAACGAGAAATAACTAGATGTAGAAATTTAATAAATAGTGGATGGAATAGAATAAAATTCCCTCTTATGCAGTGTGATGCAGATGAACCAACCTTGTCCCTTGTGATGGAGCTATATGGATGCAAATGGATCCTTTGATGGATGCAACCTTAGGTGATGATAGCAGTGACTAGTTCTTAGTACCTCATTATGGTTCCATAACTTTATTTTTACATGGTTCTCTTGATCTAATTTTGTAATTAACCTTGAAGAGGTTGAACACCAAAAATATGGAAAGTCAAAACAAATAGAAATTTCCCAAAATATGGAGATGAATTAGGAAAAGGATCACGGTGCCCCGAATGAGACCAGGGCACAGGGCACCTTGTAATACTAGCCTAGGAACCTCGAGTTAGGGGTAGAATAATGTAGAACAAAAAATGAAGGGAAAGTATATGTGAGAGCTCAACAATGAAGACAGAAAGAAAAATAAAATGGCCAAAGGACATAGGTTAATTAGTACTTTCTTCACTCAAAACCATATGGATAGTAGTATGAGACCGAGACTAAATAATACCCAAAATGCATGATTCTATGTCTAAAATATTTGAATCTCTATCTGATGTCGATGAAATGATTGATAGACATGATTATCCTACTTTTCATATTGTTGAGTGTGAATATCCTAGTCCACTTTCTCCTGAGGTTGTATCTAAGATTATGCATGAGTTTTCTCCATCTATTAGTCCTTCTCCTACTATTTCATCTCCTCCTATCAATTCATCTACATCTATTAGTTCATCTTCTTCTATCATTGCATCTCCATCGGTCGATTGACCTCTAGGGATGTTTCGATGCTAGTCCTATGACTATTATGGATGTTCCATCTCCTTTATCTACTCTAGATTCTCTAGAACCTACCCCTAGTGTTCCTTTAACATTAGAATCTCCTTTATCTTCTCTTGATGTTCCTATGATCACTCAAAATGACAAGTTACTGACCACTTAATACATTATTACAGTCTTCTACTATTCCCTTATAGTCCATCTTGTCTCTCATGAATGTTGTAGGTCAATTACAATCTTAGGTTCAATCACTCACTTTATAAAGTAAGGCTTACTATGCTTCCATTGACAACAACTCTTTACATGGTAGCCTTATTCCTAAGAATATTCATAACTTTGCATTTCCTAAGGAATTTATCATGCCTACATTCACATGTTTTGATGGTACTTGGTGACCCTCATTTACATCTCCAACATTACCACATGGATATGACCTCCTATTATAATGAAAGATTATTGATTAATACCTTTCGACATAGTCTTATCGACGATGCCTTACAATTATACACGCATCTTCCATTTGGGTCTATTAGCACTTACTATGACATTGAAGATACTTTTATCAATGTTTTATCATTAATAATGGCCTCGAGAGTTAATTATGACCATCTACCTACTTTACATCAGGGCACATCAAAACCTATCATGGATTATATCTTATGCTTCAATGCTTATATGCATAAACTAGTATTCCAACCTATTGATCTAGAGAAGTAATTCATTTTCTATCATGGTTTGATTCCCCACTCAAGAAGTGATTGTAGTATGACACATGTGATTCATTCATAATTTTGTGCTATAAAGTCATTGACCTAGAATAGGATCTCCTCGGGACACATGTTATTGATCCTCCACTTCTTGCTACTACTATTGTATCATTTAGTCCTTCTCCATTACCATTAGTTGAGAATCCTACACAATCTCCATCTTAGCCTAACAAGAAAGCTCAACCTACTACATCAAAAAAGCATCCTTCTTCTCCTAATCCGCGACATGCTACCTCTCCATCTACTCCGTTTGTTCTACATGATCCATTACACTTATCTCATCACGCTCGACCACATGATGTGTTGCATGATTTACTTGACAAACATATAATTTTCTTACCCTCTAACCAACATCAACACCAACATCATCTACAACATTAGTGTGATCAAACATATTTTTATCATCATCATCTCAATGGCCATAAGGACAATGCTTTCTTCAACCTTCATGATATATTGTAATAATTAGAGGACAAGGGCATAATTTCCTTTAGATCTCACTCATGTGAGTGATCCATATCACCTTTACCTCATCGCTGAGTTTCTAATCTATTTGAGGTATCTCCTCCATTCCAAGTGCTTAGGTAATTGTTCATCCACCTCCACATCTTGTCACTCATGCACGCTCTCCACCACATCCACCCATCACTACACCATCGCATCCAATTCATCCATCTCATCCACCACATCATGCTACTACTTCACATTGGCTTCCACAACCCTTGGCATTCTCACATCCTATCGCTGCTCCACACGATATACAATTTGGTTCATATACTCATATTGCTTTCATGCCACATGCTTCCACCACTTTACGTTGCCTTGGTCTTTGATAGGTGATTGCTATCACCTTACCCCCGATGACACACTTGTGTTCTTACAGTTGTTACATACTTTGTTGAGGTATTTTTATAATAACCTCTCTTCACGCACTTCATCAATTCATCTAACGAACTCTATCAAATAATTTCCCGATGGCACACTCTTGCTTTAGGTGGTTCATTCTTGACTACTAAGGGGTCTTAACTAAATGAAGATCATCATATTTATGCTAGGGGGAATCATTATCACTTTCCCCCTATATACATTCTAAATTCATACTTAATTCATTTTTACATAATGTTCTCTATTCTAAATTCATTAATTCAACACACATTCCATTTTCATCATAACAGAAAACCATATGCAACTATAATGACTCGGTGAAACACCGATCTCTCATTTCATGACTCGGTATTAAACCGATCTCTCATGTTTAACTTGTTCAAGTGTATACTATGTATACTTTGGTTTCTTTTACCCATTAAGGGTCACTCAAGTGTTCTTGTCTAAGAAGCCTATCTGAATATTTGTTATTGATATTCATATGAAATCCCACATTCTTAGACTAGGTGACATAAGACAACGTAAACCATAGTAGTTTGTGATACTTTGGCCAAAGTTTTAAACATGTTTACCATGTTTATATTCCAAGATGAACATACTCATTGAAAGGAATATGTCTTTCACCCCACTCAAACTATTATCTAGATTGGTCTTCCTTGACTTCCATCAACCAAACCCGAGTCAAAGTTTCACACTAAATAGGGGCAGCTCACATACACTAGTGTTGTAGTCTACTCATGATGACTAAGGATAAGTAGACATACTCAATCGAATCTCATCGATTAGGTGTGTTTAGTTACCCAAAGTCAACATGAGTTGACCACTACACTAGTCCATGTGTCTATCTCTGTTTAGAGTAGAACTATGAACCGAATTTCCACTTATGTCAATTGAGTTAATTGAACTAAGTGGGGTGTTGAAGCATAGTTGGCTGCATCACAAGTATCCTCATAATGACTCCCATCATTATGAGGGTACTCTATTACAACCCCTATATTACAACAACCTACTAAGTTCTTTCAATGAAACTAACATACTTAAGAAACATTAGATTATTAACCTTCAAATTATTATCTTGTTTAAATTAATCATTAAACAATGCACCTAAGGGTCCACTAAGTATGATTGATCCCAATAAAGGATTCAAAATGTACTTTTACACCAGTTGAAGGTATGTAGATAAAATCTTTGCATTCAAGCATATGAACTTTTAATCTTAATCCTATTATTTCCTTTTATCAATAAATCTTATTTCAATATCAAGTAAGAAAGATCATTAAGTTTCTTTACTATTGTTTAACAATGTAAACAATCTTGATTGAAAGCTTATTAATTAGACTTAGTGATATCATAATATTTAAATCCATCTTACTAATTCTTTTAAGCTTTCCAATTTCCATTTATCATTTTCATAAAGTAGAGCATACAACCAATCATCAATGATGATTATACTTTATCACATAATTATGGAAAACATACTTAGTTCAGATTTAATGATAAAAAGGAAGTATCCTTTTCTTCCTAATTAAGGACTATTGTCCTATTCATGAAATCTGAAAACATAAAGAGTAGATTCATAATAAGAATGCCACATTCAACTATATAGAACTATCCTTATTATCCTTTCCGAATAAGGGTCAATAAATCATAATCATCATAGTTATATCATTACCCCAAAATGAATTGAGTCGAAAATATATATATTGTTCCTTATCCAAGCATTATTCTATACCTTAGAATCCATTAAGCCATGCATGTTAATATTTAAGAATATTAATAAAATATCATCATGCATGTTAATATTTAAGAATATTAATCAAATCTAAGTCATATATGACCCTAGAATAAATCAGAAATCAACAACTTTCACACAACAATTCATTTATCAAAAAGAGAGTTCACTACACTCCAAACTTAATAAGTATTCCATAAGTTTATAAGAAAACTTCTTTCATCATTACAAAACTAATTTAATACATCCTCATAGTTTCTCCAACAAGTTCATTTCAAGAGAATTTCAATACATAAAGCATCTAAATGAAGAAAATGACTTCGTTAATAAAACAAATGCAACTTTTTATAAGTCTTTCTCCTTTCACTTTTCACGAAGTCCATCTACAAAATTGTTAGCATGAGTCAGTTCACAAGAACTGAGCATGATAAGCACTATAACGTTAAAACAATATGATTTTATCTAACTGTTTCGTAAAAGGAACCCTATATTTATGAAAATGTTCCAAGTACTCAAAATAAGAACAATAAAATAAACCACCCAAAAATCCACTATGTCAAAAATAGAGAAGACGTCACTAAATCTATTTAAGAATCAATTTTCCATAAAAGAAGTTAAATAATCCAACAAAATTTAATTCCATCTATGTCACAATAATGATAATCATTTCAACATGATAACATTTCAAACTGTAACCAACTATAAGAAGAGAATTAATTAAAGTTCATGATCTATGTCCTCATTCTTTTCAATTTAATTCACCAAGCCAAAGTTCCACTAAATCACAGCCAGTTCCTTATCAATCAATCTAAAAGGTATTTAGGAACAATATGAATTAATTGACATGAACAAGATGCTACCACCATAGTTCATCTAACCAAATCCCTGATTACCATCCATAAAAGGATGCCTACAAAATAGAGATAACTCAACAGAACCGGGTGTACTCACTATACATTCCTACAAGAGGTTACTCTAGCCAATGAAAAAATGAATCAACACAAGATAAGAATTTAGAAAGGTCTAACTTAACAAAATGAACTGGTTTCCAAAACCCATTTGATTCAAATCATATCAACTGAACCAAGATGGGAAAAAGAGATTCAAAAACAAACATGCAATTCAAATGATCAAGCTACAATCGAATGCACAAAAACCCTTTCCAAAAACTTCAGGATAATGAAAACCAAATAGTTCCAAGGAACAAAATCATAGTGTATATGGTCTTTACTTGAAAATCAATATTCAAGTTTAAAGAATAAAAATTTCCTTTAACAATGATCACAGTAACTCACAGGTTCCATTCACACTCAAAAAAATTCTCAATAAGAGCAATAGTTACCACATAAACATTTCAAACCAACCAAAGATACAAGCTCAATCTCAATGAGACGTTCACAGGGATTAAACATTCAATTAAAACATGAAACAATCACCACGTAAAATGTCTCTTATAAACACTAATGACCCAAATCACAAGAATCTTCAAGGTTGAACATGAGCAGATATAAACCCAAGATATCCCACTCACGATGCACTTCAAGAGTAACAATTCTTCGAGAGAATGTTTAACAAAATAAATGAAAGAAAACCATTTCAAAGTATAATACGATGACCTGGAGTGACCAATACTCAACGAGTCCAAATCTCAAGCCGACCCAAAAAGGGTAATCATGCAAAGTAAACACAACCAACAAGAGAGAGAGAGAGAGAGAGAGAGAGAGAGATTTACCA
Organism: Taxus wallichiana var. yunnanensis; assembly: GCA_018340775.1. Taxonomy (NCBI): domain Eukaryota; kingdom Viridiplantae; phylum Streptophyta; class Pinopsida; order Cupressales; family Taxaceae; genus Taxus; species Taxus wallichiana. The sequence continues at coordinate 62,148,889 of CM031241.1, forward strand.
GTCCATATTTCCAAAATAGATCCACCATGAAGGGTAATAAACAAAAAAACATAACTTAAAATGATAGAGATAAAAAAATCCATCAAACACCTTCATATTATGCACTTACAGTGCTCAAAATACCTCAATCGAGAGTACCCAGTATGGGTCGAGACTAGACTTACATAAAAACAACAAAAAGATCAAAAGATCAGTTACAAATATAAGCCAAAATGAGTGACCATCAAACCAATACAAAAATCCCATACAAGCTTTATAAAAATTGACCCAAATAATGTTTTCCATACCCATTTTAATGACAACCTGGGTCATTACCACAATCCTAAAAAAGACTTTCTCCATAACCCTGAGAATTCATTTCATGCCAACAAATTACAAATACAAGGAGATTTATCTATCAGAGATAATATAACACATGTCTTCCCTATCAATCATTCGTAGTTTAATATATATTATAAACACAATTATTTTTCCAACAATAGACAAACCCAGAATCATGAATAACAACCTCATACCATTGTATCACTTATATCCACAAGAAACCATATCCATAAGAAACTTCACAAAGAAGCAAGAAGAAGTAAACAACACACAAGAAACTATTCTCGAGACGTTTTCATAAAGAGCAGAGTTCTTTTTATGAAAATGTTTAAATAAAAGCAAGAGATCTTAAAGAGATAGAGCCTATCATGCCTAGTAGTGCTCTTGGATTCTCTTCTTTGCTTCAAACCTTCAAGAAAAGCTTCCACTTGAAATATTTCCAATGAAAATGCCAAACAAATCCTCTACAACTTCCCCCATTTTCTTCTTATAGTTTCCACAACAATTTTTTTCATTATTTCCACCATGCAATGGTGAATTTTAACATGCAACAAAATCAAACTGAAAGTTTGAAAAATGGAAATACTACATGCAGAGCCAAAGAGCTCAAAAATCTGAATGCACTATAAAACCAAACCATTCCTTTTTCCTCCAACCCATTCTTCTATTCCCCAGGTGTTTTTGCTCAGGTCAAGGCTCATTAATGCCAAAGACTACCAATGTCCCCCCAAAACTCCCACCAATGCCAACTCACTTGTTAGTTAGAACTAACAATTAAAAACTTCATTCAAATGAAATTAGCAGAGTTGACAACTCAACTTTCCACTACCTTCATGCCTTGGCCAAAATTGGTGGCAAAAAAATATTAAATGCAACATTTAAACCTTCAAAATTCCTTTGGAATGGTGCCACCACCATCCAACAACTTTCCATCCAAGCCAACCTAATTTCCCCTTAGGTTAGTTCGATGCCCTTAGGTTAGGTTTCTATAGTATTAGTTTATAAACCAAGCAAGAAGTTCTTAGTGTTGGAATTGTGTTTTGTAGAAGAAAGGAGTGTTGAGACAGAGAAACAAGTAATTTGGGAGGAAGTGTGAGATATTATCTACTTCTCTTTCATACTTATTGTAATTTCTATACTTATTGTTTGAATTGGCCAATAAAAAGTGGGAAGAAAGAGCAATTTCCCTTCCCGACTGGTTTTTCCTCCTTTGGAGGTTTCTAAGATAAAACTTGTTGGTGTTTGTGAGTTTATATTCTTTCCTTTCCTACAATTGTGGATTCTAAGCATAAGAAAAATTCATTCACTAGCTATCTCTGTCATTTTCTAATAGAAAGTAGAACAACAATGTTAATTTGTGATTCTATGGATAATTCCAAAGTTGAAGAGTTTACATATCATTTTGGTATCAAAGCTAACAAGTATCCAGGACTATGGTATTTGTTCTTGGATTTGTATGACAATGATGAGATCTAAAGGCAAAGAGGCTTTACCTTTATGATCCAAAATTTCTACAAGAAAGTGGAAATAGAGAATTCAGGGACAAATGGAGGAAGAGAACTTTGTCCATAGAATCGAGATGTTGGAGACCATGATGGATAGGATGTTTAGAAGGCAAGAAGAACTTGCATTTGTAGAAGACAACTTCTATCAAGCAAGACTCCATGGACTCAGTGGTTCGAGGCTTAGCTAAAAAGTTTGGCATAGGGAGGAGCCACCATGAGGAATATTATGGGGAAGAGCATGAAGAAGAGACTTCAAACACAAGAGAAAAGGTAAAATCTGATCATACTCCTTTTAAAGTTGAGATGAAAGTTGAGATTAAAAGCTTTGAAGGAAAAGTAGATGCAGAGTTGCTTGATAAATGGTTAAAACAGTTAAAAGTCTACTTTAGCATCCATAATGTCACTGAGGCACAGAGGATCACCTTTGCACGTCTCAAAATGGAGGGACACACTCTGGTTTGGTGGGAAACCCATCTAACCACTTGTGAAAAGAAGAAGCATCCTATTGTGAAATCTTGGCAAGAATTTAAAGAATTACTTAGAGCTAACTTCTATCCTATTGGCCACAAGACTGACCAAATGATTAAATGGTAGTATTTTAGACAAGGCAATGGTCAAAGTGTGCAGGACTATACTACGGAGTTTTGAGGTAGGCCATGTTGCTAAACATGGACTTGGAGGATGAGGATATTCTGACTAAGTACTTGGGAGGACTTCACACTCACCTTCGAAGAAAATTCATCTCCACAAAGCCCAAAGATCTCAATGAGGCATGTGTGTAGGCATACTACATAGATGATGAAAAGAAGCAAGGAGAAGTAGAGCCAAGGGTAAAAGTAGCAATTGACAAATCAAAAAAAAAAGAGTATGGGAAAACAAGTAACAAGGGTAAGTGGAAAGGGAAAGGTAAACAAGATGCCACTACTTTAAATACTTGTAAAGATCCCAAGAATTTTTGCAAGAACTATGATATCAATGGTCATACTGATGCTACATGTTGGAAGTTACATCCGGAGTTACATCCGAAGAACCAACCAAGGACTCAAAGAAGTCCATGACAACTATAAAAATAGAAGGGGAGGTGGAAATCAAAGATGAATCTGATGTAGATGAAAGGCTTGGATGCACAACCACCAACATGGATAACCAGAAGAGGAGATGAGTAGACTATTCCAGATCAAAATCCAGATCAAGAGAACTAAGGTAAATGCTTTGGTTGATACCGGTTCTCAGTCTAACTTGATTTCTGAAGTAGTTGTAAAGAAGCTTGGTCTTGAGACTTACGAGCATCCACACCCTTATCCTTTGGGTTGGGTGAAGAAGGGTGTTGAAATTTAGGTAACAAGAAGATGTAAGGTCAAGTTTGGGATAAATTCCCAAGTATATTGATGTTTTGGAAGCTGACGTTATTCCACTTGATGCTTTTGATGTTGTATTCGGAGTCCTTACTTGTATATTAGGGATGCTATATTTATGAGAAGGGAAAACCAATACATATGGGTCAAGGATGGGATCAACTACAACATCCTGGGCACACCAACATAAGACACGGGTTACTATGGTGAGTGCTAACCAAGAAAAACAACTTATTCAGAAAATCATAATCAATTTTGTTTACTTTTTTTAAAGGATAAACAAGATGGGGTAGAAGTTTCAAAGATTTCTAACCAGGGAAAGCATGATTTGGATAGTATTATTCAGTCTTTTTTCAGAAGTATTTCAGCTCCTAAAGGGGTTACCACCAAAAAAATGGGAAGTAGAGCATGAGATTCAACTATTTCCAGAGTCCCCTCTACCGAACATCGGGTTGTATAGGCAATCCTTGCTTGAGAGTACTGAAGTAAAGAAACAACTCCAAGAACTACTAGACCAAGGGGTGATACGTCCGAGCACCTCACCATGTGGTTCACCTATTATGATGGTGCCAAAGAAGGATGGTTCTTGGAGAATGTGCATCAACTACCACACTTTAAACAAGATCACCATAAAGAACAAATATCCACTTCCCCACATAGATGATCTCTTGACCAACTTCAACATGCCAAATTCTTCACAAATTTGATCTCAAGTCAGTTATCACCAAGTCAGAATGAAGGAGGAGGATATATGGAAGACTTCCTTCAAGACAAAAACATGGTTTGTATGAATGGTTAGTACTTCCTTTTGGGTTATGCAATGCACCCACTACATTTATGAGATTGATGAATGATGTATTGTGGATTTCATAGATTCATGTGTCATCATATATCTAGATGATATCTTGATTTTTAGTGCCACATGGGAAGAACATCTAACTCATTTACAACAAGTCTTGCAAGTTCTCAGAGAGAAACAACTACTTTGTAATATGAAGAAATGTGAATTTTCCAAATAGTCACTTGTCTATCTTGGGCACGTGGTTGGAGGAGGAGAGCTACGAGTGGATCCAAAGAAGGTGGAAGCCATCACTAATTGGCCAACACCAACAGAGCCATAGAGACTAGGAGTTTTGTGGGAGTAGTACAATACATGTGGAAGTTCATTCTAGGCTTCTTCGCGATTGCAACACCTCTACACATAGTGGCCACAAAGAGTAAGGGTTTTGACTGGGGTAAGGAACAAGACAAATCCTTTGAGTTATTGAAATACAAGATTAGTCATGCTCCAAAGTACTTTCTCTTCCTAATTTTGCAGTAGCAACTTTTGAAGTAGAGACAAATGCCAGTGATTACGCTATGGGCACAGTGTTGCTTCAAGGAGGTAAACCCGTATGTTATCATTCTAAAACTTTCACTTCAAAGTAGTTAAAGGATATTCAATATATGATAAGGAAATGTATGCACTAGTTCAGAAATTAAAAATGGAAGCATTATTTGTTGGGTAAAGAAACTATTGTGCACACCGACCACAAAACCTCTCCAATAGATTTTGTAAGCATAGTCTAAATTACAGAAGAGGTAAGGCACTACAAATGGATGGGTTCCTTCAATAGCCAGCCCATCTGGTGATCAAATACAAGAAGGGTAGTACAAACTTGGTGGCAGAAATGTTGTTGTCTAGGCCACCCACATAGGAGAATTTCTCCTGTTTGGCCACTATCTCTTAGATCGAGCCCTTCACGAAGGAAGCTTACAGAGAGGCATATGCCCAGACAAAGACTTTGGGGTGACATTTCAGCAGTTGCAGTCCCAAGGGACTAAAAGGACAAGGATTGAAGATTGTTATCTCAAGGATGGGTTTCTCTACCGATGGGGGAAGCTTTGTGTGCCTAAAGAAGAAAGACTTCTATTGATGAGGGAAGCACATACCTTGAAAGTAGCGGGACATTTTGGTGTTGGTAAGACCCTAGCCCACTTGCAAAGGTATGTATTGGCCCAATATGCAAGAAGAAGTATCAAAATTTATACGTGGATGTAAACTTTATTATACCAACAAGCCTAAGACTAGGAAGGAGGGTTTGTATATGCCTTTTCCAATACCTACTCATCCATGGGAGGACATTTCTATGGATTTTATAGGAGGATTACCTATGTCTAAACATGGCCATGACTATCTCTATGTTGTTGTTGATAGATTCAATAAGATGTGTATTCTTATGGCATGTAAAAAGACAATAAAAGCACATGAGGCAAACAAATATTTTTTTTGCTAATGTATGGGTGCATTTTGGTTTGCCAAAGTCTATTGTTTCTGACAGGATTCCAGGTTCTTGGGAAAGTTTTGGACTACTTTGTGGGACAAGATGGATACTAGGTTACAAAGAGCACAACTTTCCATCCACAGATAGATGGATAGACAAGAGGTGGTGAACATGACTTTGGTACAATTTGATCAGAGGGTATAACAAAAATACCCAAGGACTTGGGATGAGTCCTTAGCCTACATTCAACATTCCTATAACCGGGTAGTACACACATCCACTATGAAGTCACCATTTGAAGCATGCTTTGGGATATCTACCTACAAATCCACTGACATAGCAGTAGTGGGAAAAGATGAGAGGAGGAGACACAAGACACAGAGGTGACTAGAGAAAACAAATTCATTGAGAGGATCCAAAAATCCATCTCAAAGTCAAAGAACAACTAGAGAAATCTCAAGCCAAGTACAAAGCTAGGCATGATCAACATAGAGGGAACATAAGCTTCATGTTGGAGATAGAGTTTGGCTTTACTTGAGTAAGGAGAGACTACAAGGTCAAGCACGGAAGCTCAAGCCACTACGATATGGGCCCTTCACCATATTGGAGCAGGTTGGAGAAAATGCCTTTCACTTGATTTACCATCATTTATGAGGATGTACTTTAGTAAAGAAATCGTGAGAACTTGCACCTATATGAGCCATCCATGCTAGATGAAGATGAAGGAATACAGTTTCTACCTTCCATTGAGGATTGCATCTTGGACTCATGAGGTGAATTGAGGAGGATGTAGTGCTGCAAAAGAAGGTTAGAGAGACTAGGAGAGGTCCGCAGAGTCTTGGTAGATTGGACTGAAAGGAAAGACACCAAGGTAGGCCCGGTGGTACTCGAAGGAGCAAGTGAGGGAATTATTTCCTCATCTACTCCCCCACTAAGATTTTTGTGGGACCAAAATCCTCCTAAGTAGGGGAGGTGTGATCCATAGGGATCCAAAATGACTCTACTTCATCATATCAATCAGCATGAAGAAGGAAAATAAATACACAAAGGTTCTATCTTTATAGTAACAAGACTACCACTCTATGCAGAGTGGTGGTTATAGAACCACCACCCAACTAGGGTGGCGTCCCTAGACCACCGGTCTACATTGGGTGGTGGTCCTGGCTCTTTGGAAAAAAAAAAAAATGAAATGAACAACCTCAAAATTTGAAAGGTTGTTTGTGTCTCTTCTCCTCCATGACCTTTCCCATTCTCCAATGCATGGGAGGACATGAGAAAGGCTATAAATACATGTTTTTAGAAGAGAACAAGATCATCAAAGCATGAAAGCAAGTGAGCAAGAAGTTCTTAGTGCTGGAATTGTGTTTTGTAGAAGAAAGGAGTGTTGAGACAGAGCAAACAAGTAATTGGGAGGAAGTGTGAGATATTATCTACTTCTCTTTCATACTTATTGTAAATTGTACTTAAGAAAGAGAAATTTCCCTTTCGAATGGTTTTTCTTCCTTTGGAGGTTTCTAATAAAAATTGGGAAGAAAGAGCAATTTCCTTTCTTCCCGATTGTGGATTCTAAGCATAAGCAAAATTTTCACTAGCCTAGAAATAAGAACAACCTTAATTTGTGAGGTTTCCAAATTTGAAGGATAAAAGATAAATAATCAAAGGTTATATTAATTAGGTCCCAAGTTTATATTACTTTCCTTTCCTTATTAGATCATTGAAGGGTGCATTCTAAGCATATCCCAAAGCAAAATTCATTCACTTATGATTGGCTTGATCAAATGATCAAAACATCGTAAAATTAAAGACATGCCTTGGATCACTGCAATTGATCCAAGGTATGGTTATTCTTTTGTATTTCGTAATCAAATAGATCAAACACAAGTTTAATATTGAAAAATAGGCAATGAATGAATTAGAATTAATTTATTTCCTTCATCCACATGCATAATACATTAAAAGTTCAGCATAAAGAGTATATGAAATACTTCATTATAAATTCTATAACAAACATGATTACTTAGTTCAAAAGAGTACATTGTCTTCAAACAAGAATCACCTATCAATGTTTGCAACTTAAATTATAGAAGTGATTAAGGATAACAACCATGGCAAAGGCATTAAAAATACTCAACAAATATAATCATCATATGTCGATAAAATCATCTATATATATGTACAATCATAGTTACAAAACCATTTCATCACAAAGGGGCAACTCCTACATCATATATAACAACACAACTAAAATCTCATCATCACTATCACTCTTTGAGTGCTACGAGAGCTCTAGAACTTGACTCCTCGCTGCTAACTCTATGTTGTTGATCTCGTCCTCGATATCTCTCCACCTGCCTCCGTAGTAGTGTAACCTCGGGAGAATGCTCTTCAAACTAACATTGTAACTTGAAATAACATGTAAACACATCATGCGCTAAGGGGACACCACCCAATGCTTATCTTGCTTTTCATGTATCCTCATTGCCTCGTCCTCTCTCCTAACAAGCATAGTACATGTAGTAATTGTTATGTCCACTTGTCAAACAAATGGGCATGCTTTCTGAATGTCATCCACACACTCTAACATCCCTCCATGCATGCAAGTATGTCCAATGGAACATTCCATGTCAATGTGCGGATGGATGTTTCCACTATTAAGGACCAATATGCGTCACCTACAACACATAGACCAACACATTAGATAACCAACGTGATCACATAAAAATACCAAAATCACAAAACATAACTATATAGATACTTATGCTTTCTTTAGCCATGACACATTGTTGGGGGCATGTGTTTCCCCTTCTCCCATGCCTCCTATGGTAATCCTTCTAAATTTGTAAATAATGGAAAAAATAACACTCATCGATGTTATACACACCATGCATGGTATGCCTTCGTACTCCTACATCATTTGTTTCTATTAGCTCTATCGCTTCATTGTTCTTTCGCCTCAGCCCAAGGAGGTACTAGTTGTTCTCCCATGTGAAGACCACTTGGTCTAGCTTCAGCCCTCCTCGAATTCTCTAATGGATCTAAACCACACATATGGCTTTGGGGCAATGTCTTGAGCCATACCAAACTATCGCGATATCCTCTCCACTTGAAATAACTCAACCACCCGTGGGAAACCAATATTCCAACCATATTGTCCTCTCATATGCATCGTATCTCTACAACATCCTCTGGCCATCCTCCATAGTCTTGGTATGGCCTCCATATCACTACCTCAGGCCCCATCCAATTTATCAGTGTCATGTAGGTATCGTATCCATCTTACACCCACGCACACCAACCCACCTCCTAGAAAATATGTCTGGCCTAGCCCACTCTGCTCGTGGACCTCCAACTAGCCTCAATACTACTATATGCTCATAGGCCCATACATGTATGTAAGCATAGTAGCTCATATACCACCTCCATGCTCATCCTATGTAAATCTATATAGATCTTGATATAGGTGGGCCAACACGCATTGTGCCCATGCATACCGAGTACTCTTGTCCTCTATCCTAATGCAAATATAATGCATCTTACTCAAGATGCCAACACCTCCTCCCTATACTACAATAGATAAAGCAATAACCACGACTATAAAATTCCACAAGCATGGAACCCCTGACCTCAATCTCACATACAAACTAATATGGGCCTTGGCAAGTACTTGATTCCTCAAAAATACCGTCTATCACCCACATATGTCTTTCCATATCTTTTAAGGGCATGACATGTACTCTCTCCACATATAACTAGTAATCACAATATGTGGTATACATCCTCTAATGTGATTGTCATCTCACCAATAGGAAAAAAAAGTACAAGTATCCACACACCACCTCTCACATAAGGCTTTCAACATAGGCATATTATGAGACACATCTCCCATCTACTATGTGCCGAGCCGGCACGATCGATCACCTCCCAATCATCATTTGAAAACCCAACCCAAGCAATGTACTCAAGTGACACCACCACATAAACTCCCTCAAATGGATATCCCTCTCCACAAGACCAAAACAACACCAAACACAACATTAGAACACTATACAAACCCATACACACTTGCTTATGACATTACTACACAATAAAAATCACATTTACACCACTCTAGATTGAATACACACTCTCTGGGGGCTCCTAAAAGGATGCCCAGACCATGACACCAATGCCTGTGTCCTGGTTCTCCCATCTCGAAGGCCATTAGTGCCTTCATCGCTATTGTTGAGGTATAAAACATTAAGAAAAAGTATAAATAACAATTTTACAAAAATTCAACAAAAATGACTACTACACATGCATTTTTAGAAAATAACACACTTACCAAATCCTTTGTCATACACGATGCTACGATGATCACCACCATCTCAAAATGGCTAGGTTGTACTACTCTCACTACAGGCATCCTTAAACACCTAGATATTTCTCTCACACTTAGGTAAAAGACAAATGAAGTGGCTAATCACTTTTTCACCTTACTATTTATAGTTACTTTTCATTGCCTTCTCTAATATAGTCATTAATTTGTGATCATTGTCTCAACTAATACGCACTACACATTTCTCACCATATCTTGAGTGTTTTTACTACGATTTACACCTTGTTTGTGGCGTGCCTTTAAAAATTCCACCTAACATAATTTCATACAAATGAAACACATGTTATCTCTCATTGAAATTGTTTTTCACTCAATCTATACATGTTTTGGCGATATTTATCACACTTTATCTATCTTGTGCTTACTTTCAGCTCAACATTCATTCTTATCATCACTTCCCCTTTTGCCAAAAGTGGGGAATACAATTGAGGGTCATCCCATATTCCCCCTACACTACTAAAATATCATTAAACACTACTAATTTTCATTCTCAAACATTTACTAATACGACATGTGATATTTCATCACTTCCCTAATTACCTAACGTGGGGCAACAAATGTAAAAATTTCCCTACGTGATATTTCATCAATTTTATCACTTCCCCTAATGACCTAACCTAGGGGAAAAAACATAAAATATTTGCATGCGATCATTCATCAATTTATATCAATTCCCCTAATGACCTAACATGGGGAAACTTGTGTAAAAACCTCTCTATGAGTAAACAATCAAAACAATAAATCAATCAATCCATCAACATGTTCAAGTTTCTATCAATAGAAATCATACCATTTAATCTAAATAATACAACACAATTAGCCTCCCGATGACCTAACTTGGGAAGTTATTATATATTTGGTGTTTTCTTATAGATGACCTAACCTAGAAGCCAACATACATTTCATGTTTGATTCCATGTGACCTAGCTTGGAAGACAACACATTGTGGTGACACCCATGGAGTGGGGGCAAGATTTCCTTTCCTATACCACTCCTATATGGGTCAACTAATTTGATTGAATTATTTAGATCCAAAACCACTAAAATTTTGATCTGAGTCCATCTACAATAGCTAGATCTTGAGGATGTAGTTAAAGGTTGGAGAATAACACACTTTTCTCCCTACACTCTTCATGTAGATTCAGGACACCCAAATCCTCTCGGTTGGTTATCATATACTCACAATCGGGATGGAACCGATCATTTCCTACCCCATCATGTCATCATCATACAAAATTTTAAATAATAAACCATAGAGCATCATAATCATCACTCTTATTTAGTGCACTTCATCATGATATTACATCTCTCACTATGTTGCATAGATCAACATGTTGATCCATGGTTCAACACGCTATATGGTTCATTTGACATGCTTTTCTACCACATCTGCACATTTTTCTATAGCATGGGATTCTCTGGATTTCTCTCAGGTACACATCTCTAACTACTTTATGTTACCGAGCTTTCACTCACCAACATAAAGTGGGGAAAATGTAGTCACAAAATCACACACTTACTACTATTATTATACTACAAAGTATGTTGTTTTATATATGGATCTTGTGTAAGAAAAGTATTCACTAATGACCCATCCCCTAGTCTAGTCGTTAGTCTAATCGGTCTTTTAGTGTTGTTTGTCTTGCACTTTTTCACTCACTTGTACATTCCCATTCATCTCTCAGGGAGTCTTAGTTGTCATTATTCACTCAGTTTTCATCTCTAGTATTTGACTAGGGCATCTAGGAAGGGATTAGGGCATCTAGGGAGCCCTAGTCCTCATTTTTAGGAACCGTGGTCCCCAGTAACACTTGGTTCTAATTCGAGCAAGAGATATTCAATTTCGGTCTCTTTGGTTTTCCTCCCATCTCCTAGGTTACTAGTTATTTAAATGTCACATCATTAGTGTCAAAATTTGAGCAAGAGATCCCTATATAAAAATAACATACATACTTCACCTTTTACATCTAATAAGACTATATCTATTACTAAGGGCTAAAACCAAATATCTACATAAAGCAAGGGATTGCATTTGGGTACTACTTTTCAACTAAAATGCATAAGAAAGGCAAGTTTATTCTATTTCATCCACTATTTTGAATTTTATCTAGCTATTTCCCCCTATCTCTATGTCATTAGTGCTTTAGGGACCTATTAAGGCTGGTTAGACTAGGCACATTATTACACATAAAATCACACAGAGCAACTACATTGGGTTTGAGATGTAGTGCAATTCTATTCCATCATAGTTTTGCATTTTAAGACCACCATTATCCTAGTTATTACTCATAGAATGTAGTGCAACACATAGTTGTAAGACCACCATTATGGTTACTAAGGACAGTCCAACCCCTTCATATGCATATTTCCTTTTTTAGGGTTTGATGCTTTGTGTGGGGTTTTATAGGTGATTTTTCATTACAGTTTACAACATCATCAACGAACCAAGTGAGACATTAATGTAAAAAAGGTGAATTATTGCAAAAGATCTAGAGACCCTTCCAAGATTAGGTTTTGAGCTATTCCACGGACTAGGGCACCAAAACTTTAGACCAGGGCACCACAAGTTCCCTAATCCTTCCCTTGGCACCCTAGTCCGGCCAAATCTTCCCTCACCGTAATTTTTAAGGTGTGTTGTGACACTGCTCTTTCACTTATTCATCATCTCTTCTCTTAGATCATATCTTTGTGAGGTAAGTTCATTTCAAGTTAGTACCTTTTCCCTCCTATTTCATTTCATTTAAAATATCAAATCAATTACTTAGAATTTATAGTTCAGTATATTTCAATTATTAGATTGTTGTGCTCTTATATTAAATCTTAAATTTCATATTTTAGTTAATCAACCTCACATGATATTCTATCTCTCATGCATGTTGTCAGTAATTTACAAACTCAATTTCATACTCTCACTCTCGAAATAAAATCCTATTATGCTTCCATTGATAATAATTATTTACATGGTAATCTAATACCTAAAAAATTCACAATTCCACTTTTCCTAAGGATTTCATCATGCCTACATTTACATGTTTTGATGGACACTGACAACCCCTATTTGCATCTCAAGCATTATTGTTCAGCAATGGCCTCTTATTCTAATGACCGCTTTCTCCTAAAAGATTTTCATCATAGTCTTGTTGATCATGATCTTTAATGGTACACTCATTTGCCTTATGGATCTATTAGTACTTATTGTGATATGGAGGATGTCATTTCTTAGGCTATTTATGGTTAAAAATGGTCCTAGAGTTACATATGATCATTTACCTACTTTTTATCAAGGAAAGAATGAACCCATTATAGATTACATTTTACAATTTGATTCTTATATGCATCAATTATTATTTGAGCCAATTGATTTAGAAAATCAATTTATCTTTTGTCGTGGCTTAATTCTTGCATTAAAAGAAAAATTATTATATGATACATGTGAATATTTTATGCTTTTATGTTATAAATTTATAGATCTAGAACAAGATTTAATTAAAGAACATGTTATTCCACCTCCTCCTACTTCTACTTCTTCTACTACTCCATTTCCTACTACTTCATCTCCTCTTCCATCCATTGAGCATTCTCTCCATGGTCACCATCTCCTCCTCCACGTAAGTATCTTCCTTCCCTCCACCACATGTTGCCTACACCTAAGTCTTCTCCATCTCCTCCTCATGAACCATTACACTTTCCATATGTTTTTAAGCCTCATGATGTCTTGTGTACTTTGATTGATAAGTGCCTAATCCACTTTCCTTCTAATCAACATCATCCTCCTCATCACTTACATCACCATAAGCGATCACCCTTATTGCAATTTTCACCACATCAATGGCCACCATGAAAATGATTATTTTTCTCTACATGATAAATTACAACAATTAGAAGAAAAGGTGTCATTTCCTTTAGATCTCACTCTCATGAGTGGTATCTTTTCTCCCATTCCGCATAAGCGTGCTTCCACACTATTCACTTGTCTCCTCCACCCACTTCTAAGGTTGTCATTCATCCACCTCCTAAGATCATTATCCATCCATGTCCTCCACTAGCTCATCCATTGCTACATCATATCACCCTCCTCACAATGTGCTACTACATCCCATTGGCTTCCTAAGTCATCAACATCTGTGCTTCCCACCACTACACCTCCCATGATTGACACCATTTCATCTGACATTCATTTTGACTCTTACACTCATGTTGTTGTTTCATGCTTCCACCATCCCTCACAGGCATCTCCATCTTTGGTAGGTGACCTCCATATGATCACCTCATTACCCGATGACACACTCATGTTATTAAGGTTCTTACATGACTTGTTGAGGGATCTATTACAAAAATGAACCTCATTACTACACACTAGGGGGCATCACTCTTTTTCCCCCTTTCCTTTCTTTTCATCATTCATCACACACTATTATCAACATTATCTCTTCTCATTATAATTATCAAACATATCATCATGCTAATCTCTTATACACTATCTACATCACATTACCATTTCCACTACTCTATCACATTACATCATATACATACATTCTTTTAATCATATCATTATACTACTCATTCACATACAAATCATTTTCAATTCACTACTTACCTATTATATCCACATCACGATATATTTCAATATTCAAAAATCAATGACAACCATTTCAACAAATGCATACAACATCTAGCAAAATCAAAGTACAAATGACAACCATCACATCATATATTAATGCAAGTGTACACAACACATATGATGATCCAATATATATGTATATATATATATATCTCATCAAAAATCATAGTTACAAAAATACAATCACTGGGGGAAATCCCCCATACATCACTACATCCATATACATCATACATCATCCTCACTATCACTATATACAATCATGGGAGCTCTAGAACTAGATGCTTCACCACTTAATCTACGCCTTTGGTCATGGCCTCTATATCTCTCTCTACATGTCTCATAAGTATAGCCACCTCACCATCGCTCCACTCCATGAATCACCCATGTAACTCCACATATCTCACAAATACATCCTGAGATAGGGCCCCTCCTCCTATGGTATCTATCTCACTTACTCTTCGTCTTTGCATGAGCCTCATCACACTCACTCAATAACACATACATGTGGTTTCCACTATATACCACTCGAATCAAACAAATGGGCATGCTCACTCAATAACATCTACTCACTCTAGCATACCACCTCCCACGAGCACATCTGGAGGCACACATTACACATCGTCAATGTGTGTATCGATGAATCAACAATCAATGACCAATAGGCATCACCTATAACCATATAACACCACATTAGTTACTACACACATTTACAATATATACAACAATAAATAACAATTAACAAATAACAATAATACAATACTTACACTGCTCACTAGTGTAGCTGCTTAGGCCATCTCCCCATCGAGGGTAGGTCCTTCCCTCTACTCCTCCTACTTCTGGCTCACCCACCACATCTACAACAACTAGAAATAATAACACCCATCGATGTGTTTCCCACCACTCATGATAGGCTTGGGTGCACCCCACATCATCAACCTATCGATTCTCCATGGAAGCATCTACCTCATCTGGACTAAGATGCACTAGTTGTGCTCCTGTAGGACCTAGCCTCACTCTCTGGTCACCTCGGTGCTCTCTAGTAGTTCTCACCCATACATATGGCTCTAGGGCACATCTTGAGCCATACCAAACTATCTAGATACACACTCCACCTAGAATAACTCTATCACTCTTAGAATTAGTCCTCCAACCACATGGTGCATCGAATGCACCACAAACTCTACTCCATCCTCCAACCAACCACCATAGTCTCTATATGGCCTCCATATGATGGCCCCTGGACCCATCCGATCAAGCATCACCTATAGGTGGTCGTGTCTAGTCTCCTACTATGGGTACCTACCCACCTCATTGCAAAAATATCTCGGGCCTTACCCAATCAACCCGTGGCCCACTGAGTGGCCTCAATATTACAATGTGCTCATATGCCCATACATGTAATAAAGTGGTGGCTCTAGTCCACCCCCATGATCCTCCTATGTGAATCTATACAAATCTCTTATACAAGTGGGCCAACATACATATGCCCAAGAGCATATCTCATCCCATCCTCCTCTATACGGTGACAAATATCATGCATCTTATACAATATACCCACTCCACCACCCTCTACTACCACCGATGATGCTAGAATCACTGATGAACTTCCACAAACATGTGAAACACCATATCTCAATATAACATCTAGATTGATATGGGTCTCTTTGTTATACTCATGTCCCAATAAAATATTTCCCTCATTCCCTCATCTATCTCTGGGCATCCACTATACTCATAACTTACACTCTCTCTCCTACAATCGATAATCACAATATCTCGATATACATCCTCCAGGGTCATTGTCATCTCACCAATAGGAAACCAAAAGGTACATGTATCAACACACCATCTCTCACACAATGTAGTCAACATAGGCATATTATGGGGAATCTCCCCAATCTAGCTATGTGTCATAGGCCGACATGGTCCAATATATCCCACTTGGCATCAAATAACCCCAAAGTAAGCAACGTGCTCAAATGATGACCCCATGAAAAACTCTCTCGAGTGTATATCCCTCTCGCAACACAAAAAAAAAAAAATTCTTACATTAGTATGTCATACATGTTGTAAAATAGATCATCATAGTACTAAATTGATCAAAATATAAATATTTTACATCATACTACCAAACCTCTGTCCTGGGATGCCAACACCCAAGAGCAGGTCACGGGCGCCCAGAAATAGGTCACTAACACTTGAACTAGGCCTTAGTGTCCCAAAGGATGACAATGCCCCTGCTCACTCCTCACCTTAGTCAAAAATGCCAAAAAATACAATAATGTAAATTTTTAAAAATTGGCAAAAACATGCATATTTCACACAATTTTCTAAAAATATTCATACTTACCAACTCATTAGGTCATCTGTGAAGCCACGACCACCGCTACTCTCTCGAATCTCATATCAAACTCATGCTCTAACACACAGCATCCTCACAACTCAGAGCTCTAATTTTCACTCAACATGGTACAAAATGAAATAACTATTCACTTTTCACTATTACTATATATAGCAATTCTTCAATTTTCTATATATTATAGTTACTATTTACAATCATTTTTCCAACTAATACATGGACACACATGGTTTCACTCATATCTTGAGCCTCATTACTCTCATTTTCTTCCCCATTTGTTCATTCATTGGATCAAAATTTCTTCTAGCACCATACTATACACATTGCACAATGCTATATTCAATCTATGCATAAGTACTCATCAATCTACATGCATTATTACAATATATTCTATACTATCTCTTTTGTTCACTCTTATCTTTACTTTCGGCTCAGTCGTTCATTTCTTCACCCTCCCCTTTCACCTAAAAAAGGGGGCATATAATCGGGATCACCTTATGATCCCTCTCATGTTACAATATAATCAATCGATACTTTTATCACATCACTATTGCAATATTTTTCTCTGATTCTATTCAAAGCAAAGGAACAAAATCACTCTATATTCAACACTCAAATATTTTCTATTATTTCAAATCTATTCCCCTAATGACCTAATATGGGGGAAAACACAAAAAACCTCTCCATGAGTAATTTACTAGTACACAATCTCAAAGCAATCTTCTATCATTCAAATCAAATCAATCAATCAATACAACAAGCATACTTTATTATCTCTCCCAGATGACCTAACTTGGGAGCTACATCACACAATTACTATCACTCCTAGATGACCTAACTTGGGAGTCACTTTACATTTCTATCACTTCTAGATGACCTAACATGGAATCCATCTAACACTATACAAATCGGGACACCCGTGGGAGTGGGGGAAATGAGACGTCATTACCTTTCCTATACTGCTCCTATATGGGTTCTTCAATACAAACAATATGGTACAACACAACAAACAAAACTAAATTTGGTCTCTATCCATCTACAATGGTTGGACCTTTTGGGGATGTAGTCATGGATGGAGAGTAAAACTAGACCTCTCTCCCCAACACTCTTCCTCTAGTGGCAGGATGCCCAAATCCTCCCATTTTCAAATATAAAAATTGGGTTGGGAATTGATCACTCCCTACCTCTTCAATCTCCATTGGAAACAATCACAATCTCCAAAATCTACAAATCATCTCAATGTTTCTCCAAGTGATCCTTACAATGGTTTTCTATCTCTATTTATGCCACATGGGTCAACACACTTGATCCATGGTTCGCCACACTACAAGTTCTTACATTCTACATGTACTTTTGCAATTCAGCTTCTCTAGACTTCTCACAGGTATGTTCCTTTACTTCCTTTACACTACTTGAATTTCATTCAAATAACATAAAGGGGGAAATGTAGACACAAAATCACACACATATTACTATTTTACTATACCACCAAGTATGTTGTTATATGTATGGATCTTAAGTAAGAAAAGTATTCACTGGTGACACAATCCTTTGTCCATCCACTTTTCTTTTATTTGTTTTTATTGTCTTTCTCTCTCACATTTTCATTTATACACCTAGTTTGGTCAGTCATAGGATCCTGTCTATTATTATTTTCACATATGTCATCATTTATCTCAAGACACTATCACCCATTCTGGATACTAGCACCCATGCGCTCATGTCTAATTTGGGCACTCTATCCTCTTTTGTTCTTTTTACACTTTTTTGACATTTGTGGTCAACCTTTTTAGTTTTCTTATCCTTATCCCGAAGGTCATAGTTGGCATGTCATGTCACTAGTGTCAAAATTCAAACAAGAGATCCATATATATATATATACATACATACAACATATTATATTATAGGGGTGGGAAATTCTAAAGGGAAATCTCATCTACATACTATCACTACCATCAAAGGGACTACATTTTTGGGCTTGCATATTCTACATACACTACATAGAAGGGGAAGTGTTGAATTCCATCTCACACATTTACATTTTATCTAGCCATATCCCATATCTTGGCATCATTGGCGTAAGGGAAACCTAAGGACACTATTTCACACACAAATCACAAAGAACTACATGGAGTTTGAAATGTAGTGCAACACTCGGTCATAAGTTCACTCTTTAGGTGATCACTAGGTTAGTACGACTTCACATATTGCATATTTCATTCCAATTTGATGTTTTTGTGAGCTTGTGGAGGTAGGTAGGGTTTTTTAACGGGTTACAAGTACCCTCGATGATCAAAGTGTGACATATAGGTGACCAACAATGAATGAGTGTGAAACACTAGCGACACAAGAAAAATCAGATTATGAGCATTTGCAGTCACCAAAGCACCCGAATTTTCTCTATAAGCACCCTCACCCCAGCCCAAACGCTCATGTCCGTCAGTGAGTCCCAAAATTAATATCGAGTATTCTTGATGCTCTACCCAACCTTTTATCAATTGTTCCAGTTCAATCTGCTCTAGGATAAGCGTAAATTAGATAAGTCTCCTATCTCTCCTATTTTCTTACAAGGTTACATCATTAGAGTGCTTATTATTTGTATTTTATTGTATTTTATCATAATAGTGGCTCTGAAATTAGATTTATTAATCTATATTTTTTAAATCAAGAAGAATATCATGTTATTAGAAGGATTGTTAAATATATCCCCCCTTTTCTACTTCCCAAAGAGTAATAAGAGAAGACTTAAAAATGAAAATCAAGCCATAATTGATGAGATCTCTTCCTCTTGGTTGAGAAATCCTTGATTGTGTGTGGTCTACATTTATCTCATTTAAGGAAGTATCTACAATCCAAAGCACATCCAAATATCAAAGGGAGGTTTGTATTTAATGTTAGATTCATTTTTTTATGCAATTTAATCAGCTTTCCTTTCATGCTTATCACGATGTATTAGCTTGAATGTAACTAAGTTAGGATCTACTTGGTGTTAGGTTCTTTCAATTAGCTTATTTTAAATTTTTAGCATGCGTACAACTTTATTTTCTCCTTTATTGGTTTTCTTTGGCTTTGGGTCTTTTCTTATCTCCTTTTCACAACCTAGGTTGGATTTTGGTGTCACTATGTGCCAAAATTCAAACAAAGAACTCATATATATACACAACCTACTAATTATTCTAAGGGGCAATTGGGATATCATTTTTATATCTACCACATACATAAGAGCAACATAAGGGACTACATTTTGGGATGCATTATTCACTGCATAAAGGGAGGCTATTCTAAATTTAATATCACACATTATTACATTGGGATAAAGTATTTGTAGCTCACTATTCTTTGTGTGACTAACACTAGGGTATCCTATCTTAAGGAATACAATTTCAATCACACACCACAATAACTACATGGAGTCTAAAATGTAGTGCAACGCTTAGCAAAATATCACATCGGGTGACCATCGAGGTCATTCTAACTCTTTCATATACATTTTTCATTCATTCTAATGTGCACTTGAGTCTTGTGTAGGTAGATAGGGTTTG
The DNA here is from genome assembly GCA_018340775.1 of Taxus wallichiana var. yunnanensis. Taxonomy (NCBI): domain Eukaryota; kingdom Viridiplantae; phylum Streptophyta; class Pinopsida; order Cupressales; family Taxaceae; genus Taxus; species Taxus wallichiana. The sequence goes on from CM031241.1 coordinate 62,169,231, forward strand.
TTTTATAGGTACATGTGCGACATATTAGAATTGAAATGAACCTTGATGCGACATATAGTGAGCTAAAGGAGATAATAAGTGACATAGAAATAATTAGATCCTAAGTTGTCATGTAGAAAATAATGCCTAAGCTCCATGTCCTCTCCTCAGAACTCATGTCCCCGAGATCATCACATGCTAGTTTTAGAATCAAAGCTTACACATCTCGAAATACACATATTCATATCATTCACCATCCCGAATCATTCAATACCTATGGAGGAAAGATAATTCATTCTAAAAACCTGTTATAAATCACTCTTATTTTACTTCTATTATCTAGATCTTGTATGTTACAATTATTTTATCGATCAATAGTGTCCTTATCTTAGATTTAATTTTATAAAATCAGTGAGTTGATGGGTTGGCTAAAGGAAAGCTTCAAATTACCGAGAGAGGGGTTTTCAAATGGTGGGTGTAGTGCCCCCTCATAAACTAGAGTAGTTTTCCCTTACCTTCGAGCCTTGTCAATAATTTTGGAATGTCATTATTCGCCATGTTTCTTGTTACCACGTGTGTCATGTAGTGAGAACTACATTTAGAACAACAACATGGTTTGAATATAATTTTTAAAATAATAAAATAATTAAATAAATGAAAATTAAATAAAATAAGTATAAAAGTAATAAATAAGTAAATGAATTTTAAAAATGGAGTGGTAATATTAAATTGAATGTAAAATTTTGGTGGTTGGCGATGGGTGTATATAGTTGGTGGATTTGATTGGACATGTGTAAATCCAGTCATGCAACCTTTTCTAGGAAATTATGCTATCTTGTGTGACATGGGAGTTGTTTTTAGGATATGGCCATTCATCAAAGTGTAAAGGACAGAGAAATATGACCAAATGATGTAGTCAGGTTATAATATACAGATTGAATGAGTTTGTTGAGAGGACTTTAGAAACTTTTAAGCACATGTAAATTGCTACATGTCAAATAAAACTCCACATCCTATCACTAACATCCTATTCTCTCATCATATATGCTAATGGATGACCTCTAATCATAATGGAAGATATGGATGCAAATTGTGGATGCACAAACAAGGCACATTAATTGTTTAACAAACCCCTAAAAGAAATAAGAACTTCGAATATTTTTAAGTGTCCATCAAGCATATCAAGAATTTTTTTCCATATGTTGTGTTTCTAATGCCTTGGAAATGTGGAGGAGGAAGCGGGCCAAACACATGAGTTGTTTTAAAATTTTGAAACATCGAAAGGATTTTGGAAAATTCCGAACCAAATGTAAAGTTAGCAACTATTAAACCAGACATCTACAAAATTCACAACATTTTAGATCCTTTGATTTTATCTTGGTGGTTTGTAGAAATGAGAACATGAAAGCGAGTATTATGAAATTGGCACAGAAGATGGACTCAACGAATCAGAAAGAAAAGATGAACTCAGTGAATCAGATTCATAAGATGAAAGTTATCAATTAGAAGAAGAAGAATGCAAAGAAGAATAAATTGATGTGTCTGAAGCAGAGGAAGGTCTCAGAAATTAAAAAAGAACAAAAGGATTTAAATCAATGATTTGAAAGAAAAGAGGTAAGAAACACATATGCCTACAAAGGTGCTAATCTGCTGTCAAATATGTAGAATTATTTATTGTTTAAGCCAGACACAGGTGATTGAAAGAACACATAGTCACCAACCATGGTATAAAAATGTCAAGAAAACAAATGAAATAGATAAATTGATTGAGAAAACCTATTGCATAAAAGAAGTTGAAATTCATCAATTAGAACACATGTAGAAAAAGGGTGTGAAAATAATTAATCAAGAAGAGAACATATGTGGGCACATTCAAAGGTAGATTATTTGATAGTATGCCAGAAAGAAACATGGTCTCATGGATGTTCTTCACTGCATTTGAAAATGAGATTTTTTTGCATGTTGTATCTACTAATGTCCTGGGTGAACAACTATCTTAAAAGTGTTTTTGGTCATATTTATACTCTTGATCTGGATGCCCGACAAAGTGTTTGGACGGTTTGGAAAAGTTGATGTTCTAAAGAAATATTTTTATATGGTATTTTGGACAGAAATGGTTTCTGATTATGGATAAAATGGGTGTGTTGAGATGCCTTAGAAACTTGGAAGCATAATACGGGCATCCACCAAACAATATTGGAGAAGGGATAAGGTTGTTTGATAGTATGATGATTTCCAATTTGCTATATGCACTAGTAGGAACGTATGTAAAGTGGAAATAAACACAATACACCCAAACTATTTAAAAAAATGCCTAAGTAAAATATGGCCTAAGTTTAACAAGGATTGCATGATATGTTTTGAATGATTTGGTTAAAAAGTCCTTGTCAGAGGCATGAAATAAGGATAATTTTATTAGACCGGTGTGTAGAAAAAAGCTTGTGCAAATGTGTAAATGGGTTGATAATATCCTAAGGAGTTTCATTCACATGGAATGTGATGGTTTCATGATGTACACAAATTGGATTTGGTGGAAAGGATTTGGATCTTTCAAAAAACACTTTTCGATGGAATGCGGACCACTTGGAGCCCCCACATACCCTACTTCATTCACAAATAGGCATGGTCATCTTATCTATATCTTGCATGATTTTAGCAATTATAGTTTTCCCTTTTAATGGCATTGAAAATCAAATCAAAGTAAGAATATGTTTTTGGTTGGTTAAAATGAACCGTAGTACTTAAACATTAAAATTTACATCCTCCTTCCTTTGTAATCGGATGACTACTTAAAAGTATTAATCTTACGCTTGTACCATGCCTAGAGATAAATGGTAAACTTAGATAATATAACTAGATAACCATAACCACTTGATTTGGTGAGATTGAGCTGAGTCATCAACTAAACCCCCTTTTATTACCATGTAAAATTAATAAAATGTGATTTTTGGTGATTCACAAAACACCCCTCCGAACCTCAAAATGGGAAATTCAAGTTGTAACTGTGTTCCCTGTCATGTGGGGTATTGTATCAAACCTTAGAATTCCCTCAAATGACCATTTGTGCACTTTTCATCACCCCTCTAGGAGCCATGTTAACCCTTTTTGCAATTTGGGAAGTTGTTGAAACTCAAAAGTTGGGTTTGGTTTTGGCTTTCCATTTTAGCCCTAAGCAAAGAAATGGGCATCGACCTCTATATAACTCTAGTATTTATATGTGATAATTTCTTATAACCCTTAGTTATGAGAAAAAACCTCATTATTAAAATTTTTGTGAAGGATTTTTGTAGGCCTCCGATCTTTAGTGTACTAGGTCAAACCAACCAAATTATGACGAATGGCTATGGAAAAGAAGTCACCATTTGTACCTTGTTTACTAGTTGTAATTTTTGTCAAGATCTATGAATTCCTTGTATATAGGAGAATTGTATAGGAATTTATTTTGATGCATTCACCCATAAGAAAATTAGTTGTTGAATGTAGTTTCTTAGCCTTTGGCTAAATTTGGTCATTTTTACAAACTAGTAGGTAAATGTGAAAGAATGTCGTGGGGCCCTCCTAGGTCAAATAACTTATGAGAAAACTTGTAGGAACTTATATATGATTGTATGGAACTCCTTTTGTTTCTTGTTTTGGAAATTTGATTGTTGGGAATATGGTGTTTCTCTCTCTCTCCTCTCCCCTCTAATTAAGAAATGAAAAAAACTAAGAGAATGTGCCTCTAACTCTATATGTTGTGTGCTAAGTATTATAATCATGTGAATGGGAAAACTATGATAACATGAATTATGCTAGATTTTGGGTAGATTTCATGTCAATGCTTTATTTTTTCGACATGTTTACACTAACTTGATAGGTTGCATGTAGTGTAAGAAGGATTAAAATGGATGATGAAAAAATCTAATTTTAATGTTTAATTTTGAAAATGTGTCATCATAATGGGAATGAAATGTATCTTATTTAAACAATAGTACCTGTTGTATTATTAAAGAAAGAAGAAATCCTTTCATTGTGCATGTGTGTTAAATAAAGAGATGGTGAAATTTCACTTTGTAACCATATGCACCCAAATTTGCATTTGTTACATTGTTGCCAAAAAAATGGTTATAAAAGGTCCCCAATGATGATTCATGTCTTTTACAAAGATGTTAAAGATCTAAACATCATTATAGCTTATATTTGTATCCTAGTTTTCCTTACTTATCCATTTACCACTTTTTTGTAGCTTCCCACTTCATTTTAGCCTTGTTTTGACCTTTAGTGTCAAAATAGCTGCCCTACAGGTAGTGATTTTGTAACCACTGCCACTGAATAGGGCAGCGGTCTTGTAACTCTTTGCTTTGTCACAGGGCTACTCCGCAAGTCCTATGTGAAATTTCATGAATATTCCAACGTAATTTAATACATGTGTTGCTTCACTTAACATCACTTTGACGCATGTTTCTTACCCGTTTTCCTACTTTTAAGCTTGAATACCTTGTGGCATTCTATTCTTCACTTGTAATTTGTAATTAATTGTGATTGATTGTTCAAATTTCCCCTTCATTTTGATGTGGCACCCAATTGCTACCAAATGTCTTGGACCATTACCCAACTAACCTTCTATAAATTGATCAATTGTTCTCAAGCAAATGGTTGGAGATCATTTTTGTGTATTCTTGCATTGTTGAGTTTCCACATTCTTGTTGGAAATTGCATAGCCAAGATCTGTTCACTTGTGTTATCTCTCTTCCACCTACATTGCTGCCATGCTGCCTTCAAGCTACCATTGCTCAACGCCTTCTCATTATTGCTTTATTGCATTCCCAATCCCTTGAATTGCATGAACACGGGGAGAAAGAAAAGACAAGACGAGGGGACAAAGAACAATACTCTTTGGATTTGCCATTACTCTATGCTTCTAGGTTGGAATTGATATTGGTTTCTGATTTCTTTACATTTTCATTTATTGATCATGTGCATATATTTATATCAAATAGAGAAGAAAAGATGCATTTCAATTGTTGCGATCATTCAATAATCACATGTAGATCAATTCATATAGGAAATCCTTAATAGAAGTCTTATTTATTGTTGTAGGGGAGTTGCAGATGGAGGAAAAGCTTCTAAGAAGCTTTGATTTATTCCCTTATACGAGGCAACGTGGAAGGTTATATTTGCATCCATAGTTTAAAGTAAAGCTTTTAACATTTAAAATAGAACAGATTTCTTCTACATAGATAAACAACTACATCCGGTTGTTTATTTGTTTTAGATTTGTTAATTAGAGTAGAAGATTTTATTTCCTCATTTCTTCTTAAAATCCAGAAAAGAACCAAAAATATTCATTTCATTAGATTAACAAATTTTAATTGTTTTATTGCACTTATATCTTACAAAATACCAAAAACATAGAATAGTTTCAATTTAAATAGATTAGTTTTATTTATTAAATTAGATCTTTTCAAATACATGACCATCAATGGTCATGAACAAGAATGTACATACAGAAGTGATCCATGGGTACCACAACCGAATGGTCCCAAGTTACTCATGAATATAGATACGAGACTTTATCTTCTTGTCCTTAGAATGCGGGCTCGATACGCCGAGAAGATTCAACAGTTAAACGTCCTAAACATCATGGCTGATAAGGCCTACGAGTTCTAGACTACCCCTAGAAATAGGGTTTAGATATTCACATGACCATACAAGGACCCCAACAACCAAGAACATATGGTAGAAATCCTAGAGTCCCACAACCAAACACGCCTGAATTACTCAACGATATCGACATAACTACGTACACATTAGTTTTCCATACATCACCATTACTACCTAACATCATATCAAAATTAAACATTTTGAATGAAGAATATCATCAAGCCCTCACATTTTGACTCGCTTCCTCCAACCAGGATCTAATTTCGTGAAGCTAAGCCTCTCTCGCTCATTCCATGACCACTGTACTGACACATATTCGAGGCTCCCATTAGTTTCCCATGAATTTTGCAACTAATAGAAAGGATCTCCATGGAGCTTGATATTGACTAGAGTCTTCATGTAGCTATCCTTTCAAATCCATCTATCAAACCAATTCAGGGTTAGAAGATATTTCCTTGTGCTTTCCAAGAAGATCTCACTATTATGCATCAAAGTAATTATTTTCCTTGACAACTTGTCCATACCATTTATGCACACTTTCACCCACTTCCACATCTTGGTATCATTTAGGCATCCACATTAGTTGTTGTTATCTCCAAATCACTACACCCTCTGAATGGCTAGAATGTGAATAGGACGTTCGGTGTGATTGGGAAACATGGTATCACCTCTCAGTTGTGGGACTTGGGCTCGAGGGTGAACATGTAGAAAAGGTCAGCTTCCTCTTCCTAAACTAAGCATTGTACTACTCCATTGTAATAAAATGGTTATCTAGACCTATGCTAAAATTTTCATGGGTTTTACGGAGAGATATTTACAAGAAATGAAACTATACTAGGGATGGTGATGCGAAAAATAAAGGGTGTTTCCAGACTTAGGAAGGGTTAATTTTAATAGGGTGTTGTTCACCATAAGACAACTTCACCCACTATAGTTTAGAGAGGGTAAACGAAAGACCAAAGACTAAGAAGCATGTGTTCCCTTTGTTAAAATTGAATTATAAAACAATATATCAGTCTTCTAGTGAAGAAGGATGAACTTGAGAAAGGTGAACAAGCACCACAACTCAACCGCATGCAATACTCCGCCACTTGATAAGCACGAGAGCTAACGCTAAGAAATCCTGTAATAGAAACTTGAATTTACACAGTGTACTTACAAGCATGAGAAAGACACAAAGAATTATAGAAGGATGAAAAGACCAAGAGCAGTCACAAAAGACACACTTTTATTACTTTAAAAAATTGCACAATACATCAATTGAAAGTTTCCTTAACATACTGAAAAAACTTATAGAAGGAGGATTCTTGAAAAATATGCACTTGTCTCGAGATGTCTAACTTTTCCCCTCTGTTAGAATGAGCTTCACTTACATTTATAGGCAGATTCTATGAGAAAAGAGAGAAGAAGTAATAAATTCCTTCCTAAATTGAAGGTACATGATGGTTCATTTACTATAAAGTTAGTTGAACCTCTTGAGAGGCTTTCATCATGTGTCATTAATGGTCCGTTGGCTTAATCTTCTCAATTAATTAAAGGAATATTTAAATAAAATATTTTAATAATAATAATAAATATCATTATTAAAATATTTTAATAAAAATATTAATTTAATAATTATTAGGTAGGACCCCCTAAAATCTGGTTTATATTGAAGGGGGTCCATGAGAAAGATCAAAATAGACCAACTTGGTGGTTCACTCGCCGAGCCAAATCACGAAGTTGGTGTCGAGCTCCTCTTTCCATCACATTGACCAAGCTATTTGATATCTCCACATTCAAACATGCCTTAGTAAGCTCTTGAGCAACTTGATCATGACCTCGAGCAACTCACTTGGCCTCTATTCAAATTCCATGATCCAGTTGAGTTTTTATTTAAACTCTTTTCGCCTCAATCATCTACTCAATACGAGACTTGGCATTATTCATGTGAACTACTTCATCACAAAGAACCTCACATCGACTTGCTTGTTCTCATGCCAAATCGAGCTATCTACCTTTATGACTCGATGAGCCCAATTCTCCCACTTGAGCTCCATCATGTCTCTAACCTTTTACCATTCGGTTCATCATGGCTCACTTCATCAAAATACCATGCCCCTCGTGAGTTGATCCTGTAGCTCACTTAGATTTGCTTAATCATTAGGGTCCTTCATTTTTAATGGTTCAGACCATTTTTCCAACCCTACATTCTATGAACCCCTTTCATCGATGCTTATAAACACTCCACCCTATGAATTCTAATCTTCTTGTCATATGTCGAGCTCGTTATGCCAAACTACTCAGAATTTGACTCGAGTCCTCCACCTTTGATGTGTGCCTCCGATCCATCTAACACATACAACGATTAGGATGAACTAACTTAGTCATTAACCACCTCCTTTAATTTTGCCAACGTGCTCCGATCCTCCTGTTTATATGGCAATTAGGATGAACTTTTCCCATGTGGAGTTGATGGCTTGTCTTTCTAAGGCGTTATTCGCACCATGGCCACAAAGGCTTGAAACTCCCTAGCGAGTTACTTGCTATCTCCATGATACGTTGACACCGCTTCACCGAACTAAGATGACTTGCCGGTGAGTTCCTTTGCATCACCCACTTCTTACCACATCTCCTTAATGGACTGACATCTTGAGCTAACTTGTCCCAATCGTACCACATGTCCCCATGGAAAAATATCCCTAAAACTCCCAACTTGGGCTTCACCTCAGCTCATTCCCCATGTGGCCCAATATCCACATGATCCCCGCGTAATGGCTCCACCACATTATCCCACAAATCCCGATATCCAAAGATCCCCGAACTCTCTATCAACTTTTCTAGCTCGCTTCGAGCTTGATCACCACTTAGTAAATTGGCTATTAATGCCCATCTTTCCACCAAAGATGCCACTTTCACGCATTTTCCGAGTCCTCCTTTACTAAGTTGATCTACTCTACTCCCTAATCGATGAATCAAGTTGCAACATTCAAGCTCAAACTCCGGTCTATGCACCAACCTTCCTGATTGACGTACATGCATCGATATTCATGTGTGACTTGGCCATCTAGACCAGGAATTGATGCTTCATTTTCATTTGTTTGTATGGCCAAGCTAATTCCCACATGATGGACCCATTGAACTAGTATGAGCTCTTTTGCACCAAGCTCATACTTATGAGTTGATTCATTTATCTTTCATTTGGTACATGTTGGCTAAAAAATAATCCCAATGCTCTGTGATTTCTCAAACTCATGGTCCCCAAAACCTCCTCCATGACTTGGTCGAGGTAGCTCGACTTGATTCCCTTAACGCATGCTTTGATGAGCTGATTTGTGAGTCGTAACCGAGCTCATTCCACATGATTCATCTTAGCCCGAAGTTGAGCCACACGAGCTCGCACTTAACTTGGTTTCCCATGCTCTGAGTTTGATGGCTCAACTCACCTCATATTTTATTCAAACTGTGAAACTCCCGATCTGATCCCAAATCCACTTCGATGTTTGAGTTATCCCCCTGTCTCTGCATCCGAATCATTGCATTGAGATTTAAATCTTGCAAAATCACACCGACGATTCCCTACTCAACAATCTCATGGATCTTCCAACGCATGCCGAGTCATTTAAGGACTTGTCCCTCCAAATGTTTTTCAAAAACACCTTATGTTATGCGCTTGAGAATATGCCATGTACTAAGCTGAGCCACTCGATCCTGAAGCTTCCATGAGCATGTGAGTTATCTCTACCGACTCGAGAAAATATTGGCCCACTATCCATTTCTCTGCCGCAAGTTCCTTACCCTTAACTCATTGAGCCAAGCTCTTTGTAATGTTCTATGCTTCACATGACCGCCAACCAAGCTCACATGATCGAATCCATGATTGTTGAGCTCCAACTCCGACGAGCTCCGAAGTCACTTAGAACCTAGGATTCAACCCAGTCGCTTCAATTAACCCCCGGTCGCTCCCCGAGTCCTATTTTTACCTCACCAACTTGGCGAGTTGGTTCATGATATCCTCAATTCCCATAACTCGGTTCAGGGTCGGTCTGGGTGAGCCCACTCTCACCGAGTTCTCCCTTGACTTGTCACCCATTGCATGAGCTACATCATAAGCGTGAGCTCGAGATGCTCCATTTCATGGCTTGACTAGTCAATACTCAACTTGATCTAATCCAACTTGTCACACCATGATACTTCACAGCTCCTCCATTTTATTGTCCCTTCCGGTGAGTTCTTGGTTAATATGCTTTAAGCTCCTCGAGCTCCTCGAGTGTCTCTCCCACCATGCTACATTTTTCCCAATGTACTCGAGCTCCGTCATTCTCGCATTCATTTTGAATAATCCCGAGCTATCCATCTTCTCCTTCTCCCATTATTAATTATTTTATTCATTTTATCTTTATGACAAATGTATTCATATACCCCCATGAATATGTCGGACAATTTTCATCCTTATAGCCCAACATGACGACTTATTTTATCCATCTTCTCCTTCTCCCATTATTCTGTGGGTATTCATATACCCCCAAATATGTCCGATCCCTCATCTCCTGTCTCAAACTCCTCCTCCTCAAGGGACCAACCATGGATCCTCAGTAAGGATCGAGGAAATTGACCAACTTACACACACACAACAACATGAACCCTCAAGTTCTAATAATATGACATTTACCGAGAGAGTCAGGCTCATCTCCTCGGGTTTTGTTCAAACCAAATCAATATGCAATTTGATCAACTCCCATTACTAAATGAGGAGTATTTAGCACGTTATGCCCAAAGTGAGAAATGCTTCCAAAACATGGATAGGATGATAAGGACATAGTGATGTCTTACTTCAAAATAACACCTCTACCCCTCTTATAATAGAAAACATTCCTAATGAGGGGTGGAAAAACAATGAACAATTTATAGCAGGATATCACACTCCTTTGCCACCTACAAAATTCAACAACATATGCTAAAACAAAACACCATGCCATCATCAGGTGAGGTCATCTCGACATTGGTGGACAAGGTTAGAGAATTAGAACTTTCCCAAGCTACTCATGCTTCATATTTTTTTGGGAAAGAAAATATTCTCCATCATTCACATAACTATGGCCAAATGCCTACTGCACCAAATCCTCTGGTTTACATGGGCATTCCTAGCCCTGGGATCTTCTCACTGGTCGGGCACCTTGGGTATGCCCCTCATGCTTTATACGGATACCCACAACAAGGCACCAACTGAAGTGCATTCTCAAATGCCATCCCAACTGGAAATGCAACGTTCCCTAGCTTTGTGCCTCCAACTCCATACCAAAGTAATGTTCCCCCATATATGTACATATGTATTCTAAATCACCACAGGGGGACATGTACTCTTTCCTTAGTCCATATGGTCAGCCACATGGGATGTCCATATGCCTCCAAAATGTTATGTGCACCCATATCAACAACCAATTCCACCTCCACCTCCCCAACAAGGATCATCAATGGTCAAGTCTTACGCAGTGGGGACCTACTCTGAATATCTCAAGGAGCCCCTCGACTTCACCATATGAGTGTTATGCTCCCAAGGCCTCTGCCAGACCTTCCTAAATTTAAAGGGGAGGGAGATCCAAATGCACATCAAGGCATATACAACTACCATTCGAGAGCTGCTCCCATGGGATGCAGTCATTGCAAATATCTTCCCTAAGAATTTAGAAGGTATTTCTCTCGATTGGTATTATAGGATACCTAAGGCTTTGATACATTCTTTTAAACAACTTGTGTCTAATTCATCAAATATTTTGACATGAACAAGTTGTTAAGGATATGAATCAAGGAATTCCTACATATAAAACAAGAGCACAATGAGTTCATTTGCACATTTCATCCAGATGGTGGTAAGTCCTCTATCTTCTTCAAGTGCTCCTAACATGGATTAGACAGAGCTCTGTGATCTATTCCTTCACTCTCTTAACTAGGAAATGAAGGAGGAAGTCTAGAATTTCCCACTTAGGAGCTATGAAGAGGTGTTAGAGGGTGCTCTCCATATAGATCAAGCAACAATAGACAGTGGTCGAAAGACCTATGGTTCAAATGGGAGATTGATCACTCCCAATCAGGGTAATTCAAGTTACCCAACAACACAAACAACAACCAAGGACCTAAGGTCCTCAAAAAAATCGTGGTGTTACAACCGATGTTGTACAATCAAAAAAGAAGCCAAATTGTTAACACCCCAAGTACAAACAACGTTAACAATAACAAAAATGGTAACAATCAGAGGAGTAACAAATTTACTCCCATGATCAATGTAGTGGAATTCAATCATCCTCCACCACAACAACAACAACAAGTTCAAGCTCAAGGCCCTAACCAATACCCAAGCGGTACCCAAACCAATATCAAAATCAAGGGCAATGGCCTCCAACTTCAATTACAATAACCAATAGTTGAATAATAACAATCAAAACTTTAGACCACAACAAAAAAACACAAACCAAAGACCTCGGGATTATGATCTTGACCTATATTGTGGTTTCCATAGGGTCCGAGGGCATGATGCAAGAACATGTCATGATTGTAAAAAATTCTTACAATGCTTTCTAGAGGACCAAAGATAACTCTTTGTTGAGATGTTTTGGAAAATCCTATGACACACCAACTCAAAATACTTGCATGGGGCTTGTATCCCCTCAAACACACACTCAGATCTTTAATGATCCCCTTCCAATGCATCCCAACAATGGTAAGTTGGACCCCAATGGCTCAAACAAGGGTATCCTGGTGGGAAACAATGATCATGAAGCTTTGAATTCATCAAACCCATTGGTAGCACCTCGTTGGATGGTCACCAACAAACTAAGATAGTGGGTCTAGTAGAATTAGAAACTAAACCCCAGATAAATGCTACTACTAGAACTCAAGATTACTCTTCAGCACCCATTCCTATTTACCCATCTATATCAGATGATATTCATCAAATGCTTTCAAATCCGGTGGGGGCTTATGACTTGATCAATGATTTGAAAAAATACCTTTTCTCACATCTCCTTCTTGGATTTGTTGAAGAAATCCCCTCCTGCTCATAGAGCTACTTTATTAGAAGCATTGGGTCTTGGACATTTGATCAATGTCACTCCTCCTCCTAGAGGCACAAATAAATCATATAGACTTTGATGTCTATCCTCTCTAGGAAACCAGAAAGAGATGTTGGATTTGTATTCTGACATTAGTAAGATGCCCACAGATGCTGAATTAACACGTAGAGGTGATCCGAATTTGTATCTATAGTTTGGATTTACAATAACTATGTAAAGTGTGCAATGATTGATGATGGGGAAGCAATCAACATTGTCCCCTTTTATTTTCTCTAGAAGTTAGGCTATGAGAGACCAATTTCTCTTCAATGAGAAACACATTGAGAGGGTATGATAGCCTCAAGGAAACATCAATTGGAACCATAGTGCTACTAGTTACCCTGGGGCCCAAGATGATTCTCATAGATTTTTATATTATAGATCGGAAACCAACTATAATATGATTCTTGTCATCCATTGGATACATCACATGAAGGCATCCCTTCCACATTGTTTTAGGAAGTAAGATTCCTACATTTGGGGAAAGTCTTCATTACAGCAGGTGACCCAAATCCCTTTGACATACACCTAGCTAACCTAAAGAAGAAACTTGGGTACATTCTAAGTTTGATCTCCCACAAACCAATTGAACAAACCAACAAGTTCAACACCAGAGACAAAATTAATTCCCACCATGGAATTAGAGACTATTGGCTTGATCGAAGGATTCTTGCGGTCAAGGATGAAACTATTGTCATAGAGACAATATCAACAAAAACCACGGAAAATATTTTCAAGTTGTTGGAGAATGATTTACCCATTCTCCTTCCATTTGATTCCATGGGCATAGGACATGCTCTGGGACTCGATCTCTTCCGGCCGATGGGATTTACATGGTTGAAGTCTCAAAAGCAAGGGAAGAAGATACAAAGAGTGATTCAATGTCAATCTTCCCAAGAAACTATTGGACTCTTAATTTTGATGGAGCTAAATGTCACTTTGGTGTTGGGGTAGGTGTGATTCTCACTTCTCTGAGGGGAAGGTCATGCCTTTTGCTTTCAAGCTAGATTTCAATGTACAATAATGGTGTAGAATACGAGGCTCTCCTTCTTGGTCTCATAGTAGCCAAAAGGATTGGTGCTTGTAACATTAGAGTGTTGGGTGATTCACAACTAGTCGTTAATCAAGTATCGAGAAAGTATATGAGACTAGGGCGAAACACTTACAACTCTATAAAGTTGTTTGTACTCAATTTAAGAAAAGGTTTTGACTTCATTTCAATTGAAGCCATTCCACGTGAAAAAAACCTTCTCATTGATTCCATGGCTACTTCTACTTCCACTTTTATTGAGCAAAGAGTTAGAAGATACCAACTTCATAGTTTCGGTTTCACTTGAACCTTTAGTTCACAAAATGCCAACAAATCTAATCTTGGCATACATTGAGGTTGAGAATGAGCCTACTACCCTAGATTATGCAAAAAATGATGAAGCTATCTTAGGGTATCTTAACACTTACATGGATTTACATCCCCAACACCATAAGAGAGGCTTTTCTCTCATTCCTCACTCTTCCTCCTATTTTGGAGATCACACGATGGATCCTTCTTCCTCGGAGGATCTTGAGATTTGTGAGATAGAAGAGGAAGGGGAATTAGAACTACCTCTATGACCCCACCTAAGTTTGAAGAGGGTAATGCCTCTTTGATCAAAGGATGATCGATATCAATATTGGGATGGAGGAGGACCCAAAAATTTTGAAGTTAGGTTCTTCACTTACTCTTGAAGAAGTGGAGATACACACAAAAATCCTTAAAGAAATTCAAAATCCTTTGTGTTTTAATTACAAAGAAATGATAGAATTTATCCTCATGTGGCAATTCACAACCTAGTGACCAAGTCTGATGCTAAGCCCATCAAGCAAAAATCTAGACCTATGAAACCCAAGGTGGCACTAATGGTCAAAGAGGAAGTTATGAAACTCCTATAGGTGGGGTTTATCAAACCTGTTGATTACTCAATGGGTGTCCAACATCATCCCCATTCTTAAAAGAATGGAAAATTTGAATCTACATTGAATTTTGGGATATCAACAAAGCATGTCCCAAGGATGATTTCCCATTACCATCCATCGATGTTATCATTGATGTAACAATGGTTATGAGTTGTTGTCCCTTATGGATGGATTCTTTAGGTATAATCAAATTAGGATCTCGAGGAAGATCAAATCAAAGACAACCTTTATCACTCCTTGGGGAACCTATTGCTACTGTAGTCATGTCATTTGGTCTCAAGAATGCTGGTGTCACTTACCAATGGGAAATGACTTACATATTCCATGATCTCATTCATAAGATTGTGGAATCTTACATTGATGACCTTCTAGGTTAAGGCTAGAAAGTGTTGTGATCACCCTAAGGTGCTTCACATCATCCTCTCTCATCTAATCAATACAATGTTACACTGAATCTAAAAAAATGTGTGTTTGGTGTGACAGAGAGGGAAGTTACTGGGATACATCATCTCTTCATGAGGGATCGATGTAGATCCAACCAAAATCTGAGTAGTTCTAGAAATGATTCCACCATTAGATGAGTTAGGCATTAGGTCCTTTCTTGAAATCTCAATGTGTAATCCAAGGTTCATTCCTATTTGACCTTTTTATTCATCCAATAAACAATTTATTAAAAAGGATTATTGCAACATCTAGATGGAAGAGTGTCATGAGGCATTTGAATTGGTCAAATGATTCCTACTGTCACCTCCCATGCTCATGCCTCCCAAATCAGATCACCTCTCATTTTATATTCACGAGCTACAAATGTCTCATTAGCCTACATGTTAGCTCAAGAAGATGATGAAAAATGAGAGCATGTAGTCTACTTCATCATTCATACATTGCTTTCTTGACTATGAGACACATTATACACAGGTAGAGAAATAATGTCTTGCTATAGTTTTTAATGAAAAGTGGTTAAGAAATTACATGTTTAACCAAGAAATGAGGGTCATTGTTAAGACAAATCATTTACGATGTTTCTAACACAGGGTCTTTATCTAAGAAAGTTGGACGTTTCATGACTCTGATGGGTGAGTTCAAATTAACATTTGTTAACCAAAAGTCTATTAAAGGAAAAATCATCACAGATTGTTAGCTGATAACCCATTAGATGGAGGTGATCTAGTTAACTTAGATTTCCCTGATGAATGCATATACTATGTCAAAACCAAGCCTCCCATTTCTACGTGCCCATGGTATTCTGATATCATTAACTTTATTGTGGACCATGCGTATCCTAAAGGGGAAACTCACAACAAAGAAGATGGCTACACATCATAGCCACCAAATATGTAATCATAGAACAAGTTCTCTACCATAGAGCCTTCATGGAATGTTGCTAAGATGTGTCGATGAGAGAATCCAAAAATATCCTCTATGAATCCCATAACGGAGTATGTGGAGGTCACTTCAGGGGTCATGCCACCACCAAAAAGATACATCGAATGGGATATTTTTGGCCTACATTAGAACATGATGCAATAGAGTATGTGTAAGTGTCACAAGTGTCAGAGTTCTCTCATGAGATCCACATACCTTCCCAGGCTCTGCAACCAATTACTACACCATGGCCCTTTTCCACATGGGGCCTAGATCTGATAGGAAATTCTCTCCCTCATCAATAGATGGCCATAATTTCATAATCATGGCCACTAAATACTTCACCAAGTGGGTAGAGGCAATGCCTCTTACCACCATACCAGATGTGTAATTGCAAAGTTCATTTTAACCAAATTATCTATAGGTATGGGGTCCCACAAGTCATTATCTCTGATAATGGTATCTTTCAAGAATGAGGAAGTGTGTGAGTTATGTGAAAAGTTCAAATAAATCACCACACGGCTTCTCTCTATTACCCTTAGGCCATGGATAGGATAAGGCAACAAATAAGATGTTGAAGTCCATTCTCCTAAAAAATGTAAAGGAGAATAAGCGTGACTAACACTTAAAGTTATTTCAGCCTTGTGGGCCTATAGGACATCAATAAGAATGCCAACAGGGGAACCCTTATTCTTTGGTATTCGGTTCAAGTGGTTTTACCACTTGAAGTTGAAATACCTAGTCTCCATATTTCACTACAAGGAATTCTAGGAGAAGAAGGTTATCAAGAGGCATGACTCTCTCAGTTAGAAAGCCTCGATGAAGCTTGACTTAATGCTTGAGAGAGACATAGAGCTTACACTTGACCGGATGTGTCCGAAAGTATAACAAGAAAGTCTACAAATGAAATATGTGAGGGAGACTTGGTATTAAGACTTGACAACTAGATAGACAAGAAAATCGATGAAGGAAGGAAGTTCAGGCCCAAGTGGTTGGGCCCATATCGAGTCATAGAGGACTATAAAAATGGGGCATATCACATGTGTACACTAGAAGGTGAGGAATTTGGTGAATCCATCAACTCTCTTCACCTAAAAAGATACTACACATGATCCATCAACATTTCCATATGTATACTATTGCATCCACATTGCATTATCATCTCTAGCTCATTTTGTGAAATTTGTAATCAAGGAACTTATTTTCAAGTAACTTTCAAAAAACTTCTAAAAACATTGGCAATCATTCAAATCACATCTCTTCAAACATTCATAATATTTTCATCAATATTTCTTATCACTTCATCAGTTCAACAAGACAAGATGAAATTTTGACACTAATCCTACCAAGGCCTACATACTTGGTTTTCCCATAGATTTCCTTCTAGCATAGTTGTCTTTGCCCATAGTCTATTCTAGAAGCTTCATGATGTCACATCTTTCCCAAAAAAACCTCTTTGGTAGAAAAAAAAATTCTAAACATTTTCACCGGATGCTTTGTTCACCTATCTCAGCCTTTGGTGTTGAGCCCTCACATCTTACTGGTTGCGTGGGGTTGAGGCTAGGGGAAAGCTCTCCTTCCCAAAAGCACAACTTAGAAATTAAAATTTTATATATCTCAAATCAAAATCAATCAAAATTTTCATTTACACACTTCTTTTCCCCACTAACCTTTGGTGTTGAGCCCGCCCTTACTTACAGTGGCATGAGGGTTGGGAAAGGAGGAAGTTCCCTTACTCACCTATGCCTTGTCCTTGGTGATGAGCCCATGCTTCCTATTGGTAGCATGGGGCAAGGTGTAGGGGTATCTACAAATAAATTAGTAAGTTAAAATAATTTCATTCAATAAAAGTGCTTTGAAAATCTTAAAATCCCAAGAAAAGTGAATTAGGTGTGTATGTTCCAAAAAGGTTAAAACATTAAAACCATATTTTTCAATCAAGAGGCCATCTACGATCTAAGTCTAGATAAAATTGCAAGCAAATCACATTCTAGGCTATGTAGTAAACTATGTGCAGAGTTAGGTTGTAGGTCCCTAATTGGATTTATGTCAAAATCTTGTCTTTCTCTCATCATTTCCATCTCTATCAAAACCATACAATTCACATCCCTCTTGGCTCTCGGTGATGAGCCCTCACATCTTACTAGTTACATGGGGTTAGGAGTGGAGTGAGTTCATTTATTATCTTATCATTATTCATCACACATTTCCAAAACAAAAGAAGTACCAAACATTACTTGAAAAGCTAAAGTTTAAACATTACATTGTGTTCACATAATCATCACATATCAACATTACAAAAACAACAAAAAGAAATCATTTTGTCAACATTCATTATCCATTGCATACATTCTAAAAAGCATATAAAATTAGAAATTCTAAACATCTAGAGTACACATGTGAAAGCAAACCACAAAGGAAGTCAACTCTAATGCAAAGGATAATGAACCAAAAAGAGATATTTGTATATATATATATATCATAATGAGTCAAGTTTGTGTATAATGCCATCACACACTAGGTGTGGTCAAAATGCTCACAATGAGCACAAAAATACAAAAAAAATCATATATATGCCTCAAAAAATGGCAATGAAGCAATAAAGGCTCAATGGCCTATAAATATCCCTCTCTGAGATCCACGAGATGGTGCATGCTGCGCCAGCCGATCTGGTGGCTTTGGCATTGTGAATACACCAAGTGGTGAGAATGACCATGGGAATGGCCACTAGCCATGGCCTCACTATGTGAATGGATCTACCTCATCAATCTCTCGGCCATCTCATATGTGATGATCTTCTTGTTACTGAGTAGCCAAGATCTCTTTCACTCTCCAAAGAGGCACAAAATGTCGGTATGTCCAACCAGCCCATAGTGGTTGTCCCACATCCTCAGGAGACTCCTCATGAGTCTTTCCCCATAGGGATCAATAAAAATATCCACATAGACCCAATGAATAAGATCTCACCACCGTCCTTAGTAGTGGTTGTAAAACAAGAAAACAATGGTGAGTTAGAAAACCATAAAAACCAAAAAAGAAACACAAAATGTGTAGTGACTAACATTTCTAGCTAATAAGGTTGAGAAAAGAGTGTTCACATACTCGGATCTCTAGGCATCCATGTAGGATCGGTTGGTGCATGTGGTGATGTGGTGGTGGTGCTTGCTTTGCATGGGCAACCTATGTTGTACCTCCCCCACTCCTGAAGAAACATACTCCCCATGAAAGACTCCTCGTCTCCACCTCCCTCATGAGGAAGTGGCTCCTCAAGAAACCAATGTCTCCATCTCTACCTCCACCTCCTCTCTCTCCATAGATATCTCTTGAGTATCATGCCACTCTGTGTCACTATCCTCCTCGTCATCACCACCCCCCTCTGTGAGTCTCCTCACCTTCCTCCTCATGTCTCCTCACTAGTATCCTCCCCCATCTCCACCTCGGCCTTGTATCCACATCAATGGGTATCTCCTGCTCCTCCTCCCTACTATGAGTGTGGCAGGTGTCCTCAATCGGAAGGAGTGGTGCGGGCCTAGGTGCTCATCGAGCACGGAAAACCCATCTCACTACGATGGGAACCCTAGAGTCACAATGGTCCAACCATGGTCACCCATAGGGCCTCCTCGAGACTCCCTAATACTCTCCTATAAACAACTACCACAAGGGAGGAAGAATATCAATGTATGGTAAAATTGAACTACTAGGGAACTCTATCAAATGGATGAATCTCCACCCTTGATGATCTATCCACTAACTATCTAGTAGTGGCACAAGTTTTCACAAGTAGTCCCATCCTTGTCCCCATACTCTACCATATCTTGGTAGGGTGTAGCAATAAAATTAGTTGTAGTCAAGGTGGCCACTAGCTGATGTGGTACTCTCAGAACTTACATGTGATTCCATCTCGTGGCCTTGATAGCCCCTCGGGTCTTGTACCCCAACTCCCCTCTAATAGGGATGATCCTCTCATATACCCATCTCATCACTAGTGTGGGATGGCTCAATGACTATCCCTGTAACCTCACCACCCAATATAAATCATGGTATGTGGTGGGAAAACATCATCTATGATCCAAAATTTAAAGAAAGTGAGTGGGAATGAGACATGCAAACATCATAGAGCTCAAAATGGCTCTAGACCATTGCAGTCATTACGATAGAGATACTTTAACAGACTTAAAGAACTGAATCAAAATAGAAAGGAAAATGCATAGGGATTCATATTCATCTTATAAACATACATGAAAAATAACTATGAAGAATCATGTATGAATCTGAACCAAGAAGGATCATATTCAAATAACTTGGTAACCTCATTACATTCATTAGACTCACTACAAAACACCACATTATGGTAGACCAAGTCATGCATCATAACTAGATCCATATCCTTTAGCTCTCAAAAAGAAATTTTATAACCCCAAGCCCTTGATACATCCATCTCCTATATTTCATCTACCCAACCCAATATAACTCCTTGTGGCATTTCTACAGAGCTCCACTCTCTATTGATCTCTCTCTTAATTCCTCTACGGTGCTTGTATTTATAGGCCTCTTGAACTGCCAACTCTTCTTTACGAGGCTTAGATCCATCGCCAGTGTCTAAATGTGGTCCTCCATGGGAGCATGCTCCTCCAGGCTTGAGCTCTCCACTCTTTTCCATGATGGTCTTCTAGAAGCTTCCATCGTAGGGCATATTCCTTCTAGGCCAACTTATGTCACCAGGATGGCACCTTATCCACTCCACATGCACATTCGGGTCACACTTTTCTCATGTCCTGCCCGATATGCCAAATATGGCTAAGTCCGAGACCTTGTCTTCGGTGCATGTAACATAGTCCTTCTAAAACCCTCCTAGAACCCTACCTTGCACCCTTCTTCTTGTGTGCCCACTCTTTAACTTAGGCCTTGCGCACCCATGTGCCTTTGTGTACTTAGTCAATATTTTAGGGGCCCAACATCACCCCACACTTTACCTATTCTCTGCCCATGGGAACACTTCTTTAAAGAAAGAATTACAATAGGCTTAACGCCTTGGAAAAGAATAAGGGAATGAAGAATTGGGAAAAAATGAAAGAATGGGGGAGTGTTGTCATTATTGCAACAAGATAGGAAAATCTCTTTGTAAGTCGGCCTCCAACTTGTTCTAGGCATCGACTTCATTTTGCTCTCTGGCATAGGTCACCACTAGGGTGCTTACTTCCTCAAAACCCAGTCCATTTCCTCGAGTGTTCAATGTTTCAACCATTCCTTCCAATTCCTTGCCCACATCCTCAAGCGCATCCATCCTTCTTGTAATATGTGGGTATAACTCCTTTAGCCATATTTTTAATTGAACCTCGTAAGGTTTGATAGCTTCGACTTCTTCTCGACCTCGGCCAGGATCCTCTCCCACTCTGCTATGTTCCCTTTGTTCTTCTCTTGGAATTCCTTGAGCTCTACCTCGTGAGTGGTGACCAGAATGCTCGCCACTTTATCTCTGTTTGCACAAATGTTAACTTTCATACATGGCCTCAACATATGGGTAGCATTTTCACATCAATAAGAACCTTGCTATACTCGAAATGATTGCTACTGACCTTTAATTTTCCTCCTTCTCCAAGGCACACTACTACTTCTTCCACAGATTCTAAGGCTAGAGGTTGCCTCTCCATGGTGAGGATGCACCATTAAGTCTTGAGGCACTCAAGGAAGATCCATACTTTTGTGCGGGGTGGTGCTTGTCTGGATGCTTCAAAACAATGGCATATGTGATGGATTCTACCTTCTTTGTATACCTCACGCACCCTTCCTTTTCTTCCCTAAGTTCACGCTTTAGTTGTGCGCTAATTAGTTCCTCCTGCTTCAAGTTCTTGGTGCTCTCTTCTAGCTCTCCTTCCCTCTTTTCTAGCTCTACCTCTAGAAATTTTACCCTGTCATTCCTTCCAAATAACCTAGCTTCTAGCTCAACGAGACCTTATTTAAAGCATTGCAGACTTGTTCATCCAAAAAATTTGTTGAGTGCTCACCAAGGGGTTATCTCCTTTTGACTCAGGCATCTTCATTAGTGCTCCTTGGCTTACCTCGAACTCTGGCTCATCGATGTGGGACTCAATTTCCCAAGAGAGCATCTTCCTCATCCGAGGGTATGCACCTTCTTCATCAAACAACTTCATTTCCAAGAGTTGATCTGTTGGGACTGTGCTTTGGAAGCACATGCAACACCTTGTTGTGATCATCAATGTAGTCCATTCTTGGTCTTTTGATCTCCATGTGCTTTCCACCTATGTGTGTGCCCTTAGGAATAGTTACTTGTTAGACTAGGGCCTCCCATGCTACTTTTCCATGGTCTTTTCCTACGCTTCCTTCCTTATCCTCATTCATCACTATTTCAGCGTTGCGCTCCAATTCTTGTTCTACCAAGGCTTCAATAATTTTCATTGCTTCTCTTTCTGCCACCTTGTTTATCTACTCCTGCGTGAGGTTTGGAGTCCTTTGACTCTTTGTGCTAACCTCTTCACCTCCTTCCATGTCTTGGTGCCCTCCTCCTCCTGGCTTCCCTTCCTTCACATAAAGTGATAGTCATCCTTCTCCCCTTTTCCTTCTTCTTCCGAATTGTGCACACTGAAAACAAGTGGTTCTTGGTCCCCTTCAGGTTCATCTTCTTCATCATCATCCCTCTCACCCATGTATTTCTCCAAGCTCTCTTGTTTCCTCAAGTCAACTTCCTCCATCACCTTCTGTTTCTTCCTAACTGGGGATTCCAGTATAGGAGATTCTACTTTCTCTTCCTCCTCCTCCGGTGATTTCTCCTCTGTGATAAGCTTTCCTTGCTCTGGTGCCTCCTCTCTAGACTGGAGACCTCTTCTGCACATGTAAGTACTTGTTCTAGCACTTGTTCCCAGGGGCCCACCACTTGAGTATCTTGGACACTAGGTGCCTTCTTCTTTATTTCTTTTGTCTCCTTTTTCTTGGGTGTGGTCTTCTTCCTACCTGTTAGGTCCTCAGGTATAGCTATCTCATTTTCAAGATAAGCGCCCTTCTCAAACTTGGGCCTTATGTGAAGGTATACACGTGCATGCATGACCCCCTATAATAGGTAGTCATGGGTTTTATCATCTAAACTTCATGTGATATGTACTTTTCCATGTATGCACACTTGTTGGGGTAGACCAACATCTACATCTCCCTGTGGTCTCGATCCATACTTCCAAGGTCAAACTTTAGTTTCTTGGATTCCTTGAATCTGTTTACCCCACCTGGAAGTACTTGAGTGGTGAAAGAAAATGGAAGTTTACACCATGGGCTCATGCTTTCATCAACCAACCTAAATATTTCAATGCAGAAGTGTTGGTATACTGTGAATTCAACTTCTCCTTCTGTGAGCTTTGGTAGTTGTTCTAGGATCCTCCACTCTACCCCAAATGCATTCCTCAAGCACATATACCATTTCTCAAGATGCCTTGTGAATGGTCATCATGCTATCACAAGTGTATTTTTCAAATCTCTTTGTGGGAGGGGGTCTTCCTCTGGTACTCCCACACGAACTTATCTGCCCCATCGGCACTCCGATCTCTGAAAACACAATAAGTAAGAGGACATTTCCAAAAAGTATCTTGTCACCCTCCTTGCACATGCTTGATGATCTCATCCATGATGTATGTGGACAAGTTGTAGATGGTGCCCTCTGATATCCTTCTACAAACATTGAGCCATGACTTGTTCACTTGCGTCCACCTCTCTTGGTCATTGAGTTTTGTTACCAGGCGTGGCCATTCTCATCACTTGGGTCTTGGATATCTGTAATATCAAAGTACCTTGACCCTTTCTTGTATGCATATGTGGTGATGGTTTCTTTGATGGCTTCTTTGTCACATAGGTCATCCTCTATACTTTCTCCTTCATAGATGAGACCTATGTGAATTTTGAAATCAGCTAAGGGTTATGCGCATCTTGCGCCTAATGAAGTGAAAGTGGTCTTCATGTATGCATGACATCATCACTGATAGAGGCACTCAGGCTTCCCAAAGTAGGGAAACTCATAGAGTTGCAATAATCCCACCTTCTCCAACTTCACTTTTACTTCATCACTATAAATGGGTAACCCTTATGGTGTCCTCTTGTTTTTGGGTGCACTAACTCCAGCGCCATCTCTTTTTCAGTCACATTTATGTGATGGTTATAATCACTTACTTATCATGTTTCTTAAATGGGACTCCCACTCCTTTCCAAGTAAAACCCCATCTGGTACTTGCATTTCTACATACCATTCTTCATTGGTACTTGCGGTAGTTTCTTGTTGTTTTCCCTTGCCCTTGCCCTTTTTAGGTGTTACTGACTAGTTTCTTGGGTGCCATTGTGTAGGTTATCTTTGCACTTCAACTTCTCTTGCTCTGCTTCTCTACCCTTTCCAAGTTTAGATCTCAAACTTGTGAAGAAACTCCTTTCCAACCCGTGCCCTAGCTTCCAAACCCTTGCTTGGAATATCCCCTTCACAAGGCGGTGCTTCTCCTGAACTCTCTCTCCATGCCATGAACTATTCCCTCCTAGTTTGCAGATCCAAACTAGTCACTCACGGTTAAAATTTCTCCAATTTTTCTTCACATGGATCAACTCTGAAACCCTAGTTCACAAAATCTCTTCCTTCTTCATATTCACAATGTAAATAATGAAGTGTCTAACCTTCTATTTATAGTTTTCCCACTTTTTAACATTAAATGCTACCTTACCTACCATACTTCAACACTTAATGCAATTTTTCAACAAAGTCCAACTTTAGCACTTTCACTCATGTGCCCAATCCTTGCATGGACAATTCCCCAACCTTATGGCGTGCAACCAATCCATCTTGATAGGAGACTCTTGTGCATGTGTCACCAGCTCTGAAGGTACTTCCATCATGATTTTTCTCTCACCTACCTCATGTTGCTTTTGTGCTTCTTCCTCTCTTGTACGTGGATCCACAATGTAGCCTTACCCTAACACCAACCATCCTTTTTCACCTTTCCTTCCATGCACTTCCTTTCCCAGGGCCATCCAACCGGGATTTCAACACAAATCCTTCTTGGTGCTTCACACTTTGTAATTTCTTCCACCTTACTCCACCCCACACTAAAATGATGTGTGGTCCTCTACGTATTTCTGACCTTGAAAAGTAATGAGATTACCGGTGCCCAGGTGCAACACAAAACAACAACGAGAAAGGGAAACACAAAAAAAAAAATGCATTAAAGGAAATCCTAAACTAACTAGCAATATTGCCTTATTACAAACACCAAGAAGACTTATTTATAGTAGGGCTTTAACCTACTCCCATTGAAGTGTCTGAAATCTCCCATCCCATCCATCTTGCAACTATGCTGCACTGAATCAAGGATGTACGAGATGATGTAGGGACCCAACCAATGGACTTTTAACTTCCCGGATGGCGCAAAAACTTTGAATCATATAGTAAGACCATCTGCCCAACCTCAAACTTCTTGTTCTTAATGTGATGATCATGTCATGCCTTTTTTTGTTTTGATTTTTCAATTTTTTTGGCTCCACTTGGTGAGTGATCATCTTTCATCCAATTGCATTAACTTGTCAATTCTTTCCTCTATGCTTGTTCATCGATCCAATCCTCCTACACATATACGAGAGAGAAGGTAACATGAATTCAACTAGGTAGGACAACTCCACACACCAACACCAATTGAAATGGTGTGGCCTTATTCAACCTCTTGTAGGTTGTCCTATATGCCCAAAGAATGGATGATACTTTGTCATCCCAATCCTATCTACCAACATCACAGATCTTAGTCAATGTGTGACTAAGTATTTTGTTAAATGCCTCAGCAGTTCCATTTGCTTGAGGGTGATAGGGGTAGTTTTGTGATGGGCCACCATGAATTTTGATAACATAATCTTGATTGTTTCATTGAGGAAGTGCATACCTCTATCACTTGTTCAAACTCAATGGGCATCCATACCTGTTGATTATGTTTTCCCATAAAAATCTAGTAGTGGTAGCCATGTACAATCCTTTGTAGGCTTGCCTCTTCCCACCTTGTCAAATAATCAGTGCAAGTGAGGATATACCACGAAACCAGTCCTTCATGCTGCTGGTGAGATTGGTCCAAAAAATTCAATAGCCCACTTCTCAAATGGTTCCATGTTGGCTATTGGTCACAAGGGCATTTCATCCCTTTTTCTAGGTTTTCCAAGGCATTGGCAATGGTCACAGGCCTTGCAAAACTCAATGCAATCTTGATAAATGGTCTCCCACTAAAGCCCTATGAGTAGAATCTTCCACGGTTGCATTTCCCACATAGTGTCCTCCTACAATCCCACCATGCCCTCTTCCATAATTGCAATGTGCTCATGTTCTAGCATGCAACAGCGCAAAACCTCATCACGACCCATTTTGTACAGATCTCCACTAATTAGCATGTAGGGCACGACGTGTATGGCCAACTTCTTCTTCTCCAAGGCCTTCATTCCATCTAGTGCCACACCTATTTTAAGAAATACCATAATGTCCTCCAAATCTGAGGGCACACGCTATAACCTAAATAGTTGTGCATCTAGCATAGTCTCTTGATTAATGCTCTCTGCATCCTCTCTTGAATCAATCCTAGACAAATGATCAGGTCTGGAATTACTTTTACCTAGTTTGACAACCACTTTGTGAACTCAAATTCTTGGAACAATAGTACCCACTGACATATGCCCTTGTAGAATGGCTTGTTCACCAAGTATTTCAATGCCATATGGTCGATGTAAAATATAAAAGGGTTACCAATAAATATTTTCTAAACTTGTATGAAGCGCGTAGATCATTGTGATGCCTCGCTCGTTGTAGTGTAATTCTACTCTGCTTGGTGTCAATTTCCTGCTTGCAAAAAGCACAAAGGATGATCAAACAATCCCTTCACTTTAGGTTGTGCAAGTACTACTCGATGGTGGTTCTGAGGCATCCACATGAACATGGAAAGGCTTATCCCAAGAAGAGGAAACATAGGATGGGCGCGGTGACAAGCCTATCCTTGAAAGTGTCAAATGCCTTTTTGTTGCCCTCTCCCCAATGAAAGGCACTTTTATGTCTAAGAAAATCTTAAAAGGCATGGCGATCTTGGCATATCCCTTGATGAACTTCTGTAGTACCCCATATGCCCAAGAAATCCATGCACATGCTTTGACTAGTAGGCTCCTTCAATCCCACAATTACTGCAAATTTTGTGGGATCTACTAGTAGGCCCTCCTTACATATGATGTGCCCCAATAATGTTCCAAATGGGGTAGCAAAGACACATTTCTTAATGTTGAGGGATATCCTCAACTTCCGACACCTTTCAAACATCATCCTTAAGTTGTCACAATGGTCCTTCACTAACCCATATATTGTCCAATCATCTAGGTAGACTTGAAGAAATTTATGGATGAAGTCTTGAAATCTTGTACCACAATGTGTGAGAACACAAGAGCATTCTTCAACCCAAATGGCATGAATGTATAGGAAAAAATTCCCCACTCAGTGGTGAAAGTCATCTTCCTTTGGTCCTCCTTTGTGATCCTTACCTGGTGATAGCCCAAGAATCCATCTGTGAAAGAATAGACCTCGCACCCTACCACTCCCTCTAAGATTTCTTTAGTGAATGGGGTTGGGAAAGGATCAATGATACACACTACATTCAGGTCCCTATAATCAACATAGATCCTTATCCTTCCATCCTTCTTGATGCTAATCACCATTGGACTTATCCACTCTAACTCTTCAACAACTTTAATAATGCCCGATGCTATCATCTTATCTATTTCTTCCTTAACCTTCACGCGTAGGTTAGGATTCATTCGGTATGGTCTCTTCCAGGACCGGGCACACCCTCCTTCAACTTAATTCTCATTTCCCCAAGGAATGGTGAATGCCTTTGAGTTCATGATACCCATGTGGGAATAAATCCTCAAACTCACATAAAAGATCAATGATCTTGGAGACTTCCTTCTCTGACCAATAGTCTCGATGATAGCCTCTTTAGGCTCTTCTTCTAAGCTGATGTTAACCTTCTTTGTCTTTAAAGGTTCATGATAGGTGCACACCCATTCATCAGAACTATCTAACACCTCGTGTCCCCATAGAATGGTCAACATCTAAGTTTTCCACTTCTTCCCCATCAATAACATACACCATCTTCCCTTTTTATTTTTCCATACATGCACGCTCAAGTTGTATCTCTTATGTTTCTTCTTCCTCAAAGTGTGCCTCCAGAGCCAGGTTCACCTAGCAAGTCCAGTAGCCTATCTTTTGCCATGACACTATCCCCAATGGTAAGGTGCTTGACAACCTGCAATGCCTTATCCACCAAGGTTTTGTACTCCGATACTCAAATGTTTGAATGAGATCAGCCACTAACTCTTTCAATTCCTATCACGGTGGCGTGTCTCAAATGGATGTACCATGTGTGCACACACACAACCTTGTAGGGTGGAATACAACTTGTGAACCCATAATGAAGGTGGAATGCTTCTATGCTTCCCATCCAGGATGTCTCACATGCTTGGATATGGAAGGAAGTGGTCTCTTTACCATGGTACTCTTTTATAGCCGTGGGCATGTTGCTCCTGTAAAACCTTATAGAGAAGGAAATTCTCACCTCGCCCATTCCAAGAGGTTATCTGATGTGTTTCCCACCAGTGCACATAGTTCTAGAGTAGGACGTAACTTAACATCCCTCTTCATTCATTTTCCTCCTTCCATTGAGCTTCCATCTCTTGCAAAAAGACCTCAGGGAAGGCTCCTCCTGAAGTACTTAGGTAGCTCCTTTCCCCTAGGTGTTGGATTATACGTGCCTTTGTCACCTTTGTTACCGATCCTCTCAAATGTCATCCGATCAACTCATAGGTTCCATGCACCCAATTATCACATGTTATATTGGTGGTGTCACTTAGGGATTGAGCATCCTCAAACTGGATAACTCCTTTTGTGGGATGGATTACCTCTGGATCCCTGATTGAGCACACATATATTCTATCCAGGACCTCTTCTCCCAAAGGTTCAGTATAGGGTGTTGATTTTCCATCAGCCAGGGGTATGATGACCCATTCCTCCTCATTTTCAAAGCTTATGTATCCCTTGTTGAACCAAAGATCCACATTGTTCTTATAGCACCATGGGCACCCAAGTAATGTTGGGAAATTGTCTACCTCGGTGAGTGCCAAGACTTTGAAGTCCCCAGTAAACTTAGCCCCTTGAATGGTGATAGCTGCATCCTTTAAGACACCGATGGGCATTTCCTTCATTTTGTTTGCCATATATAACACATTTGAAGATGGTTGTAATGTAGGTCTTCCCATCTATGCCATGCATCCAAGGTGAGAACATTGACCTCTGCTATGTCAATGAGGATATTACTAAGGATCCATCCATCCACATGACCACATTTTTAACGTGATCTCCTATCATAGTCAAGGTTGTGAGGGGGAAGGTTTGCATGCAAGACCTACCTCTCACACTCTTCTCGGTGTGTGGTACCTTCTCTCTCAACCATGCTCCTAGCAAGGGAATAATATTCTCTTGCCTTAGCATTTTACATACTTCCTTGACCTCATCCAGGTCATCCTTTGGCACCTCGACCTTCCTTCTTTGCTCCTCCCTCCTGGACTACTCCTTTAGACACTAGATTTCTCCTTGTAAACTCTGAATGACGTCCATGGTTTCTTGATATACCTCCTTTTGATGTGTAGGATCTAGGTACTTCCCATGTACCACTTCTTCCCTTGAAACTAGGTTCTTCCTTGGCATTTCCTTTGCATGCACGACCTCTTTGCTCTTGTTGTTACCATAACAGGTTCCAAGCCTACATCACGTGTCACTCGTGGCATCCATTGTGTGTCAGCCTTCTTAATTCTTACCATTACAATGCCCTTTTCTTTCCGGTGCTATTGATTCATATGCTCAAACAACTCAGGGCACTCCTCATACTTGTGCTTCTTCCCACCATGAGCAGCTGAAAAAATCTGGGCACTCACACTTGTAGTGGTTTGTAGATCCCACAATTAAAATAGGTTCCATGTGGGAACTCACTTCTTCCTCCTCCATAGTTACCATGACCACAAAATCCTCCATGAAAATCCCCTTCCGCGTGTGCCTCCATCATGTGCTCCTCATAATGGTGATCATCACCCTTAGAACTACTAGCAATGTTGGTCTAGTGCACACCATGATCAATGGCCTCATGGATCTGATCAATAAGCCTACAATCCTTAGTATCATGGGTTGTAGAGGTGTAGATCTTATAGTAGCAAGATACATTCTTCCAAATTACACGTTGTAACAAGGGACATCTACTCGCATCATGGTCCCCATGAAAAATCTCACATCTATTGCTACTATGGTGCGTACTATCTTCCAGGGAAACTATCCTTGGCATGCCCTCTACTTCACAATCTGTACACCACATTCCACTATGAGTCTCATGAGCTAAGTTCATAGATAAATTTTCCAGTTGCTTAGCCATAGCAGTGATTTGAGCTTCCAGAATGGGCTAACACTAGTGTCAACACTCCCAAGCTTCAGCGCACAGGGAAGCTTCCAACGCCTCACGTGGGTCTTGTGAAAGTCTTATGAGATAAATCTCTTCTAAATGGGGTTATCAACCCTCCAAAAACCATTGAGCATGTTGTGAAGGGTGAATGTCATATGACAATTTTGATAGGAGAGTCTTAAACCATGCGTGTCATACTCCCACACTCTCCACCATTCCCTGTTGAATCTCCTTAAGGGCATTGATGCTCTTCTGTTCAAACTCAGGGATGTGGAATTCTACTAGGAAAGCATTTTTCAATGTGGTGTAATCTACCACTATCTGATGGGGTCATACTTCCTATACCAGCTATGTGCATGCCCTTACAACATCATTACAAATTGACTAGCCTTCCGTTCTGGGTTGTGATCCCCTTTGTGCCATAGCAACTCACACTTGTGAACATGCTCCGTAGCATCTTCAATACCTATATAATCTAGAAAATGTAAAGACATCTCAAAGAAGACTTGAGGAGGTGGTTGGGGCCCTTGTCCTCTGATCCAGTTCCTTGACTTCCTCCGGTGTTTCCTCCTCCATCTAGATCCACTAGATCCACTAGGTCCTGTGCCTCCAGATCCACCAGTTCCACCTCAGATCCACTAGTCCACTAGTATCTAGAAAATGGGCCTGAAGAAGTCACGCCTAGGGTCCCTAATGTCCCACTAAATTACATGCACCAACCATCTGAGATTGTGCCACTGCCAGATGTGTGTCCCGCGCCACTCCCCGATGCATTACCCAAGCCTTGTATATTTTCTCCTTGTCCAAAAATTCCTCTGAATACTGGAATAGTATGCATAGCCATAGAAGTGGGAAATGAAAAATTGTATCTCTTGGGTGCAAATTTGTCACTTCCATTGATACCAACTAGGGTCAGCAATACTCCTTCCTTGATCTGGAAAACCAAGCACCAGGGTTTGGTCACTAGGTGGGTTCAGATGCGCACCAACGACTCTTCTCTCTCCATGTGATGAACTCTCATTAGAAGCTAGAAGGGGTCTCTCTTATGCACTTTCCAAGATGGGGTAGCATAGACTACTCAGGTTCCATGTCCTCTACGTGAACCTCAAATCCTTCCCGCAATGTTTTCCTCCATATATCCATCACACTTGCAACCTCGCATTGTCTAGCAATCTCCCTTTCACGCCTTCACTATACTTGAGTCATCTCTCCTCCCTTTCTTTCTCCATCACAATGTTTGCCATCTTCCTCCACCTAGCTTCCTCACCCAATGCTTAAAATGGTTTAGCCGACCATCGAAATGCCTCTAAACTCAAGGTAACAATCAAGATCTTCATTTCTAGAGGAATAACACATAGAAATGATCCTCTGGGCTCCCACAAAAACTCAAACTCAGCAACTTCCAGAACAAGAATATGTAGAAATAGCATACTCCAGAGTGTAGCTAGCCAGTACTCCTTTCCACCAATGATCCACAACATGAGTCCATGTCAGATCTACATCTTGCAGACCTCTAGTACTCTTCTTGGGTCCACGTGTGTGATCTATAATACCAGCTTGATCTAGATGCATATGCGAGAGCCATTCATACAACTCTACTGGGAAGAAACAAAAAAAAATTCATACAAATCATGGTAGAGGTTCTCTTCTACCCATCTGCGAGCATCAAACTCAGGTCCAGTGCTGAATCTCTAGAAAATTCATCCTCCATGCTCTTAAACCATGATTCAACACTTTCCAAGGTTAAACACTCTATCATCACTCATTACACAGATCATGATGTATGTTATTTCCCACTACAACTTTGAAAAGAGGTCCTGAAATGGAACCAAGATGTAGTCATTTTTACACCCACCAAAGAACAAGGGAATCCCATGCACATCGACCTATCACCCAGCGGGGCTTTGGGCACTCACCCGAGGCACACGTGGGTGCACCGAGTCTCTCTTTTATGTGAGTTGAGTGGGAAAACATCATCTATGATCCAAACTTTAAAGAAAGTGAGTGGGAATGAGACATGCAAACATCATAGAGCTCAGAATGGCTCTAGACCATTGTAGTCATTATAGACAGAGATACTTTAATAGACTTAAAGAACTGAATCAAAATAGAAAGGAAAATGCATAGGGATTCATATTCATCTTATAAACATACATGAAAAAGAACTATGAAGAATCATGTATGAATCCGAACCAAGAAGGATCATATTCAGATAACTTGGTAACCTCATTACATTCATTAGACTCACTACAAAACACCACATTATGGCAGACCAAAGTCATGCATCATAACTGGATCCATATCCTTTAGCTCTCAAAAAGAAATTTTATAACCCCAAGCCCTTGATACATCCATCTCCTATAGTTTATCTACCCAACCCAATATAACTCCTCATGGAATTTCTACAGAGCTCCGCTCTCTCTATGATCTCTCTCTTAATTCCTCTATGGGTGCTTGTATTTATAGGCCTCTTGAACTACCAACTCATCTTTCTAAGGCTTTAGATCCATCGCCAAGTGTCCAGATGTGGTCCTCCATGGGAGCATGCTCCTCCAGGCTTGAGCTCTCCACTCTTTTCCATGATGGTCTTCTAGAAGCTTCCATCACAGGGCATATTCCTTCCTAGGCCAACCTATCACTAGGCTGGCACCTTATCCACTCCGCATGCGCAATCGGGTCACGCTTTTCTCGTGTCCTTCACCCAATATGCCAAATACGGCTAAGTCCCGAGACCTTGTCTACGGTGCGTAACACAATCCTTCTAAAAACCTCCTAGAACCCTTGCCTTCCATGCCTTCTTCTTGTGTCCCACTCTTTAACATAGGCCTTGCGCACCCATGCGCCTTTGTGTACTTAGTCAATATTTTAGGGGCTCCTCCATGTCCTGCTCGGTGTAGTAAGTTTGTCTCTGACCTAATTCAGCTAATCAAGTTTAGATGGTAGTCATTCAAACTCTCTATCGACTCCGGTGACGTATTCCTCCTTTTTCACTCATAAAACAACAAAAGAATGAGTCGATCAAAGGCAAGCTCATAACAAATATTACAAAACAATATAAAATCCAAAAATGGGCTATATGGGTCAAATCTGCTCTCTTCAAAAATAACAAAACCACCACCTTATATAGAGTGGAAATTTTGTAACCGCCACCTTCTAGGGTGGCATTTTTGTAATCACTACCTTGATAGGGTGGCGATCTTGTAACATCCGCCCTACGCAGGCGCAGCGATCCTATAACGCCCTCCTGCGTAGGGTGGTGATTGTGTCCATAATGGATGTGACGCCCCTTTTCCCCTAAAACATTGCAAAAACACCAAAATAGCTAATTTTTGAAAAAATAAAGAGCCAACCCATGCACATCACCCCCAGGGATCATTCTAAAATAATAAATTTCAAAAATGCCCCCATTGGTGAAGATTTTAAACATTTTACATTTAGGGTTGTAAAATAGATAACCGAGAAAAACTAACCTTTTTCTACGTCACTTTGGATCTCTAACTCGTGGGTCATGTTCACCTCATCACCATCGTCATTTTGACTATACTCTTGCTTAAATGCATACGGTGGGCCCAAAGCTCAAAAATCACCAATAGGATGTGTACAAATGAATTGGCAAATGAGGTGTTTTGGTATATATATGTTTGGTTTTAATTTTGTTTTGAGTGTATGTATCCATAGGGATAGAGCATTGGCAATGTAAGGTATATCTTCTATCCCCATGCAAATGGTAAGTCCTCTTATCGTTTTAATTTAGCATTTATTTTTGATATCATATCAATTTGTGCTTGAGTCTTGTTTTCATTTTATAGGTAGCAGGAGTTTTGGACGATGAAAATTCGGCACATGGGTGTGTTAGGTATAGCTTCTAACTCCCCATTTTGGGAATGTCATAATCAAACTCTACGTTTTACACCTCTACATGGATAAAACACTTATCCAAGGGGGTAATATGTACGCACCCAAATTTACATGTGCTACATTGTCGGAAAATGGTTACAAAAGGTCCCTAATGATGATTCATGTCTTTTCCAAAGGTGTTCGAGCTCCTAAACCTCCTTATAGCTTATATTTGTAGCCTAGTTTGCCTTAGCCATTTACCACTTTTTGTAACTTCCCACTTCATTTTAGCCCTGTTTTGACCTTTAGTGTCAAAATTCCACCCCCGAACAGGACGGCGGTCCTCTAACTACCGCTCTGCATAGGGCAGCGATCCTGTGCAAAATTTCCATAATCTTCTAACATGATTTAAGACGCATCTTGCTTCACTTAACTTCACTTTGAATGCATGTTTCTTACCCATTTTGGATGCATTCAAGCATGAATTTCTTGTGGCATTTTCTTCTTCACTTGTAATTGTAATTGATTGTGATTGATTGTTCAAATGCCCCTTCATTGTTGATGTGGCACCCCATTGCTGCCAAATGGCTTGGACCATTTCCCATCTAACCTTCTATAAATGAATCACATGTTCTCAAGAAAATAACCGAGATCATTTTTGTGTATTCTTGCATTGTTGAGTTGCCACATTCTTCCTAGAAATTAAATATCCAAGCTCTGTTCACTTGTGTGATCTCTCTTCCACTTGCATTCTTGCCATTGCTGCCATCAAGCTACCATTGCTTTAGTGACTTCTCTCTACTATTTTACTGCATTCCCAATTCCTTGGACTCACGTGAACATGGGAGAAAGAAAAGACAAGTTGAGGGGACAAAGAACAATACAACTAGATTTTCCATTACTCTATGCTTCCAGGTTGGAATTGATATTGGTTTCCTCATTTCTTCACATTTTTATTTCTGAATCATACACATACATTTATATCAAATAGAGTAGAAAAGAAGCATTTCAATTGTTGCAATCATTCAATAATCACAAGTAGATCAATTCATATAGGAAATCCTCAATAGAAGTCTTCTTTACTGTTGTTAGGGAAGTTGTAGGGAAGAAAAGCTTATGAGAAGCTCTGATTTCTTCCCTACTTCTGAGGAAAAGTGGAAGGTTAGATTTGCATCCATAGTTTAAAGTAAAGCTTTCATCATTTAAAATAGAATAGATTTCTTCTGCACAGATAAACAACTACATCTGGTTGTTTATTTGTTTTAGATTTGTTAATTAGAGTAGAAGCTTTTATTTCCTCATTTCTTCTTAAAATCTAGAAAAGAACCAAAAATATTCATTTCATTAGATTAGCATATTTTAATTGTTTCATTGCACTTATATCTTGCAAAATACCAAAAAAATAGAATAGTTTCAATTTAAATAAATTATTTTTTATTTATTAAATTAGATCTTCTCAAATACATGACCATCAACAGGTCCCAAACAAGAACATAAATAGGGAATTGATCCATGGGTACCACAATCGAACGGTCTTGAGTTACTCATGGATAGAGATATGGGACTCCGTTTTCTTTTCCTTAGAATGTCGGTTTGATATGCCGAGAAGATTCAATAGTTAAATGTCCTAAACATCATGGATAACAAGGCCTACGAGTTCTAGACTAATTTTGGAAATAGGGTTTATATATTCACATGACCATACAAGGATCCCACTAGCCCAAGAACATACGGTAGTGATCCTAGAGTCCAACAACTAAATGTGCTGAATTACTCACTAATATCGACACAAGTTTGTGCACATTGGTTTTCCGCACATCACCATTACCACCTAACATCATATCACAATTGAACATTTTAAATGAGGAATTTCACCGAGCCCTCACATTTTGGACCGCTCCCACCAACTGGATCTAATTTCATGAAGCTAAGCCTCTCTCACTCGTCTCATGATCCTAATGGACATATTTACGAGACTCCCATTAGTTTCCCATGAATTCCACAATTAGTAGAAAGGATCTCCACAGAGCTTGATATTGAATGGAGTCTTCATGTAGCTATCCTTTTAGATCCATGTATCGGACCAATTGATTAGAAGGGATTTTCTTGAGTTTGGTGAGTAGATCTTGCTATTGCACGTCAAAGACATTATTTTCCTTGACAACTTGTCCATACCATTTACGCATACTTTCACCCACTTCCACATTTCTCTATCATTTAGCCATCCATATTTCCACATTGGCTACCTTGGCATGACCTCGGAAATTCAAGTGCAGTTGAAGGTCACGTGTCGATTTTCATTCATATAGTAACCTTACAATTAACCTACATTGTAGAATAGTGATTAGTCATGCGGTAAATTATTGTAATTTTGTATGTTGTTTGAAGTGAGCTAACATTTGAAAAGTATTAGTGTCATAATCATGTAAAGAAAAAGGTTTCTATTGATATCATACCTTGTTCCAGGTCCCTCAACTACATTTTCACACCATTGTCATTATTAAAGAAATCATGTGATTCTAGAATATTGTAGCTAGTCCACTTATCTTCTTGCTTATCATTCATAATAGTAATTTGTAAATGGGAAGGTGAATACTTAATTGATAGGTGGTTATTTTCACTTTCGTTTTATAGTTAATCAAGGTTACCTTGTATTGCCCTTAAATATTTTTCCTTGTCATAATAACCTTGGACACATCTTCACTTTGTGCGGTAAACTATGTTGTCTTAAGTATGGAGTAGAGCCGGTGAGCATCTCATCATCTAGGTGATATCCTTAGTGGCCTCATCCTTACATGAATCTTCTCGGGTGTCAAACTTTAAAGAAATCTTTGGTAGTCTTAAAATCAAGATAATCATCCAACTCAAGGACTTGGTAGAGTATACAAGATAATTATAAAATGAGGTGTCATCTTGAATGTAAGAGAATAACATGCTAATTTTGGGTAATGGAAATAAAAAGGAAATTATATGGTAGTGAAGGATTAATGTTATATGATTTAATGATATGTGTAAGGATGATATACCTTTAAATACAAGGAAATTGTAAGTTTAAAACTAAGCTTTTCTTGACCATGGTTAAGTCACGTGTTAATGTGTATCTATAGACATTGTAGATAATGTATAATGCGGTGATGAATCTTTTCTCAATTGAGAAATAAACTCTAGAAACTCTTATGAACATAGTGACATAAGGCCTTCCAAATTATGAAGTGTGCATCACCTTAAGGGGAAATGTTGCTTATATAGATGTGTAAATGGAACCACCTTGAGAAATAGAATTTAGGAGGAAATCAATTAATCAAAAGAAACCCAAGTAAGAAGACCACACAAGTATTGCATTCCTTGTTAAACAATCCAATTATATGTCATGATAATCTTACAAAATCATCTCCTCTCTCTTAGTTAATTATCATAATATGTTTTCAAGGGACTTTAAGTTCAATTAACGAGATAACCAAGGGATAATGGTCTCATTTAATAACAATTTAAATGTAGTTAAAGGGATGTAATTTAATGTTATCCATGGGGAAACATGTTAGTAACTTGCTATAATGGCACTATCGTGGATTGGTCTTTGAAATAATAGAAGTCATTTGGAACCCTTCTATTGGGTTGAACACAAAAAAATACTTTCTTTTGGATCCAATTTTAACCCAAGTGTAGGATTGGAAAGAATTTATAATTGTGTGTATAGTGCATGATAACCAATGTAAGTCATTTCAAGTCCCGTTCATGACTACTAGTAGCAAAGGACCAAGCAATGTTAATATATAAAGTTTAAATTTATCGTTAAAGGCAATACCTCTATAAGACATAAAGGAATTTACTTCCATGATCTTAAGAAAGGAGTTATTCATCCTTGTTAGTGGCTTACGTGGTAAGCTTCCTATAATTATCTTGAGGATGGTGTAGTCATACCCATCAAGCAAATGAAATCATGTTCATATGTTAATACTTGATATTTGGTCTCCTTATTATGCCATTAGAGGGCTTAGAGTTATGTGTGAAGAGATAGTTGGGCCAAGCTTAGATTTTTTCATGAAAGAAAGTTCCATAGGCATTTGAGTAACTCGGTAATCATTCTTCTTCATAACACATGTCTGTGGGTAAACCTTAAATGATTACCTTATACTCTTGAATGTTTTTTCATTCGGGGTGGTAATTTTGATTTGAAATAACACCTTATAAAGAGAATGGATTTTGGTCATAGTGATATGGGAAACTTTGTGACGTTCCTTGGTCACACTCATACATTAGTCGAACATCTCTATTATACCAAATTAAGAGAAGGTCAAATTGTGTTTACCCTACTTTTGTACTTATGAAACACCTCAATGAGAAGTACATAGGCCTTGTGAAAGGTGTCCCTAGTTAGATGCACCCCTTCACATCTTTTGGATTTCATGTGAGCTAGAATTAGTAGAA
The DNA here is from genome assembly GCA_018340775.1 of Taxus wallichiana var. yunnanensis. Classification (NCBI taxonomy): domain Eukaryota; kingdom Viridiplantae; phylum Streptophyta; class Pinopsida; order Cupressales; family Taxaceae; genus Taxus; species Taxus wallichiana. Next base: position 62,208,022 of record CM031241.1, read on the forward strand.
TAATGATGGTTGGGAGACCATCCATGGGTTAAGAAATTTATTCATGCATACCTCACTTTATGTGTGATGGATAGAGTTTGTAGCGGTTCTAGCCAAAGTTGTGTACTCTTGGATCTAACATTTTTGGTGTTTAAGAATGGAAGATGACATGTATGTTGGATATCGGTAGTGTGAGAAAAAATAAAGAATTCTAACATTGGAATGGATCCTAGAATGATATGTAACTAACCCGCATTGTAACATTTTGAGGCATAACAACTTAAATTGTGCTTCCATGAAGGTAACACTTTTAAAGTAATAAAATGTAATGCTTGCACATGTGACAATTGTAATTTTTGGTATGTTGGTTTATTGTAAGGTAAGTGTTAGTGTTAAGTGCATATTGTTTAGTGCAACAGTTCATCAATGTTGTGTCATTTGATTTCACCAAAAAAAAAAAAAATCCAATTTTTTGGTTACATTTTGGGTGGTAAAATAGTGGGCATGAAACTTGGTATCGAGTGGAGGTTCATGCTCTCAAACCTCTAGGACATGTGGTGTTGTGATGATTATGCATGATGGTGGAGGAGTTGGACGAGAATGTGATCTGATGTTGTGATGTGAGTTATGTGACATTATCTACGTGTTCTTGGAGAAATCATGGGATACCTATCAAAGTCAAAAGCATATCATTATGTGGGAAGACTTGTAGTGAGTAAGATCTATATGTTGTAAATGTGTCATATTGTGTAGTGTCAATGTTCTGTGAGAAAGTTGTAACCATGTATTGTGAACATAATGTGAAGTCACACCATTGGGTCACTTTATGTGTTATTGTGTAAATATTGTATAGTGTTGTTCATCGTACTTTTTTTTTCTTTTTTTCCCAAGTTGTACTCAATGCCAAATGAGGTTTGATGTCGTTTTAAGGATGTCAAGATGTACACTTGATTCTAGACGATATCTGATGTATTTGTGATGTTACATATGTTATTATATATTTTGCGAGTTGATATTCGATATTCAAGTGCTAGGAACTTGATGAGTACCCCTTGGGTGGTCGTATAAGGCCACATAGTGATCGTGATGTGATATTTCTCTATATGTATTTTATTCATAAATTTTACTTTTCTTTCCTCTTCCTTTTCTGGAACCAAAAATTTTTTTATTTAACTTTTGGTTGAGTTATTGCTTACAAATTTTGGGCATTTAAATTTATTGTTGCACTAACATAATGATTTTCACACTAACTACGACTAATTATCCATTTACTTTGCTTAGATTGAAAGTTGAATTTGAGTTTAAATTTTCTTCCTTGAGTTTCAAATTTATTTTCTCACTTAGCCTAAAGTGATTGAATTTAATGCCACTTGGTAATTTTGATTGTTTGGCATGTTGGTTCTAATGATGTTATATGTTGTAATAGGGACATAGGTTCACTATGGATTGGTGGTACCTATGAGCTAGCTTCATTATATGGGGGTATGCCACAATGAGTTACGAGATAACTGGTGTGCTTTTCGAACCACATGTTATTATGTTTGATCAGAAAATGATTTTTACCCCCTCGGTATCATTTAAAAATAAAATTAGATACTTAAAAATATGATTTTAAAATCAATCAAGAGTTTGATAGGTTCACTTTTGGGTGTTTTAAAACCTACTGTTTTACAATTTCTCTTAAAAAATTGATTATTTTCCTTTAATCAACTTTCGTGATTCAAGTGGATTTATCACAAAAACCATTCAAATCTAATCATGAGATGATTATATAGTGCATTCAATTTGATTTATAATCCAAAATTGATTGTGCACATTGTTTTGGAAAATGGATTCAATTTTAGATTTAATCCGACTAAACTAGTTAATTGCTTTGCTTAATTATTTGGTTCATTTCTTACACTAAATTTCAAATTACGATCATAAGTAGCAAAAATGGAAAAAAATACTCCATAACTTGATAACGAGTTCACCCAGGTTAGGCTACGTCTTTGGATTCACTTAATCATGAATTGATCTATTTATTATCGATTGAAGTTCAAATTTTACCTTAAAAAATTGACCAATATGTCATAATACCTGTGTTTAGAGCTTAAAAGCAGATTTATAGACTCGATCACTGTCAATTTTGTCTACAAGCTCATATGTGGCTCTGCAAGCTCTCCAAAGTGTGATGTTTGTGCAATTATGCCATAAAAATACCTACACCAAGAAAACTATAGAACTTCATGGAGAAAGAGAACATCATCATCTTCTTCTCTCGAATTTTGAGAACTTATCCTTTTACACCAAAGTCTGGCGAACACAGAGTGCCTCAATTTGTGATATTTATGAAAACTCCCCTTATTTGTCTTACATAGTCTTGGCCAAAAGTATCCAATAAATACGGCCGAGCTGATTTTATATCTCACTTGAGCCCTTTGGCATGTTGGCTAAGTGCTTGTTTTGTGATAGGGTGGTCGTGGGGTCAAACCCCTCCTCCTACTCATGCGGTTGGTTTTTTCCTATTGTGGGTAAAATCCCACCTTGTGCACATGGGAGATTGCATTGATGTTTAAAAGGGGCTTAACCACCCTATCTCCTTGTGGTTGTGCCCACAAACTTAATGGTTTTAATGCCACATATAAGTGGCCACTTTGGTTTGAATGGCCATGTTGATTCGACCGAGTTATGAAGTGCCACATAATGGCGAGTTCTTGTTTGTTGATTGACCTTAATGGTTTTGCAGCTCCAAAGGAGAATCCAATGTAATATGACAAGGAAGAAGTATGGGATCTCGGCGTCATGAAGGAGACAAGGGTAGAATGATCCTCACATGGTGATGAAAGGAGTAGGGTTCATACACGGGTCGTGGAAAGCGATGTAGAGCCAATGCAAGCCAAAAGAAAAAAAAAAAGGTAAACCCGATGTGAACCAAGATCAAAAAAATGCAAAATTTGAGTCAAGATGTGTTGAATGAGATAATGATGAGTCGGTGAGTAAGAAACCCAAACACGAAGTGTGTAGAGGCGAGCTCGTGAGTAGGGGCAACGACATGATTCTAAAGCGAGATGGATGCGGTGAAAATGGAGCACATACGATCCAATGTGGGGGTGAGCTCTAGGGATGAAAAGTGAAAGATAGTGCGGGATGCAGGTGGAGGATATTGCAGAGGTTAGCCAAGCGAGAAGACGTGCGAGTTGGAAATAACTAGCTCGGTGCCCAACTCAGGGAGCTATGGCCAAGTTAGGCCAAAAACATACTTCCACCACTTAGAAAATTGAAATACATAGAACCCCAAAACTACACTTTGAATCTCAAATCTTGCACTTTGAACCATAATGAACTCTTGAAAGTACATACGAGATCTTATAACATGTAAACCCCAAAAAAACACAAACCAAACACAACCAACAAGATTCGAACAAGATGTGAACCTGAATAAAACCAGATCAATGTAAATAATGCATGAATGGAATAATGATTACGAAGCTTGCACAAGAAACCAAAGTGAGAACACAAAATTGAGAGTATTAGTAAACAAAAATGAAGATTAGCGTGGATCCAAACAACATGCTCGATACCATTATAGAGAAAGTGAGAATGAGTATCATGTAAGATAACACGCACATCATTCGATTTGCACTCGAACGAAAACATGACAAAGTTCCATAAGGAAGCAAACATCCCACCATGAAAGGTGCATGAAAATAAAAGATCTCGCTCATATTCTCATATATACTCGTAAAAGTGGTACAAATAGGGGTGTTGTGCAATCCCCAATGCATGCTAATCATACCTCCTCAAGTGGAGAAGAGGATTTATATTCCTAGAATGGAAAGTAACTCATGTATGACACAGTGATGCACACCGACACATATGACATAATCTATGAGAGAATCTATCATACCCCCTAAGAAACGTAAGACCTATGACCTCACCTAAGTGAGAGGACTCATGACATGATTCAGAAAATGAAACACGCCAACAATATTAAATTGAATGTATTTTTGGTGTTTGGCGCTGGGTGTATGGAGTTAGTGGATTTGATTGGATAGGTATATATCTAGTCTTAAAATATTTTCCAACAAATTTTCCTAGCCTTTCCCAATATGGGAGTTGTTTTCGAGATAAGGCCATTTATCAAAGCATGAAGGACAGGAGGAATACAGTTAGATGATGTGGTTTTAGGATACACATTAAATGAGTTTGTTGAGAGGAATTTAGAAACTTTCAAGTAAATTAAAATTAGTATGTATCAAACCGAATCATAGCCTATCCCAACATCCTCTCCTCTCATCCTATTCACCAATGAATGACCACCAAGACTAATGATAGATATGGATGTAAAATGTGGACACACATATAAGGCATGTTAACTATTTTACAAAATGCCTCAAATAAATAAGAACTTCAAATAGGTCCAGGCATCCATCAAGAAGATGAGACAAATCATTTTTTCAAATGTTTTGTTGTTAATGCTTTAGCAACATGGAGGAGGATGCCGATAAACACAAGAGACATTTGTTAAAAAAACATTGAAAGGATTTTGGAAACTTCCAAACAAATGCAAATTTGAAAGGTATAAAACCAAACATATACTCAAGTCACAACACTTGAGATCCTTTGATTTATGTTGGTGTTTTGCGAGAAATGGGCATAAAAGAGTATTATGAAATTGGCATAAAAGATAGACTCGGTGAATCGAAATAGAAGAAGAACTCGGTAAATCGAAATAGAAGATGAAAGTTATTGATTAAAATAAGAAGAATGCATAGAAAAAGAAAGTGATGTGTTTGAAGTAGAGGAAGAGATTGAAAAGAGAGAATGAAATTTAAATTGATGATTTGAAAGAAAAAAAGGTTAGAAAAGATATAAGGTACTACGGTTGTCAAATATGCGGACTTGTTAGGGCCAATCATAGGTGATTGAAAGAACACATAGTCACCCATAATGGCATAAAAATAGGAACAACAAATGAAATAGATACATTGATTGAGAAAAAGCATAAAAGAAGTTGAAATTCATGAATTATAAGTAGACAAAGGTGAAAAAAAAATAAATCAAAAGAGAGGTATGTGGGTGCATTCAAAAGGCACATGGATTGTTTAACAGTGTGCGAGAAAGAAATATGGTCTTATTAACATTCTCCAAAGCAATTGAAAAGGACATTTTTGTTGCATGTTGTATCGTCTAGTCTCCATGGGTGCATAAATATCTTAAGAAGTGTTTTTGGTCAGATTTATACTCCTGATTTGGATGCCCAACAAAGTGTTTGGATGGTTTGGAAAAACTTGAAAGAAATGTGGTATATTGGACAATAATGGTTACTGATTATGGATAAAATGGGTGTGTTAAGACAAATTAGAAACTTGAAAGCAAAGTACGAGCATCCACTAAGAAATAGTGGAGAAGGGACAAGGTTGTGTCGGATGATTTTTACTTGTGCATTGGTAGGTAGGTATGTAAAGTGGAGCAAAACACAAGACACCCAAACTGTTTGAAAAATGCCTAAGTGAAATATGGCTAAAGGATAGCAAGGATTGGATGATATGTTTTGAAATAATTTTGTTGAAAAGTCCTTGAGAGGCATGAAATAAGGAGAATTTTGTTTGACCGGTATGTAGAAATGTTTTCATCGGTGTAAATGGTCGAAAATATCCTAAGGAGTTCATCACATGGAATGTGATGGTTACATGATGTACACACAAAATCTGGTGGAAATAATTTGGAGCTTTCAAGCAATTTTTTTTTTTAATGGAATGTGGACCACTTAGAGCCCCACATACCCCCTATGGGGCTCATTAGCTAGTCAATATCCTAGCACATTCATTTATATTGAGGTAATTAAAATTGATAAAATCAAATTCAATATATTGGTAGACATTAGGGGTGAAAGGGTCTAATTCATTAATATTTTGAATTAGGTATTGGGGGTAGGTTAGAGAGGTGGGCCAAAGGAGAGGTGGGGTTAATTTTAACATTAAATGAAAATATTTGACCCCTAGTTTTAAAACTAAATACCTTAAAATTAAAAAGGGGTGTTGTCATGATGTTAAGCTATAATCTCTTTTTGAATTAAAAAATCTCAATTAGGAGATTGTTAACCAAGAAATAATAATATTGTAGAAAAATAGGATTGTTTATACTTTTCAACACAAATGATATTATTTCACCATCTTAATTATTTGAAGAATCATTGGTAAATGAATGAAGTTTAACATTAGTGTAATTAATAATATGTCTTGAATGGATTGAAAATATCTTTATAGAGAAAATACATATCATGAAAATAATAATTGAGTGGAAAACATGATATATTTTCTATTTGATATATTAGGGTAGAAATACAAATATTTTCTATTTGATATATTAGGATAGAAATAAAAAGGGGTAAATAAAATTGTAATGGAAAAATAGGTAAGTAAGGTACATGGAAAAAATAGGGGTATTTTCATTCTAATAATATAACAGGAGGGGTATTATCAATTGAATAATTGGAGGTAAAAATTAACATTAAGGGTATTCTTTAATACCCTTTGAATGAACGTGTTATACCATACTTTTACTAAGTGAACCCCCTGAGTGCATATCCCGCTTTGTTCACAAACATGCATGGTCATCTTATCTATATATTACATGATTTTAGACATTATATTTTCCCTTTTAATGGAAGTGAAAATCAAATCAAAGTAAGAATATGCTTTCGGTTGGTTAAAATGAACATAGTACTTAAACATTAAAACTTATATCCTCCTTCCTTCATAACTAGAATGACTACTTAAAAGTATTAATTTTATGATCGTACTTTGACATGCCTAGAGATAAATGGTAAAATTAGATAAGACAACCTGGATAACCATAACCACTTGATTTGGTGAGATTGAGTTAATTCATCAACTAAACGCCCCATTTTGTTACCATGCAAAGTTAATAAAATGTGATTTTTACATGTGATGTGCAAAACACCCCTCCATACCACGAAATGGGAAACTCGAGTTGTGAATGTGTCCCCTGTTATGTGGGGTAATGTATCAAACATTACAATTCCCACAAATGGCTATTTTTCACTTTTCATCACCCCTCCAAGAGCCACCCAATATTAACACTTTTTGCGGTTTTGCGAAGCTTTGAAACTCAAAAGTTGGGTTTTGTTTTGGCTTGCCATTTTGGCCCAAGTGAGCAAAGAAATGGATATCAGCCTCCATTAGACCTATAGTATTTATATGGGAGAATTTCTTTCATCCCTTAGTTCTAAGAAAAAAACCTCGTTAGTTATTTTTGCAAGATATTTTTGTAGGCCTCTAGTCACCCCATGGTTAACTAGGTCAAACTAGCCCAATTACGACTCAAATGGCTCTTTCGGAAAGAAGTTTCCATTTGTACCTTATTTTCCAATTATAAGTTCCATCAACTCCTATGAATTCCCAACTAAACCCCTTTTTGTTACATATAGAGGAGTTAATAAAATGTGTATAGGAAAACATATAGGAATTTCTTCGTGGTGTGTTCACCCATTGGAAATCAGATGGTGAACTCAATTTCTTATCCCTCAAAGCAAATTTGGTTATTTTTACAAACTAGTAGGTAAATGTGAAAGAAGGTTGTGGGGTCCTCCTAGGTCAAATAACTTATGAGAAAACTTGTAGGCATTTGTATATGAATGTAAGGAACTCCCTTTGTTGCTTTTTTTTTTGAAATTTGATTGTCCCTCCTAGGTAAAATGGTGTTTTTCTTTCTCTTCTCTCTATTTCTCTTCTTCTCTTCTCTCTCTTCCTCTAATTAAGAAATGAAAAGAAACAAAATGAATGTACCTCTAACTCTAAATGTTGTGTGAAAAGTATTATAATCATGTGAATGGTAAAACTATAATAAAATGAATTATGCTAGATTTTGGGTAGATGTCATTCCAACGTTTATTTTGTTGACCATGTTTACACTAACTTAACATGTTACAGGTAGCATAAACAAGATTATAATGGATGATGGAAAAATATAAGTTTAAGGTTTAATTTTGAAAATGTGTAATCATGATGGGAATGAAATGTATCTTGTTTGAACAATATTACATATTGTATTATTAAATAAAGAATAAATCCCTTTGTTGTGCATGTGTGTTAAATAAAGAAATGGTGAAATTTCACTTTGTAACCTTAATTCAATTGCATTGTAGAATAGTTAATTAGTCAACTATGGTAAATTCTTGTAATTTTGTATGTTGTATGGAAGTGAGCTAAAACTTGAAAAGTATTAGTTTCATAAGCATGTAAAGAAAAAGGTTTATGTTGATAGCGTGACTTGTGCCAATCCATTAAATACCTTTTCTCACCCTTATCGTCATATTAAAGAAATCACACAATTCGGAATATTGTAGTTAGTCCACTTATCTTCTTGCTTATCATTCATAATAGTAATTTGTAAATGAGAAGGTGAATACTTAATTGATAGGTGTTGTTATTTCCACTCAATTTATAGTTGATCAAGGTTACCTTGTATTTCCCTTAAATAGTTTTCCTTGTTATAATAGCCTTGGACACATCTTCAATTTGCGGGGTAAACTATGTTGTCTCAAGTATGGAATAGAGTTGGTGGGAATATCATCATCTAGGTGATCCTTAGGGCCTCATCCTTACATGAATATTATTAGGTGTCGAAATTCAAGAACTCATGGGTAGTCTTAAAATCAAGATAATCATCCAACTCAAGAACTTGGTAGATTATACAAGACAATTATAAAATGAGGTGTCATCCTGAATGTAAGAGAATAACATATTAATTTTGGGTAACGGAAAGAAAAAGGACATTATATGGTAGTGAAGGAATAATGTTATATGATTTAATGATATGTGTAAGGATGATATACCTTTAAATAAAAGGAAGTTATAAGTTCAAAATTAATCTTTGTCTTGACCATGGTTAAGTCACGTGTTAACGTGTATCTATAAACATTGTAGATAATGTATAATGTGGTGATGAATCTTTTCTCAATTGAGAAATAAACTCTAGCAACTCTTATGAACATAGTGACATAAGGCCTTCCAAATTATGAAGTGTGCATCACCTTAAGGGGAAATGTTGCTTATATAGATGTGTAAATGGAACCACCTTGAGAAATATAATATAGGAGGAAATCAATTATCACTTTATGTGTGATGGCTAGAGTTTGTAGTGGTTCTAGCCAAAGTTGCGTACTCTTAGATCTAACATTCTTGGTGTTTAAGTATGGAAGATGACATGTATGTTCAGATATAGGTAGTGTGATAATAATAATAATCATTCTAATACTTTGAATGGATCCTAGAATGAGACGTAACTAACTTTGCATTGTAACATTTTGAGGCATAATGACTTAAATTGTGCTTTCGTGAAGGTAACATTTTTAAAATAATAAAATGCAATACTTGCACATGTGACAATTGTAATTGATAGTATGTTGGTTTATTGTAAGGTAAGTGTTGGTGTTAAGTACCTATAGACACAAAATCATGCACTTTGGGTATTATTTAGTCTCGGTCTCATACTACTATTCATATGGTTTTTGAGTGAAGAAAGTACTAATTAACCCCCATCTTTTGGCCATTTTACTTTGCTTTCTATCGTCACTTCCACCTTCAAGCACATACATGCCCAGTTATTTTTTGTCATTTTACATCATTCTACCTTTGACTAGGGTGCCCTGTGCCCTGTCTCCCATTCGGGGTACCCTGATCCTTTTTTACTTTACCTCCATCTTTTGGGCACTTTCTAGCCATTTGAGCTTTCCATATTTTTAGTGGTCACCTTTTCGGGTTAATTACAAAATTAGAACAAGAGAACCATATAAATATAAAGTTATGAGACCATAATGAGGGACCAAGCACTAGTCACTACTATCATCACCTAAGGTTGCATCCATCTAAGGAATCTAGAGCTCATTTGCATCCATCTAGCTCCATCACAAGGGACAAGGTTGGTTCATCTGCATCACATTGCATATGAGGGAAGTTTATTCTATTCCATCCACCATTTTATTACATTTCTACATCTAGTTATAGCTCACTACTTCACAAAGTGTGACTGACACAAGAGCACCTAGGGCATGACTTTCACACACACACTAGAACTACATTTGGGTCTAAAATGTAGTGCAATGCTTAGTTAATAAGTCCACCATTGTGGCTGCTGAGGATAGTCCGACCCCTTCATATGCATCTTTCCTTTTTTAGGGTTTTGATGCTTGGTTTGGGGTTTTGCAAGTCTCTTCTTCATCATTGATTATTAATGACATTCGACGCAGTAAAACAAAACACACGTGACAAGTAGTGAAAACTTTGGATCACCTAGTGACCCTACAATTTTGGTTTAGAGACCTCTTTCACATAGACCAAGGTGCACCATGTTTTTATACCAGGTGCCACAAGCCCTTATGCTTCCCGAGGCCCCATTATGCATAGATAGCTCAAATCTACACTTTTCTGGGCCTCGGCATTGTTCTTACATTTTTTTAATTCAGTCATCTCTGCGACACAGTCCTAAAGCATCTTCAAATCAGATAAGCTCTTTCTAACTCTCCTTACACATTAGGGTTTTACATTTCTACTTTCTTAGTTGTTTGGGTCAATTTCCTTATTTAGTTTATACATTTATTTCACTGTTGTACTTCTTAGATTAACATTAAAATATCATATTTTAGTTAATAATTTTGGTGAACCCAATGTATCCAACCCTTTCTTTTATCATGTCTTCACCTTATCAAGTCATGACTCAATCATCTTATCCTACTTTTGTGCCTACTAAGGTTTTCGGTATAGTTACTACTGTTATTGATTTCATGTGTGTGCGTACTCAACATCCTCCTCATTTTGTTATACCTAGGGCTGATCCATCTATTAATGTAGTTACTACTCATCATACTCATCTTAATCCTCCTATGGCTCCACCTACTTCTATCCTCCACCCATTGCTTCGATCACTCCTCCTACTGCTACTTCTAAGGGCTATGACATCATTGAAACAACTTAAAAATATCACCTACTAAGATTTCTCTTTATGACTTATTATGTAATGCACCGAATTTGTCATAACACACTAGAAGCTTCCTTTGTGTTATTCATATTGAAAGTGATAACTCTATGATGGCCTTTACACATCTCATACAATCTCTTCACAATTTTCCACATGCCATATCTTTTACTGATGAGGATTTATCACCTTTTTCTAAAAGCAATCCATGTGCACCTTTTCTCATTACTGCCATCGTTAGCACCACTTGCATTAAACAAGTACTTATTGATAATGGATCAACCATCAACTTATGTGCTTATTCTCTTCTAAAGCAACTGGGTATTAGTGATACTCTCATTTCTAAGAATTCTACTATCATCCGAGGCTATGACTCTACCACTCATACATGTTTAGGAACTATTTCATTACATATCCGGTTGGGCCTAAAGACTATGTTCTCACTAATTTTATGTTATAGATGCCTCATTTCAATTCAATCTCTTGTTAGGTAGACCTTGGATTCATGCATGCAAGAAGTTCCATCTACTATTCACCAATGTGTCAAATTTTTTGCATGATGGCTATGAACATACTATCACCGTAGAGATCTAGAGCCATTCAAATATTGTCGCATAGACCCTATTACTTGTTATGCCCATCCCACCTTCACAATGTATTCCATATAGTATCCTTGACACATATGACATTGGTCAGTCTAGCGCTTCGTAACCTTCTTCTACCACTACAAATACTCCATCTATTTCTACTCACACCACAACTATTATTTCACCTACATATCAGCTCCTATCAAATTCCCTCTTCACCTATCAAGAGGCACCTTCTATTTCTCTTCCTTCTGCCACCTACCAATATACTTGATAATGCTACACAACATGATGATGCTAACACCAATGATTTTGAGGACTTTGATGATGAAGTCGATGCTATCGAACTCACTAATAAAGCATTAGGTCAACTAAATTTCACACCTATTGACGTAGATGACTCTTACTTTGAAGACACATTTGTGGTCGATGGCTCAGTGAATATAAGTTTAAGACACCTCCTTCTACCAATGCTATGATACTTTATCAAGGATTTGTTAACACTAGAAATCATTTCATCTCTCTATCACGCAGTTTACATCTTTATCACCTCCTTTCACATGCACTCTTCTCATCAACAACTCCTTTTGGCATAACATTCCAATTGATCATACTTCTACCTCTAGATACTATTTACACACTTGAGGGCTTAACTAGACTTGGTTTGATGCTTAATGATATCTTACCACTAATTCACTCACCTCATCTTTATCATGGCTATTGTCACATCACGTGGTCTTATGGCCTTAGGTGTTTCATTTGACATGATTTTTGTTTCTCATGCTTCCTCGCCCTTCTCCACGACACTGGGAAATCTTGGCTTGATTACATTGGCGGTACTATAGATGTAAACCACACTTCTCTCACATTTTCCTATGCCATTCGGCAATATCTCCATAGGTAATGACTCATCTCTAACTTATGCTCTAATATTTCTCATTGGTATGCACATGATTGTCCACCAATACCCTTTACCGATGAAGAGTATGCCATGATTGTCTACACATTATGTCACATGGTTCTTTATATGATCCACCTCATTTTATTTCTTATCAAGTTTCCAATGTCGCTCCAGTAGGCTTCGATCCTGACAATGATGATCTACTAGACAATGTCACATGAGTGCATTCATCATAACATATACTTGGGGGGCATAACATTAACACATCCCCTCCCCCTCTTATCATCATCACACATATCATTTGTGCATTATCATATATCCATATCCTAACATAGGCATACTCATCACACGTTTTAGCATCACCCATTACCCATGACACACTCTTGTGCTTTAGTTCACACTTGACTATTGAGGGCATACTACACATGAACCCCACACACTACACAATAGGTACTACACATTGTGTTTCTTCACACATCTTGCATCATCTATCTTACATATTACATCATCCACTTTGCATTTAGTCTACTTCATTTCATCATTGTGACATTTTACGTATACACATCATACATCATAGTCTTCATCATACTAGTCATGTCACACATTCTCATAGTCTACGACTCTATCATTCTACATAGCACACATTACGAATCTTCACATTACTAGTTTATCTACACACATTACATTACACACTATACATCACACATCTACACATTTTACTCATCACATCATCACACATCTCTTCCTCTATGTGGTGCACTCACTACCTATGATGCACTTTAGTTCCTCGGTCCATACTCGACTACCGAGGGTTTATAAATCAAATGGACCTCATCATACTTACATATTCATCATTTGACCTTCTATCATGTGACATTATTAGGTTAGTGACATATACTTATAGGATAAATGGTCACCTATTCCTTCATCTTGTGGTATTGTACACTATAGACTACATCACCACTCCCTCTATTCATTTGGTAGTGATATACACTTTAGGCTACATCATCACTCCTTCGATCATCTTATCGTGATATACGCTTTGGATATAGGGTCACATATACACATTCATCTCTAGGTTACATATCATCAATACACATACACACTCATCACATAGTGCATTAGACACAACATACACACTTCACCATTTCCCGATGACGCACTCTCATTTACGGTTCATTCTTGATTACTGAGGGGAAAAACCAAATGAACCTCATTACATACAAACTCCATTCACTTGGGGGCACATGAATCCTATCATCCATCTTGCATTCCATTCCATCCATCCACAACATGTTGCATATCTTGGTTTCTTTTACTCTTGCTTACTTTTGCTTGTATATGGTGCTTATTACACATGCTAGATAGATCTCTTGTATGTCATTATCTTTACCATACACACATGCATGTTCATGCCTTTTCTCTAGTTGTGATCATAGATACATGTCTCTTACACGCAATATGGATGCTCACGTACTACCCGTATTCTGATAATGGTTGTTGGGGGCATCCAAATACGTCTCCTACAAGTGTTATTATTTCATTTTGTACTTAGCACTTTTCATTACTTGGTTATACATGCTTTTGACATACTATTCATCTTTCTAACATGTTAACGCGTGTTTCGTGTAAACATTTATTTACTGATTACTTTCTTCCATGGCTATCTATTTGTTTGTCTACTATTGCTTGTCTTGTGTATTTTTTTTTGTATGTGAGATTTCCTTTTGTTTGGTGTGCACACTTGTTTGTTTGTATGTGGTCATTATGGCTTGAGTGTCTTGCGACATCATGAGTGATGTCCCATGTTTGCAACCCACTTTGGTGGTCTATGATTGGCTGAAGGGATAATTTTAGTGGCGAATATTCATAATATGGTGAATATTCCATTTTTGAAAAATTGGAAAAGGTGAATTTTCTAGCGCGGGTCACTGTTCACTAAAAATTATAGTTTAATTTTTTTTAGGGGTCGGCTTCGCCTACCCATTTAAACTATCCCCTATATAATCCTAGATTATTCACCAGGTAGAACACTACTAGATCACTCATACCACTTGGGGTATATGTATTATCAATCAACAACATTTAGAGGCTATAAGCGTGTGACAGGAGGGTAGAGGCTACAGATGCGCGATAGAGAGTTTGTTGATGTGTGACATAGAGAGTTTGTTGACGCGTGACATGGAGAGTTTGTTGACGCCTTTTGTTGTCACATGAGTAGAAGGTGGAGGCAGACACGCAATGTATTTGTTGTGCGTGCCTCAACAAGCGTTTTAGCTCACGCACATTCTCCTCATTGACATGTCAACAGATTGATCGTGGCCACAGGTTTGTTGATATCAACCACTTGTTGACACATGATAAGTTCTCTTAGCATCAACAAGGCATTTGACATGTGTCAACAAACCTCACCATGCACATCAACTCGGGTTGTTGACGTGTCAAGTGTTGATCACTTACGCGTCACCCGCCTTGTTGATGCACGCAACCACCTTATTGACATGCGATAGGAGATTTTTGTCATGTGGTTGACACGCGTCAACTAACACCATTTGATAGGTGCGCCAACAACCTTGTCCGCATGCGCAATGAGGTTAGTTGATGCGTGGGTCTCCTAAAACATGCGTTCTGCACCTTCATTACACCACTTAAAAATTAGGTAAAAAGTTTATATTGACCCCCAAAAATTCACCTTTTAGTGAAACTAGTTCCGAGGATATTCGCAGTATTTTCCACCTTTGATTTTAAGAGGTCTCTTAAAATGAACCACAGGTCATTGGCTTACTTGTTTAATTTCTTTCTAGCTTACACATTGTTTGGTAGCGTATACTTGTCTTTTAAATGCATGCTTGTCGTACTAACACTTGTTTTCTAGCCACTTATTTGGGTGTGCCTTGGTTTCTACAAAGCACATTCCTTCCCCGTAGAACTTAGGCAGTGCACAGGCTTATCGGTTAGTCCTATTTTGGGGCCGTATTCTCCTATCGGTGATGTCGCATGTGCCCACAAGATGGGAGCATCGTTTAGGGTTTTACATACTACACAACTCTTTCTACACAAAGCAAACTAGGTTTCCATCCTTGACATTGTGGGTTATACAACAAGTGGGTTTAGACTCTTCAACCCCATACATTATTTTACAAGACAGATAGTCCTTAGATTCTGGGAGAAGTTAGAGAGGATATAATTTTCAGCATTACTTTCCAAAGGGTGTCTAATCGCCCAAAAAACTTCTAGATCTCTCATACATTATTAGGGTGGCGTGAGAATAATTCAGCTTTCCCTACACTTCTTTGGTCAAGGTGGCGTGATATTGCCAAAAAAATGTGTATCCTCTCTACACCCTTTCTCTCATCACGGATCAGGTGCACATGTTCCTTTTAAATTTTTCATTTCCATTACATATTTTTACTATATACATACATCTTTACATGTGTTTTGGACATATATACATGTGTATTTGACTACTTGATCATCTTCTCCTTTACAGTCGATCATATGAGAAGAAAGTGGTCAACAACAACAATAATGGCATCAACAACATAACATTTTATAGTAGCACACACCTCATACTAACATGCAGGTACATCACACAATCGAAACTACACACGTGTTTTCACCCTAGGTTCACTCTCATCACTTTTTGCCCTTTTGGATCTTTAGCTTCCATGCTCCATCTTTTTGTCACTCCACACTTTGTCTATTCCTTCATCACGATTTCTACATCACTCTACATGGAAATCAAGTACTCATCTCTATCTACTTTGTGTTATCAGTGTTTCTCTCACTAACATAAGTGGAGGAAAATGTAGACACAAATTCATGCACTTTGGGTATTATTTATTTTAGGTCTCATACTACTATTTATATGGTTTTTTAGTGAAGAAAGTACTAATTAACCCCAGTCTTTTGGCCATTTTACTTTTCTTTTTTCATCACTTCCGACCTTGACACATACATGCTCATTTTTTAAATCATTTTATGTCATTCTACCTCGATTGGGACACCCTAGGTGCCCCTGGTCCCATTCGAGGTGCCCCGATCCTTCTACTTTACCTCCATCTTTTGGGCACTTTCTAGTCATTTGGGATTTCCATATTTTTATTGGTTGGCCTTTTCAGGGTTAATTACAAAATTAGAACAAGAGAACCATATAAATATAAATTTATGAGACCATAATGAGGGAGAAAACACTAGTCATTACTATCATCACCTAAGGTTTACACTCCATCTAAGGCATTTAGAGCTCATTTACATCCATCTAGCTCCATCACAAGGGACAATGATTTTCATCGACATCACACCGCATAGGAGGAAAGTTTATTTTATTCCATCCACCATTTTACTACATTTCTACATCTAGTTATAGCTCGATACTTCACAAAGTGTGACTAGCACAAGAGCACCTTGGGGGCAAAAATTTCACACACACACCTATAACTACATTTGGGTATGAAATGTAATGCAACACTCGAAATAGTAAGTCCATCAATGTAGCCATTACGAGGAAAATCTAACCCCTTCATATGCATCTTTCTTTTTTTATGGTTTTAATGCTTGGTTTGGGGTTTTATAGGTCTCTCCTTCATCAATGATTATCAACGAAATCCACACGATATAAAACAAACACACGCGATAAGTAGAGAAAAATTTAGATCACCTAACGACCCTCCAATTTTGGTTTCATGACCTCTTGCACAAACCAAGGTGCCCATATTTATACCATGGCACCCCAAGAACCCTTATCTTCCCTGTGCACCCCAATTTGCTTATAGCTCGAGATCTACACTTTTTTTGGGCCTTGTCACAAGTCATTCCTACATTTTGTTTATTCAGTCATCTCTACGACACAATCCCGAAGCATCGTCAAATAAGCTAAGCTCTTTTAACTCTCCTTACACATTATGGTTTTACATTTCTACTTTCCTAGTTTCTTGGGTCAATTTACTTATTTAGTTTAGGCATTTATTACACTATTTGTAGTTCTTAGATTAACATCAAAATATCAAATTTTAGTTAATCAAGTACAATTTTTAGTGCAACAATTCATCAATTTTGCATCATTAGATTTCACAAAAAATGTCTATTTTTCTGAGTTACATTTTGGGTGGTACAATAGTGGGCATGACACTTGGTATCAGAGTAGAGATTCATGCTCTCGAACCTTTGGAATAGGTGGTTTTGTGATGATTATGCATGATGGTGGAGGATTTAGAAGAGTAATGTGATATTATGTTGTGATCTGCATGTGCTTGGAGAAACTATGGGATACATATCAAAGCTAAAAGCATATAGTTATGTGGGAAGACTTGTAGTGAGAAAGATTTTTCATGTTCTATCATACATTTGTTATATTGGGTAGTGTTATTGTTCTTGTGAGAAAGTTCTATCCATTTATTTATTGTGAACATAATGTGAATTCACACCATTGGGTCACTTTATGTGTTGTGTAAATCTTGTATAGTGTTGTTCATTGTACTTTTATTTTAGAATTTTTTTAATCGCACTCGATGTCGAGTGAGGTTTGTTTCCTTTTAGGATGTTGAGATGTACACTTGATGTCAAACGAGATCAATGTACTTGTGATGTTGCATATGTTATTATATATTTTGCGAAGTTGAGGCTCGATATCCAAGTGCCAACAACTCGATGAGTACCCCTTGGGTGGCCGTATAAGGCCACATAGTGATCATGATGTGATATTTATCTATATGTATTTTATTCATAAATTTGACTTTTCTTTTCTCTTCCTTTTTTGGAACTAGAAAATTCTTCTATTTAACTTTTGGTTGAGTTACTTCTTTGCAAATTTTGGGAATTTAAATTGATTGTTTCACTAACATAATGATTTTCACATTAATCATGGCTAATTAGCCATTTACTTTTCTTAGATTGAAAGTTGAATTTGAGTTGAAATTTTCTTCCTTGAGTTTCAAATTTATTTTCTTGCTTAGCCCAAAGTGATTGAATTTGATGCCACTTGGAAATTTTCTTGTTGTTTGGCATGTTGGTTCTAATGATGTTATATTGTAATAGGGACATAGGTTCACCATGGATTGGTGGTACCTATGGGCCACTTCATTGTATGGGGGTACACCCCAGGAGTTACAAATAACTGGTGTGGTTGTCAAACCACAAGTTATTATGTCACTTGGGTTAGAGGTGTATGGACTCTATGTGCCTAGGGCCATAGGGTGACAAGCCTCTTTGGTGGAGAGAAAAGGAAAATTTGTTTCATTTTGTTTTGGTGGAGGTGGTAGCCAATGCTTGATACTTGAGAGATATTATTATTTGGAGTTGGATACCTATTGTGTTATGTTGTAATGTGGTGCACATATGTCATTGTGATTGTTATGTTGTGATGTTGGAATTCATGTGCTCATGTGTATGTTATGTTGTCTATTCTGTGTCTAGCCTCTTTGGGTGGAGAGAAAAGGAAAAGTTAGCCTTTATGTTGTTTTGGTGGAAGTGGTGGTCTATGCTTGATACTTGGGAGATAGTGTTTGGAGTTGGATACCTATTGTGTAATGTTGTAATGTGGTGCGCATATGTCATTATGATTGTTATGATGTGATGATGGTATTCATTGCTCATATTTCATAAAAATTACATTGAAATGATCTAAATTCCATTATACACACATTCAAAAAAATGATTTTGATTATTTTTCTCAAAATTAGGGAGTGGACACACGGTTCTTTTATTTTTAGATGTATCCACTTTAAAAATTAGTAAAAATAATGTATTCATTAAAAATTTAGGAAAAATAAGCAAGACATAATACATGATCTTAACTAACTTTCTAACAAAGGGTTTTGTAAAATATTTTATGAAACTCAAAAAATGGGAGGAACACATGTGACACTATGTTATATTTTTGACACAAAAATTAGTCCAATTTTGTGTGCATATAACATTTGACTCTCGTAATCTCCACCATTTAAAAAAAAAAGTTTAGAAACTAAATTTCAAGCACTTTGTGATTCTTATTCTTATCTAATTATCTTTTGACATAGACATTTTGCCATGCCAAACTACTCATCAAGTTCACCTTTTGTTGATTTAAAAAAAAGTGACCACTTTTGACCCCCTTTTGGTCCCCCATTTCCATGCACTTACCCTTAAGACCATTTATTACACCCCTAATTCATGCACTTACCCCATTACACTCAACATATAAACCATTTTACTAATATGTTTCAAGAGATGTTGTTGAAAATCATATAAGGCCCCAAGTATAGTTGGGTCTTTTAAACCTCTTTCTCTTCACTTTTTGGCATTCTAAGATATATGCACATCTTCAAAGTTTTTTCATCCATAGGGGTATTGAGAGAGGTTGGAATGAACAATGGGTGAGATTAGGCCTCATTACTTTGTTTTTAAAACCCTAGGAATAATTAAGGAATTTGTACATAATAATCTAATCAAAATTCAACCTAACACTTTGTTAAGTTAGGGTCTTATATTTAATCAAATTGGATGTCATAATATATATAACATGTAAAAAATAAAGCACAACAATATTATACACACAAGATCTAGGGATAAAATAATGGAACAAATAAATAAAACCTTAATACCATCAACATGAGGTACAAGTAATCCCCATAATATAATAAACAAATATGACTTTGCAAAAGTGAAAAGCCTTGGTGGTTGTTAAACAATATGGGTTGAATAAAAGGAATCTCTAGGGGTTGTGTGTTCAATGTATCTTAGGTTCACCAATAAATAAACCTTAAGGGTTGTGTGTTTTATGTAACCCAGTTCATTGAAATGTAGATGCGAAAATTGGTTTTAATTGATAAATAGACTAAACTAACCACACATATTTCAATCAAACATAGTTCATATTAATGTGAAATACATATCCAATTACATTAAATGAATGATCTAGACCATATAAAAGATGTAGAATAATAAAAAAACTAGGGAGAATTAGGGTTTTTATGCTCACAATACTTGATTTTGTGTGATTTTGGATGTAATCATTAGGGACACTCTAAGGATTAAAAAAAAATCCCCAAAAATTGAAACATGAAACAATGTTGACCGATTTCATGGAAATGTCATTAGCTTTGTAGAAATTAAAAAGCTATGAAAATAGTATGGTATCTACAAAATTGTTGTTTGGTTTGAGATGAATCTAAATTTTCAAATACATTTTTGGGCCCTAATATGTAATACCATGTCCGATATTGCCTACTTTTATCGTGTGAATCAATATGAATGTGTTCTCTTTAATTATTAAACCCTAATATGCACTCAACTCATTGAAAACAAATTTTTTTTTAAATGGGGTATGTTAATGAGGGTTTGTGTTATCCCTCCATTATTCTTAGGTCCTTTATGGTTTGACCAAATTATCCATAGGGATTTAGAAAAACACACCACTTCATCAATTTCATCAAGCTTGCAAGAAGGAGAAACATGAAAAGTGAAAGAAAATGAGGTAAATGGAGGTTCAAATGAACCGCCGCTCATATAGCGGCAGCTCGAATTTACCTGTCTAAATACTTCCTAAAACTTTCGAATATGAGGATAAGAACCTGCGAGAAGCATTCTTTAAGAACTAATTTTCTTCCTTTCCATGCCCTTTCACATCCACCACTTTGGGAGGACATGGGAAGGCCTATAAATACATGAAAGGAACAAGAGAATAGGCATTCGAAGATCCAGAGAGATCGAGAAGCAGAGTTTAATGAGAGCAGTGAGCAATATCTTCAATGTTAGAATGGAATTGTAGGAGCAAGGTGTAGAAATAGAGCAAGCAAGTAATTGAGAGAAGGTTTACATTTTTGCTTCTTTTCATACTTATTGTGATCTGTAATTGTCTATATTAGACCAATAAAAGTCGGAAGAAAGAGTAGTTTCCTTTCCCAACTAGTTTTCCTCCAAAGCTTCCAGGATAAAATTGTTAGTGTCGAAGCTTGAATTATTTCCTTCTCTGCAATTTCCTTTCTATAGCACTAGATAATCAGTCACGAAGCTCTAATTTTCAAGCAATTCTTATTTTCCAAGATTAAAAGTAGAACAACATAGTTGTGTGATTCATAGAGTTCCAAAGTAGAAGTTTACGTATCATTTTGGTATCGTAGTTGATTATATATTTAAGACCGTGGAATTCAAATCTTTTTGTTTGTATGACAAGTGAAAAGGTCCAAATGTGAAGAATTTTTACCTTGTGAGCTATATATTTCTACAAAGAAGTGGAAACAAAGAATTCGAGCTCAAATGGAGGAAGAGAACTTGGTCCGTAGAGTTGAGATGTTAGAGACCATGATGGATAGATCATGGAAACAAGAAGAGCTTTTAGATCTGCAAAAGACGGCTTTGATTAAGCAAGATTCCATGGACTCAGTGGTTCGATAACTAGCCGAAAAATTTGGTATCGGAAAGAGCCACGAAGAGGAAGAATGGGAAGAGCATGAAGAGACACCAATTGTACACGAGAAGGTAAAATCTGCACATACCCGCTTTTAAAGTTGAAACAAAAGTGGAAATAAAGAATTTTAAAGGACAAGTAGATGCGAAATTACTTGATAAATGGATAAAATAGTTAGAAGTCTATTTTCGTGTGCATAATGTCAAACGAGGCACAAAGGGTCACCTTTGCAGACGCTCAAAATGGAAGGTCATGCTCTGGTTTGGTGGGAAACCCATCTCGGCCCTTGTGAGAAGAAGAAATGTCCTATTGCGATTTGGAAGGGTTTTAAAGAATTGATTAGAGCTAACTTATATCCTATTGGCCATAAGACCGACATGATGATTAAGTGGTAGTACTTTAGATAGGGTCCGAGCGGGAAGTCAAAGTGTGCAAGACTACACTATGGAATTTGGAGACAAGCCATGTTGCTTAATATGGACTTAGAGGATGAGGACATTTGACCAAGTATTCAGGACTTCACACTCACATTCGAGGAAGATAATCTCCACAAAGCCCAAGGATCTCGAGTCTAGAATTTGTGTACAAGCATACTACATTGATGATGAGAGAAGAAGAAGCAAGGAGAAATGAGCCAAAGGGAGACTAGCCATAAAACAGAGGGACAAAGAACAAGGGAATACAAGTAGCAGAGGTAAATGGAAAGGTGAACATGCCACTATTGATTTGCATACTTGTAAAGATCCTAATAATGTTGGTAAGAATTGTGATATAAATGGACATATTGACACCACATGTTGGAAGTTACATCCAAAATTGCACCTTGACACCGAACCAAGGATTCCAAGAAATCAATGGCCACAGTGAAGATAGAGAGAGGTGGAGATCGAGGATGATTCGGATGTAGATGAAAGGTCATTGTATGACCACCGACATGTACGTGGGAAAAGAAGAATAAAATATGAGTAAGCTATTTCAAATCGTAATCCAAATCAAGAAGACTAAGGTAAACGCTTTAGTAGATTTTGGTTCTCTTCAAATTTGATTTCTTGTGGTTGTGGAACAATACTCGTCTAGAGACTTATGCGCATCCACATCCATACCCACCGGGATGGGTGAAGAAGGGGTAGAAATACAAGTTAAAAGGAAGTTTAAGTTTAAGTTTGGGATAAACGCCCAATACATAGATGTATTAGAGGCTGATATTATTCCACTTGATGCATTTGATGTTGTCTTCAAGTCCTTACTTGTATGCTAGGGATGTTGTGTTCATAAGGAGGGAGAACCGGTACAGATGGGTCAAGGATGGAGTCATTTTTAACATCCGGGCACACCAGAGCAAATCAAAGAAGGCTATGGTAAGTGCCAACCAAGAACCAAGAATTATTTAGGAAAATCATTAGTTTTGTTTTCTTTCATTGGAAGAAAAGAAAAATGGACGTGAGAGCACATGGATATTTCTGACCAAAGGATGGAGAATTTGGATAGCACTTGTTAGTTTTTGCAAAAGAAGCCACCACAGGAACTGCTCATTCAAGGAGCAAAACAAACTTTCGCTATTTCACGATCACCATATCTACCTACTTGATTCACCGGTCGTGACTATACAAAAGAAGAAGAAGAGAGATACAAGGAACGGTGGTGACTATAAGAAGAACATACTTGAGAGAGGATTCAACCAATCCATCTCAAGAGACAACGAAAAAGAAATGACTAAACCACTACAAGATGGGACCTTCGCCATACTTGAGTAGGTTGAGAAGAAACCTTTAGGCCATATTTCATGCGGATGAGGTGTGATAGTAAGTTACAAGAGCTCGCATCCACTAACGCCATCTATGCATAGAAGGAAAGATACAAAATTTACCTTCCAAAGAGGATTGACTCGAAACCGAGGAGGATGTAGCATCGAACAACAAACTAGAGATCCACAGAGTCTTGGTAGGTCAGAGAAGACACCAAGGCGAAAAGTGGTACTCGAATGAGCACGAGAGGGAGTTGATTCTCTACCGCTCCCCCACTAAGATTTTGTGGGACCAAAAGCCTCCTAGTAGGGGAGGTATGATCCATAGGATCCATAAAACACAACGCTTCATCAATTCCATCAAAGACTAAGAAGGAGAAAAAAGAAAAAAGTGAAAGAAAATGAGGTAAACGGAGGTTTTGGATAGGAACCCACTCAGATAGAAATAGCTTTGCAAAATAGCTGCCCAAAGACAAAATACCGCCAACCACATGGACAAAAATTTCAATAAAAGAAGAAGAATGGGATGCAGTGGACGCGTTCTTAAAGTGCCTGGGCCGCGTCTCTTCCTTCCATGCCATTTCACATCCTCTAAAACACTGGAGGACATGTGAAGACCTATAAATACAAAAGGAACAAGAGAATACACATTCGAAGATCCAAGATCAAAAGCGTAGCTTAATGAGAGCAAGTGAGCAAGATCTTCAATGCAATGGAATTTCTAGAGGAGCAAGGTAAAACTAGGAAATCAAGTAATTCCTAGAGAAAGTTTACACTATTGCTTCTTTTCATTACTTATCAGAATATTTAATTGTCTAATTAGACCAATAAAGTGGGAAGAAAGAGCTTTCCTTCCCGACTAGTTTTCCTCCTTAGAGGTTTCCGTGATAAAATTGTTGGTGCGAACCTTAAATTTCCTTCTCTACAATTTCCTTTCTATATATATACATAATCACACGAAGCTCTAATTTTTAAGGAATTCTATCATTTTCAAAGTTGAAAGTAGAACAACATAGTTGTGTGATTCATACGAGTTCCAAAGTAGAAGTTTATGGATCATCAGAAGCAACACTTGAGGTAAGCTTGCAATCAATCTAGTGTATGTAAGTGTCCCAGCCATTATCATTCAAATGTGTGTAACAACTTGTATATAGGCTCAATTTATGTCTAAATACTTGAATTGGAATTTTGATATGAGGATGCCTTAGAAATAGAATAAATTTTGCTTTTATATTTGTAATATCACTTTTAAGTAAAAAAATAACTCAATATGTGATCTTCTATGTATCCGTGAATGCATTAATGTACCTATGTATTTATAAACATCTTTGATATTAAGGTTTTTATCACCAAAAACAACGCCTCTGATATGTCATGAACTGTGGATGAGAAATTAATGTTTTTGGGTAATGTGAGATTATCTTAAGGTGTCAGGACCCTTTTGAGACAAACCTCCATAGAAGGCTGGTTCCTATACATATTCCTAATGCTAAGACTACTCCTATTTAAAGAAAATCTAACTAATCCTAATCTATTCCAAGGACCAGGTAAGAAAGAGATGCATGGAAAGGGAAATCCTCATAAAAGGGGAGGTGATAGACCAAAAAAAAGTGTTGAATCACTATCTACGAGGGGAAGGAAAGATAGAAAACATGGGAGAGAGGGTAGAAAAATGTGCCACAATTCGAGAACCACGCATACTCCACTCACCCATGCATTAACAACACAACAAAGGGGAACCTGCAATCAAGAAGTACACACAACATACTGAAATAAACAAAAAGGAAAGGTTACAACTAAAGTTAGCTAGGGCAAAAAAATGTGCCATCAAAAATGATTTTAAATTGCTTAAAACATGCACAATTCTATTACATTCATGGAAAAGGCGTGAATACATTACAGGGACCAAATTTGAGGTCCGGAGTTCATGGAAAGTCAACCACCATTTTAGCATGGTGTCGTTACAACAAAGAGCACTCCCTTATGAATGAGATAATTTTACATTATAGAGATAAAGGGCTTCCACCCACCAACAACATGCATTAAAAGCTCTGCTATGGGCCACCTTACAAATGTGTTTCCCAATGGTACTTTGTTTATTTACTAGACGACATGGGGCACTATTCCTCATTAATACTTTGTTGAGCTACCTTGATGTTCTCATCAACCTTGGTGTCTGGTCGGTTGAATCATTGTTCCTTCGTCGATTGATAGCAATTTTCAGTATACCAATGCAGAACCTTTCTTTTTTTGATTCCTCTGTCAGTTTCTGGAGCATTATTCTATGCTACCGATCGAATACATCCGTTTTATAGATACCTCTTTATCCACTTCGTTGGGTCGTCCTAAGATCATTTCTATCTCGCTACCACCGATAAAGAACCTTGTCATCATTGTCAATCGGGTAGCACTCAAACTTGGTAATTGGTGGTTGATCCATATTGACTGTCATCCGTTGTTTCCAAGTAAGCTTTTTCTTGATATTTAACTCATCTAAGACGGCCGATAGCATTTGAGTGCTATCACCGCAGTAATGAAGATCTTACTGTACCGATAGCATTCATACATGCTATCGACCGATGGCATCCTTTGATGCTACCATGGGGCAAGAATCTCCGTGAACCTGTTGCATGAGATTCACCCCGCCGCTTTGTTCTTCGGTCGGCATGCATGTACCCGTAATGCAAGACTGATTTTTCCAGCTTTGTTCATCAAGCCCCCTGCCGCTTCAAGTCCAGATTTGCAAGTTGTCTAATTTTGCAGGAGGTGCAAAATTTAGACAAAAGGCTCTATAGGCATAGAAGGCGACACACAACAAGCAAGAAAGCCAACCAAAGGGGGCATAAACTCAATAAAGCCCAAGTAATGGGTCAAAAAGGATCACAAAAAATAATTAACCATTTTCATTGAGATGCGTCTAAATTAGTGGGTATGAAATCGGTCAATATCTTATGAAAATGGTCAAACCCATAAATCAAGACAAAATAAAGGGGAAGACAGAAAATCAAGATAAAATAATCACAAGAGACCCAAAAAAATATTTAAAAATGACAAATACATGGACAAATAATCCAATAAGAAGTGAAAGCAACAAGAAACACACTCGATGATACAAAAATAAGTTAACAAGCAACAACATATAAATTCCCACACCAATAAAAATCTAGTTTAATGAACTAACACAAACAATTTATTTCTATACAGGTAAACCCTAAAACTAAACAACCATTATATTCCTAGAATGGGAACTAATCAGCCATTATACTAGTGGAAAGGCTATTTCCATATTGATTGTGAATTCCAGCGACATAAAGAATCTGGCCTTCTAAATTTATATAATTTTTTTGTGACTTTGTGGGAATAAAATATCACATATTGAAATTACAGCCGTATTCCATTCTGTATTGCATGACGTGGCCTTTACCAACTAATAAAAGCTATTCAGATAATATTAGAGAAACGGCTACTTACTGTCTCTCTATATATAAACCTTCCACCACCATTCTTCTCCACAGATTGTCCCCCACATCGCTTGTATTGGGAAAGATTTTCTTTGATTTGGGTATGGATTTTTACACCCGACCACTGTAACATTTTAAAGTTTATGTTCATATATCAGATTTGATAATTGCATTTAACTGTATATCCTATATCAGATAAATGTCAGTCACTTTATTTCCTATATCAGATTTCATAATAGTTGCATTTACTAATGTAGGAGTTGTTTGAAGATTTTATTTAACATTTTTCTCTTTTATCAGCATCCACTTATGGATGGACTTGCATGTAATATTTTGATGAATTTGTGGCGCAGTTGGAACTGAAAGAAAGGGCACATTGGGTTGTAGGGCAATCATAATGGAAGCTGTACCAAAGAGAGTTCTGAGCCCAGCTCTGCCCAAGGAAATAGTGACTTCAGAGGGTGTGTTATCAGGTATGGTTGAGTTCAGATCTGAGTATGCTGTCTGAAGGAAGAATTGGGGCAGCCAAACTCATTCTCAACCATCTTGGCCTCTCCTTGCCCAAGTATTCAGACTCTTCCAAGGTCTGCTATGTGCTTCGAGGTATGTATGTTGTTTCCGATCTTCTTTTTATTTACTAAAATTGAATTCATTTTTTTTTTTTATGAAGACGTCTGTTGGGAGATGCTGAATAATTTCAGATCCAAATTCTATAATGCATAATATATTTTTATTGAAAAGTTTCTGGACATAACTGGGAAAGGTACAGATTTTATAGATAAGTTTTGTTTTTGGGGAGTTGATATTTTACTAGGTTTAGGTCTGATGGAAAATGAGGTAATTGGTGAAGATGATATGACTTCAATTCTCCGAGTAAGCTTTTTCTTGATAATTAACTAGATTTTGGTGTAAGGTAATGAAGAAATTAGGTAGAAGATATGAGTTCAAGAACAGAAGATAATCAAGAGGAAGTTGCATAGGAATTCTTTTTGGTTCCTATTAAGAATGGAGAGCTGAGATTGAGGGTTCCAGCTTCTATGTGAGGGAGCCAATCTAAAAGAATATGAAAGTTGGATGTTGGAGGGTATTGAGGTAGAACCACTCCTACAACATCTTCGGATGTTGGAGGGTACTGAGGTAGAGCCACTCCTAGAAGATTTTGGGGATGATGATGACAAATTAGTAGGTTGGAATATTGGATGATGATGAAAAATTAGAAGGTTGGAATATTGTGTCACGAGAAGAGTAAAGTTAACTTTAGAAGGTTGGAATATTGTGTCACATAAGAAAAGTAAAGTTAAGCGTGGGACCTCAGTTTGATTCAGCCATTATGCCATATGTAGAACCAATCCTAGAAGATTTCGAGGATGATGATGACAGATTAGAAGGTTGGAATATTGTGTCACACAAGAAAAGTAAAGTTAAGAAGGGGCCTCAATATGATTTAGCCATGCATGTTAGAGTAACAAGCAAAGTCAAATTGAAAAAGGTTGCTAGATCCAAAAATCACCTAGTATAAACTCGTTTGATATTGGGTAACCTGTTCTAGGTTTGTATGGTCTCTTTATAGAAAATGTAGTCCTTTGCTGATTATGGCTGTATGTTTGATGTTGGTTAGCAGCCGTATCTTAGATTGGGTTGGTGTAGCTCAAATGTTTCTTATCATTTCATTTTTTGAGTTTGACTTCATATTTTCTGCTTGAATTTGTATAAAAGTTGGGGCCCTTTCAAAATCCCTCCATACAAAGAATAAAAAAATCCTTTTTAGGTTACTTGGGACTGACCCCATTTGTGTTCCATATAGTTGTGAGTACCTTCCAGAAAACACATTTATCATTTTCTTTAATAATGTTTTAGGCTCAATTCATTGTTTAAGAATGAAATAGTGCTAGGTGGGGGTATTGCAGATTCCATGTTATACAATATTATCGAGGCTCTAGATCTATGGAAAAAATCATGGAAAGCAATTGTATATTGACACATCTATTGAAAAATCTAAAAATTATAGATTATATTAAAAAACAATTTCTTGCCGTTGACTGCGCTTAAGGTCGATTCAGTGATTAAGAATGTACTACTTGTATGTGAGGCTATCATCAAAATTCAAGATTTTAGATCAATAAAACTAAATCTTATTAAGGAACTAGTTCTATACGAAAAATTAAACTAGACCAATTAACGTAACGTAGAGTGGCACCTTAATCTCAGCCAATGCTGCTGAGACTAGTGTGGTCCTATTTGCAGCTAAATGTTTCCATTGAAAACAAGTTATAACCCCTTTGAACTTAATTTTCTAAGATTTGGGGCTCCCACTTTACAGGGAAGGTTCATCTTCTTTTTGTAGCGGGTTGGGAAAACCTTCACAAGATCTGTCACTCTTTGGACTAAAAACCCCATCATGGGACCTTGCTTAATCCTGTTTCACATAGCAAAACTTTTGATGGGAACGCCTGCGAGAATAAATAAGGAGCTGCAGCCCCCTCCATAGGACTACATTTTGTACAAAAGGGTGTAACCAATGATACAATCTTGTTAGCTTAGATCAACAGTTTCAAGCTTCTTTTCCTATATTCACAATCAAAGAGAACCGTTGAGATTCTTCAAACCTTGTTGTATGGGGTGTTTCTGTGTTATTTGCTTGCATGCTTTGCATATCACCAAATTTCCTAGGGTTGCAGATCAAGTTGTTAGATCCTTGTACTGGTCTCCATGATTATCTTAAATCATCTCTATTAATATATGGATTAATCTCACTACCCCGTTATTATGTGCAGGGTCAGGACTTTGTGGCATACTTCTGCCCGAGGCAGAGTCAGAGCGTGTGGTGAAAGTTAAGAGAGGAGATGCAATTGCAGTTCCCATGGGAGTGGTGAGCTGGTGGTTGAATGATGATCCCTCAGAGCAACTGGAGATCCTCTTCCTCGGGGATACATCAAAAGCCCACCGTTTAGGGAGTTTACTGTATGTATGCACCAACCATTACCAAGAGCCATTCCATTCTATTCCTGTTGTCACAATAAAAACCCTCTGCGTGCTTGTATGTGTTCAGGATTTCCACCTTATTGGCAGCTCAAATGGGTTGTTCCACGGATTTAGCAAAGAATTTATGTGCAGGGCATGGGATCTGAAGGAAACTGAGCTCAACCATCTTCTGAGTAGCCAACGTGGGAGTGGAATTGTTAAAGTACAGAACGGAACAAGCCTGCCCACCCCTGAAGCAGAATCAGGGGACAAACCAAGACTGGTTTTCAATTGTGAGGAAGCTAATTTGGATGTGGATATCAAGAATGGAGGCCGGGTGGTGGTACTCACAAGTAGCTATTTGCCAATCTTGGAGGAAATAGGGTTGGGAGCAGACCTCGTTAAAATTGATCCGGTAAACCTCCCTCTTTACTCTATAACCATACAGTGTTTCTGATCAGAATGGTTCTTTTTGTTTATTATTACACTAGAGGCGTTCTACAATGGCAGGTAAGGTTGTAATGGAGTGTGTTCAATTTTATTCTTGACATTATATTTGACATTCATTTGACCGTCATGTGATAGTTCATTCATCAATAAAAATTAGTAATATCTATGATAACTAAATAAAATAGATGATGTATTTAAGATATCTATACTAGTTATTTTGTTAACAGGGCACTAACAATATATGTGATGTGATAGATGCTTACTGTAATGGAATATTATATTTTTTCAGCATGCTATGTGTTCACCTGGATTCTCATCAGACTCTGCCTTCCAAGTGACATACATAACCAGAGGCAGCGGAAGGGTGCAGGTGGTAGGCATAGATGGGGAGAGGGTGTTGGAGACAGAGATAAAGGCCGGTTGCCTCTTCATTGTTCCTAGATTTTATGTAGTTTCCAAGATTGCTGGAGAAGATGGGATGCAGTGGTTTTCTATCATTACTACACCCAAGTAAATGTCAAAATTGCTTCTTGTTTAGCTGAATTGATTTAATTTCTCACCTTATAAGATTTCTTCTTCTAACATAGTATGGATACCTGTCTGTGTACAGTCCCATATTTTGTCATCTGGCAGGAGGACATCTGTGTGGAAGGCTCTGTCTAAGGAGATTCTTGCAGCCTCCTTCAATGTAGATGAGACGACAGAGAATATGTTCCGCTCCAAACGAACTCAGGATGCCATATTTTCCCTCCTCCCAACTGATGAGTATATCCTGCTCCTAATTATAGATGGATTTAATAATGAAGAGGTCTATTAGATTTAGGTCTGTAGATCTCTATGAATAAAGCTACTACGGATGTAATTCCCTAGATCTCCTACAAAGTTGTTTTTGTGACTGCAACTTGGCGTTTCTTCATTAAAGTGATGCAATTTAATTTGCTGGTAGGTGTTCATTTTTTAAGTTGCGAAAGTGTCAAAATGTAGCAATATTTTCCGAGTAGACTTTTTCTGATAATATTATTTTCTCCTATGCCAAAATAAATATATAAATATTTGAATTTTCTCTGACGTAATTTGCAACTCCTAAACAATTTCTAGTATATTAATGGTGATAGACACCAAGATTTGTCAAAAACAAATATACTTCTATTTTAGTTATCGACACATTTTCTCAATACTTATATATTTGCCGCACACCAGAGTAGCCAATTTTATCTCCTTCCATTTCACTAAATATATTCTATGAATTTTTTAGCTGTATCATAATCAGAGAGACTCCTTATTCCCATTCTTCCATTGCAATTCAGCTTATTTATAAATTCTTCTCTCCAATTTTTCTTTCTGCCACCAGATAGCAGACAGTTTTTCTACAGGGACCTTCATTTAAAAGATGAGCTTATTAACAAGCGTTCATTTTCTGGCACTGTATGCCTCCATTAGATATGCATTTTGTGGCACTGTAATTGGTCCTATTTGATGCCAACCATTAGGACCAACTACCAAAACTGTAGGTCAAGTCGCCATCAAATAGACTAGAAATGAAATTTGTTACCTAGATTTTTGTTTATTTCATAAATTGTTAATTTGGCACTAACTAAAATCAGTTATGTTCCTTGGGCATATTAACAAACAAGTCTAGACTTGTGATTGAGAAAATTATGCTCCACTGTAGTGAACCAACATTTGATGGCAGGCTGCCCTGTAAATTTGTTGGATGGTTTGAAAGCTATGTCACAACGTTCTTTGAATTTTATTGAAAAAGTTTGAATTTTGCAAAACTTTATTCTCGTCGAACATGAAATCGGACTTTATCTATTCTTTTTACATGAAAACTTTTGGACACATTTTGCATTATTTTATAAATGTGTTATATTTTCTAACCTTTCATAAACATGTGAATCTAGGATGAATTGGTTAATGCTTACAATTGTTTGAACATCGGTTGAGAGTACACCTTTTACCGAGTCAAAAATCTTAAAACATTCAAATATGTTCAAACATCTAAAACTTTCAAATGTGTTCGAAAGCCTAGTGTCCCATTGTTCATTCGGATAGGGGCCCCTATATTGAATAGCCCAAAGTGCCCCATTGATTCCATCCGTAGTACGCCAAGTGGTAAGTACTCTCTCCACAAAAGTGTTTCACTTTGAATGGGCCGAGCTAGAGTGAATCAAACTTCCTATGGCTACTTTTCATGATAACCTAACCCCTTGGCACACTTTTGAGCATTATTTGTCCCCTTGTCTTGTCCCCCGAAGTGCAAGGAGGACAAGGGGACACCAAAGTGGGCTCCCCATTAAACTTTTGAAGGTATACGCACAAGTAGTGGAAGTGACTTACAATTAACTTACACAATGTTATGTCAAATAATGTTACTTAAATTTAATCCTAAGGTTTTATGTTCAAAATAAGTCGGTTGTAGAGAAGTGTAGGGAAGTGCATGACAAGGAAGCAGATTTTGACTCTTGTAGAAAAGTGTAGGGAAGTGCACAACCAGGGAAGCAAATTTTTACTTTTGTAGAAAAGTCACGAGAAAAGTGTTAAGGAAGTGCATGACCAGAAGTGATTTTTTTACTATTGTAGAAAAGTGTAGGGAAGGGCATGACCAGAAGCAAATTTTTATTGATCCTCATCCGATGGTTATGAACCCGAGAATCAATGGTGGTGTAGATGGTGACAAGTTGAGCATATTTGTGAGAGCAAACAAAGACTTTTGAGACACGTGGGCTGCCACAAAGTCATGTGCTTTTAGTACGTAACAAACGTTTCTTAAAGGATCGGGGTTCCCATTGTAAAGGCGTGAATTGTCTATATTTGTATGGAACATGCCGAAAAGAGAATGAATTAGAGACTATAAAGAGTATAATGAAAAATCTAAATCCTATGTAATTTTGTGGTACATGTTTGTTATGTTTCATATTTTTTAAATTTGATTTTATAATAAATATTATAATTTTTGGACAATGATGTTATAGGTCATGATTTCACCTAATCTTTTTTTTTAAGGTCAAGGTCTTTACACTCTGTAAGTATGGATCCTTGGTGGCCTCTTTGTGAGCAAAATAACTTCATCATCAAACCAACAATCTACGATTCTTTACTTTTAATGTTATTTATAAATATTTTTTTATTCACCTATTAATATTATGAAACATAGAATTTCTAAACAATTTATTATAGCATAACATATCATATTTTAAAAAACTAAAAGCACTAATCAATTTATATTCTAGTTGAAATTATAGGGATTTGTTTTGAATATAAATTATTATTATCTTTAATTGAATTCAATGAGACATGCAAAATATTTTATAAGTATGAAATTTAAAAAAAAATAAAAAAATATAAACTATTATTTTTAGAAGCATTTTAGTGAAGTAAATATATTTTAAAAAAATTCTTAAAATATGAAGTATTATTATTAGAAGCATTTTCAAAAATAAAATATGGTCAAATATTGGTTGATTTGATGGATCCTCTATAATATAATATAGATGTTAGTTGATTTGATAGGTCCAATATATTAGACATATTATGAAATTAGAAGTAGTTAGATAAAAAAGTTTCAATTATTACATTCAATGGGTGCCATATATAGGTCTTTTGGAAGGAACGATAATTATAATGTGACATAAAACATTGAATTATTAAACAATTTAATACAATCACATATTAACTTATATTTTAAAAACACTAAAAGATGCCTCAACCCCTATCACTAGTTGTGATATTACTTAACAATTTAATACTATTACTAAGCCATGTTCTTAATATGAGTGATAGATAGGGTTTGTAGAATGAATCAACTTGTAATTGTAGGTCTGAACTAGATTCCGATGAACAAGATGAAAAGGGAGATTTTGGATTGTGCAAAGCTATGTATCGAAACTTGGAATGTGATAATCTCATCTCGGACATAGGAGCATTTGGAATGGGACAAGGCCACCTGGGTGCTAGCGTCCGATTTGGGCATTGGTGTCTGATGGAAATATGGCTCGGGATCTTGGTTCTTTTTGTGTCACTTCTTGCTTGTTTGTTGTAGGTCACATCAATTTTTTGTACTCTAAAATATGCATATGCTTGAGTTGTTACAAATTGACCTTTCACGAAATCACCCCAATGTGATTGTTTTTGTGTGTGTGCGTGTGCACTACATTTTGACTCATGTGTAGTTCTGTGTGTGTGTGATTGAAATAGTGTCCCTTGAGCTAGGATGCCCTAGTGCCAGTCACACAAAAATAATAGTGGGCTACAACTACTTTGTCCCAATGCAAATGTGTGGTATGGAATTTAGAATAAACCCTCCTATGTAGTGAAGTATGCAGTCCCAAAATGTAGTCCTTGATGTAGTAGATAGAAAATATTAGCTCCTTGTAATAGTATGTGCCTCTTGAATGCTTTCCCCCTTAATGAGGTTAAATAAGACATGTATATATATGATTCCTTTTTTAAGTTTTGTCATTAACAAGTGAAAGGCCAACTAAGGGTGATAAAAAAGAAAGATAAAAAAGAAGTAACATTTGAAAGATTAAAAAAGAGGTAAAGAGGACAAAGCACCCAAAGGGGACAATAGTGCCCAGGCACTCCTATCCCTAATGGGCATGGTCTATATACAGGGTGCTCAAAAAGGTCAAATAATGAAATCAGAGTTGAGTAGGATGTCATTAGTATGTATGTAAAACTATAAGTTGTCAATTAAAAACAACAAGCAATAAAGATGAAAAGGATAAAAGCAATGTCAAAGAAAAGTAAAAGGGGTGTTAATGAGTAATTCTCTTGCTTAGGAATCATGCATATAAATGAAGTATTTAGAGGCTATATGTACATAGTAAGTGTGTGATTTAGTGACTACATTTTCCCCCACTTTATGTTGGTGAATAAGGATTTGGTAACATAAAGTAGAAAAAAAAAGCATACCTTGGAGAGTCGAATGAAGATTATACCCAATAACGTGTCAAATGAGTGTTGTAGTGTGCCAAATGGAATAATGTAAAATGTGTACCATGAAATTCTAAGGAGAGGGAAGGATAAGGATCCTAGGGGTGACCTTTGTGTGTGTGAGTGATAATGATGTGTGTGTGTAGTTCCTTGGAATGTCATCTTTTCTAGAGAGTGTGCTTGAGATTTTCTTCATGGTTTCTTGTGTGCTTTTCCTTCATTGGGATAGGATAGACTGCAAAAGAAAACAAGTGTAGTCAATGCTCTAGGTAAATGCAATTGAACTTTAACTTGAAAATATGTAAAAATGGAAATGTGTATTGGAAAAATATAAACCAAGGGGTTAGAGTACACCTAAGTGTTGAAAGAGAAAGGGATAGAAATTTTTCCTACTTGTAGACTTGATGCTTAGGAGTTGGTTGGAATAACACAAAGGATTTGGGCATCCTGTCACCAAACTAGGGATTTGAGCATCTCATGCTAAACTTTAGATTTAGGCATCATCATGTCACCACTAAGGAAAGTGTATTGGGAGAGCGGTCTATTTTTCCTCCAACCATTAATGCTTCCCATGGATAAGTGCCACTAGATGATCACAAACCCATTTGTAACTTTCCTCAGGTGACACATTGTCTAGGCATATCATTGTCCTACATATGCCCTAGGTGTCATTCCCTTATTTAGTTCTTATTTTTCTTTGCTTTGGTTCCTAAGTAGTTAGTTCCTTATTTAGTTCATGTTAGTAATTGATTACAATCTGAAATTGATATGTAACTATTGAAAACTAGAGAAAAATTGTAACTATGCAAATTTGAAAATTACTTTGTAACTATTTTTTCCCCAGGACAGAGTGCACCCATGTGGGACACTAGCACCCATGTGTTCTTGTCTTTTATGGTGCTTCTATCCAGATGTGAATTTTGTGGCCAAGTCTATTTTTTGGCCCTATTTTGTAACTAATTTTTATTTTTTTCTTGTTTTTTTTGTTTTATAACTATTTTTGTAATAACTATGGGAGGGTGAAAAGGTTCACCCAATGTTTTCCCCACTCATTTGGGGTGTGTGAGATGAAAAAAGTGAATGGAGCCCAAATGAGGAAGGATGAAACTGATGTGCACATCTGATATAGGAATCTTAAGGGGGAATAGGATTATGCATGGTAGTTACCATGGCACAATGAAAAAAAAATTGGGGAAATGCTAACATACAAGTGTTAGTGATAAACAAAGCAATGCACACAAAAATAACAACTAGTAAAAATATAGGAAAAAAAAAAAAGGACTCAATGAGTAGTTGGTTGCATACATGGGACACCACTCAGGATGTCACAAGACAATCAAAGTCATCAAGGCTTGTGCAAACAAGGTAAATAAGAAAAACATAGGGCATAACCCATAAAAAATAAAAACAAATACAAGTAAATCAGACAACCATGATTGGAAGGAGTCCTACAAGGAAAATGCTACACATGAAGCACCCATTAGCATGTTAGGAAAGATAAATAGTATGTGACAATGTAATATCTGAATATAGGAATGAAAATGTGAAATATTGTAATGATATAACCTGATAGTAAGTGAGAAAAGGTAGATGCCCCCAGAGCCTCAATGGGACTGGTAATGGATAGGGCAAACATCATACATCATGTAACAACATATAAGTGACCTACATTCACCTCAAGATACCATGTGAATGTGCATGTGTGTATGAAAAAATGATAAAGCATACTATGAACCATAGTAACATGATAAACAAAAAAGGTGCAACATATAGTAGTATAAGGAAGGAAGAATGCATCCAATCAAGATCTAAGCTAATGTTTTTTTTTTTTTTAATTAAAATATGTGAAAAAAACAACTAAAGGGAGGAATAAGGATGCCCCTGTGTGTGTGTGTGCAAAGTGAGGTCCATGTGAAGAAACCCTCAATAGTCAAGTATGAACCAAGAACAAGAGTGTGTCATCGGGTGGTGTGGGGGAATTAGGATGCCCCCAAATGTGAATGCCAAAATGATCTATGCAATGAGAGTACTAGGAAAGGGCCCACGATCAATGATGTAAAATAACTATGCATGTGAACATGATCTAGGATTTGATGGTCATGGGAGAGTGCATGAGGCCAAGTATATGAGATAGGTCTAGATCGAGCATGTGGAGAAATAGAGCACAAAATATGTCTAGATGGAGCATGTGAAGCATATGACCTATGTGAAGAAGTACTCCTATGAGGTGGGGCTATGGGATCTATAGATGTGATGAGGCCTATGAGTAGTATCCATATGTGAAGTAAACTAAGATGGATGTGTAAAAGGTGTCCACAAGAGGAGCAAGGGCTCTAGATACCATAGAGGTGTCAAGGCTAAGGAGCCATCATCATGAATAGGAGAAGATGCACTAGGAGTAGGAGAAATTGAATATGGGATGGTCGGAGGAGCCAAGGAAAAAGGTGTCCATGGTGGAATGCCTCAAATAGTGATAAGATGTCACTCATGGATAAACTTAAGGCACAAGTGAACAATAGAAGGCACAAATTTGGCATCCCAAAGCCAAGGGAGTCCTAAGAGCATGTCACAATGTGTAATAATAGATCCAATAATAAATGGCATAGAAATAGTAAGAGGCCCAATAATAATGGGTAGAATAACATGGCCATGAGAAGTGGGAGACTTGTGTGTCATCTGAGATAAAGGAAGCCAATTGACTGCAAGAAATATAATGAGCATGCATTGTGCTTTGAATGTAGGATGTACCATAACATTGTTGATGACATGGGGCCCAATAAAGCATCGATATGTAATCTATGGGAGGAGAATGAGGCATGAAAATCAACATCATAATGAAAGTGATAACAGGTGATGGAGATCAATAACACCAACAAGGAATCCAAGGGGATGATCCAAAGAATCAAGAGGAGGCACTACATGGTAGGTATGATTAGAAGATGACTCAGGGGATGACTTTTCATGCTTAGGTAATGGGTCATTGAATATTTTTAACTTTCCATTTCATTGGTAGATTTGGAAGTGGAAGTAGTGGATTCAGGCAATTAGATATCATTATTGTCAATGAGATCTTGAATCAAATGGAAAAGCTTGAAACACTTTTGGTAGAATGGCCATTACATCTATGGTAATCACAATGTGCATGCTCATCAAAATTCTTTCCATGGGGCCTATTAGGATCATACTCGAGAGGAGGTGGAAGAGAAATCAGATTGCTTTCAATGAGTTGGGGCAACAACATATGTGGAGGATAAGGAAATCGAGTAAATATATGTCGAGGGCTTGGAGTTGAAGCTTAGGAGGTTGAGAAACAACATTGACAATAGGATTAACATCATTAGACTTGGGTCTAAAGGGAACCTTTCTTGGAAATTTAGAAGAGGAATGATCAAGTATTAGAACCATATTTGAGTTTTCCCAAAGAAAGTAACTTAGTCTCATGAGTCTTCAAGGTATGGCATAGATGGTCAAAGGAATGATAGGAATAAAAAAAAGCACACATTCTTGCAAAGGAGGAAAATACTTTGAATAAATAGATCTTACAAATTCAGATTTAGCTAATACATTGTTCATTTTAGAAATATTGTTCTTGTAACACAATACATAATCACTAAGATGTTCATTAGATCCTTGTTTAATTTTAGCCATTTGTGCATAAGATATTTTCATTCCAATATTCATAGAAAAATGAGCTAGAAAAAAATCAACAAGAGTAGTAAATGATTTAACAAAATGCAAGGGAAGTCATAGAACCATCACAAAGCATAATCTTGTAAGCTCTTAGGAAACAACTTGGTCAAGAGGGTGTCATCACATGCATAGTCTAGGAAAGCAAACATGAAAGGATCTAAGGTGCTCTTGAGGATCTCCATGGCCATCGAATAGAGGAAACTTTGGTGAAAAAAATTGGTAGGGAGTGGATAAGAAGACACTTCAGGGTGCAAGAGGACTATGAAGAAGAAGTGAAGAATCAAGGGATGGATGAAGAAGAAGTAGTAGCTTGTTTGAAATAACCTTTTTTTTGTGCTTGTAAATCATGATAAAGAGACTCTAAAGCATGGGTTCTTGAAGAAGAATTAGGTTGAATGTGTGAAATAAGAGGAGAAGAAAGATTAGGATTGGGTGTGGAAGTAGGAATATGGTGTGGTAGAAGCTCCCACATTGGTAGGAGGAGGAGGAAAGAGGGATAAAAGATGTGGTAGTAATAGAAATAGTGGTACCAAGAGAGTAGAGGCAACAATCCTTTGGGATTCCTCATGGGAAACAAAAAGTAATATATCTAGGTTTTTAGGATGCTCAACAAGATAAGAATTGAGTTCATTGAGATCCTCAGTAGAAAAGTCATGAGAGGTACTAGCCATGATGAGAAGGGATCATAAGATAGATAGTGTGAAAGGATGTCGAGTTCACCAAATGATTTAATAAAATTAAATCTAAATATAAAGGATGATTGTTAAGATATATATATATAATATATAAAATAATAATTAAAAAGAAATCAAATATAAGAAAAGTAAAATACAAAAAAGAGTGATAGATAGGGTTTAGAGAATGAATCAACTTGTATATTGTAGGTTTATAGATAATTTATGAACTATTATGGATAAATGATCTAGAAAGGGAATTCTTGACTGTGTAAGCTCTATGTGATTAAAAACTATGTGATAAATCTCAAGGACAAGAACTTCAGAGAATGGGACAGGGCTACCTAGGTGCTAGTGTCTGTCTAATATGGCACAATGGTGTTTGTAGGAATACTCATGATCTGAGTCTTTTCTATGTCACTTAGTTGTCACTTCTTATTCATTATAGGTCACATCAAGTTCATTATTCATGCTTTCATTGTCACCTGTGTACCTACCTAAAAGAAACCCTAGCTACTGCACAATACTCAAACACATTAGATGAATAAAAATATGCATATGCTTGAGTTGAATGACCTCGATAGTCACCCCAATGTGATTGTCACCAAGAACTGCACTACATTTTTGTACTCAATGTAGTTCTAGTGTGTGTGTGTGTGTGTGTGTGAAAATAATGTCTCTTGAGCTAGGATGCCTAGTGCAGTCACACAAAGAATAATGAATGCAAATGACTAAATAACTACTTTGTCCCAATGCAAAATGTGTGGTATGGAATTTGTAAGAAGTATGCAAGTTCCAAAATGTAGTCCTTGATGTAGTAGATAGAAAATATTAGCTCCTTGTAATATTATGTTCCTCTTGAATGCTTTTCCCCTTAATGAGGTTAAATAAGACATATGTATATATATTGATAGTAGATAGAAAATTCTCTTTTAAAGTTTCTTCATTAACAAGAAAAGGCCACCAAGGGTGATAAAAGAAGACAAGAAAGAAGTAACATTCAAAATATTAGAAAAAGAGATAAAGGAGGACAAAGGCATCCAGAGGGGACAATAACGCATCTGAACTCCTTCCCTAATGGGTGGTCTTATACATGGTACTCAAAAGGTCAAATAGTGAAATCAAAGTTGAGTAGGATGCGAGATGGTATGAAAAGTTGTAAGTTGTCAATTAGAAACAAAAAACATTAAATATGAAAAGGATAAAATAAATGTCAAAGAAAAGTAAAAGGGTGTTAATGAGTAATTAATTCTCTTACTTAGAATATGCATATAAATGAAGGAGATGAAAGTTACTATAGAGGATGTGTATCACATCTTAAGGTTCCCTATTATGGGAGAGAGGGTCTAGGTGTTATCGGTGTATGTACCACATCATATGATAGAGGCAAGAGATTTAGGGTGGGTCATTAAGGTAGGAAAGACTCTACCATATGTTTGGATGTGATTTTTATAACTACATTTCTTCATGTGTAATACTTTTATATCAGCTACATTATCATCTTTTGTAGTAGTGGATGGTGGTGGGGTTGTTATCTATCACTATATGGTATAGATTTACCATTATATAAAGGAACATGACACGAAATATGCTTGGGTATAGTGTATGTTAGCTCACCCATACAAGTATTTATACAAGTTCACACCGAGAGGGTCATGGAGGAGGGATAAGAGGAGTGATATTGTTAAAATATGGGCCCAGGGGAAGTTATATGGAGACCACATAAAGACTATGGGGGATGGGGTGAGGATGGGATACAACTACACTATATGCAACCGGTGCCTATGTGGGGAGGATATAAGTAGAGTTTTTCATTATGAGAGAGTGACTTGTTAGTTTAGTGTCATGTAGGAGGTGCCCCCCAATCCATAAATTTGACGTGATGGTCTCTTCATACAACAAGGAGGGTAGGGGCTAGGCTAGGGCCGATAGTAGTGGAGTTGTTATCGCCACTAGTAGATGAGGTAGATCTATCTATAGTCCCTATATGGGGAGATGGTACGAGATGTACTCATACATACATAGTGGTGGGAAGAGCATCATTGGGTGCTTATATTTCTTGTTGTAGTTGGTGTAAGTGTGCCAATAGGTCATACAATAGTAGGCATAGGAATGGGTGGGAAGGGTCCTACTTCGGCGATGATGTCATGGGCAATTTCAATACATGGGGGTTCATTAGGTATGTAATACCCTAAAGACGATCATTCATATTAAGGTAATTAAAATTGTTTTAAAGAATAAAATAAATATACTTGTATACATTAGGGGTAAAAGGGGTTAATTTATTAATATTTTTACTTAGGTATTCGAGATTCTTGTGTCCCCCTAGGCGCTTGTGTCTTGGGAAAAAATAGTCAATTTATCAGGTTTAACACAATTTATGGAGCAATTTATAGCATATCTCTTTAGTAGCAGGAACTTGCCTCCAACTATATAATGCATTCACTCAATTACAATCTAGTTACAATCAATTACAACATGTTACAAATTAGGGACATACCATCTGCAGTGGTGCTTATTGGGAAGCATCATGAAAGGAGAGAAAAACTAGACCTCTCTCCCCAACACTCTTCTCTTGGCGTGAGATCACCCAAAACCTCACTATCGAAAGAACAAGGCATCTAAATCTAGCAACATCTCCAAAGCACAACAGACACATTTATATCCAATACTCTTTTATACATTAGGTGCACTCTTTCCTTTACACACTTTATACTTACTTATACATACGTCACTCTGATTTTTCACATATGGGACTTTGAATACTTTCTCACTCTTCTTTTGTAACTTTTACCTTACACCAAACAAGAATTGGCTCAAATATACAAGAATAAGCTCCAAAAGCACGCTACTATGCATACACTTCACCCCTAGGGTCTACCTCCCTTTCCTAGTTTCCACGCTTCACATTACGATCACTTCATGCTTCACTTGTCCACTTAACATGTTATCAGCTACACTCTTTTCTACATGATTACAAGGTACACATATTCTATCTACTTTATGCTATTGAGTATTCACTCAACAACATAAAGTGGGGAAAATGTAGACATAAAATCTATGCACTTGGGTACATTTCTAGGTCCTAAAGCATGCTAATGTATACATGATTCCTAAGAAAGAAAACTAGTAGTTGACAACTTCATTTTAGGCATTTTGTTTTATCTTTTCCACTTTTATTGGCCTCACATACTTTACATCCCTTCCAAAACTTTACTGATTTATCTTTTATGGCCTCGAAACTAGCGCACGCTTAGGAAAAAGCACCCAGGATCTCTTGTCCCTCCTACGTGCTCCTAACCTTCTTTATCTTCTTTGTATTTTTCGGGTCTCTTGTTACCTTTTGGTCATCTTTTTAAAATTTGATTCAACCTTTCAGTTTCAATTAAGAAATTCAAATAAGGAAATCTTATATATATACTTAGTTATTGCTCTCAAATAAGGGACCAAGCACTAAACATTATCTACTATCACCTAAGCTTGCATCCAAAGGAACAAGAGCATTACAAAGCATCCATATAGCACATCCATACAAGGGACAAGGGATGCATCACTCTACATACACATCATAGGAGGGGAAGTTCATTTTATTCCATTTCAAGCATTTGCATACTTGGAGAAATCTAGATCTATCCTACTCTCATAGTGCAACTTGCACAAGGGAAACCTAGGACATCATTACAAACACATACACACATAACTATATGGAGTTTGCAATGTAGTGCAACACTTGGTCATAAGATCACTCTTCACGTAACCATCAAGGTCACCTGAATCCAAATTTTGTATCTTCTTATTAGGTTTGATGTGGTTTTGGGTATGTGCAGCTAGGTATCTATTTTGTAGGTTACAAGTATAACTAGCGACGTTGGAGAAAAACTAGAGCAAAAAGAGGATCAACAACAAAGCTCTTCCACCCAAAAAAGA
This sequence comes from Taxus wallichiana var. yunnanensis, assembly GCA_018340775.1. NCBI lineage: Eukaryota > Viridiplantae > Streptophyta > Pinopsida > Cupressales > Taxaceae > Taxus > Taxus wallichiana. The sequence goes on from CM031241.1 coordinate 62,251,699, forward strand.
CTAGAACCTGAGCACCTAAACAAACACTAGATTTCATATCACCACTAGTGCTTAGGCATTCTTGTCCTCCAGTGGGCACTTTTGTCTTTCACATTTCGAGTTTCGAAGCTCCAGGTGAGTCTTGACGCTGTTTCTAGTTAGTTTCAACATTTTCCCATTCCATATCATCTCCAGGTTGCATGAAATTAGCTAAGTCACCCTCTTTCTCTCTCTCGATTTCTTATGGTTTTATGTCTTTGCATGTTTTTTTCTTGTCCATTTACTATATTCTAGCACTTGTATATCATTTTTTTATAGTAGTTACTTATGAAATAAGGTTTAATCCAAATTAGATTAAATCATAAGGTCATCATAGTAATATAAAAAGAGAGCCATGATAGTGATGTATAGGTCTAGGGGAGTTGGGAAATGATCCACGAGACAATAAAGTGCATATAAAATATGTTAAGAAGTTAGAGGAGTCAATTAAGGTGTATTATCAGCTCAAGAAAGTAGGTAAGTTGGTACACAATCCATAAAACATGAAGAAGTTGGTGACAAAGCTAGTGATTTTCTTTAGATCATGTAAGGTAAGAATAAAGGTTATTCCTTATGTCTAAGTTTTAGTAGTTGATACTAGACATGTGATGAGAAATTTCATTGGTTTGAGTCATGGTTTTTCAAGATAAGGTGATTTATTTTGAGAAATAATGCTTATTGATAAGGGTAGTTGTCAAGTTTGATTGAGCTTTCAAGATTGGTTTTTATTGATACAAGTATGGTGTGTGAAAGAGTGTTTTGCTGAAGGTTTATTATCTTAGGGAGAGTTTTATTATTTTTACACATGGATCAAAGGTTTGAAGGTGTGCATAATTCAAGGGGAGATGAGTAGGATCTTAAAGGTCCATAAGTAGGTGTGTTGCTCCTAGCAAGTTTGTACCTGTCATTAGTGAAAAATGAGAAGTGTTGAGGAGGTAAAAAAATAATTTGTGGTTTCTACTTGATATTTGTATCAGTTTTGTGTTGAATTGGGCTTGATCAATGATGATTCATATTTGAAGTTATGCATAAACATAGGGGGAGATGTAATTGCTCTTAAGCTGCTTATGATTCAAAACAGTGATGAAGAAGGTCAAATGGACTAATTTGGTTTATGTTTCCAACCAAATGGTGAGCCTAAAGTGATGTTAGAAGGAGAAAACTAATTTTTAACAGGTATGTTTCTTTTTCATTTATCTCAAAAGGGGTAGAATGAGCTGATAGCATATGTGAGTACCTTAGGGGAAAATGAGCTATTTGTGTGTTTTTCCATCAATGGGTTTTCCGTCAATGAAAATGTGGGGAGATTTTTGGCATTATGTTGTCATTGATGTCAAAATTTGTGTGATGGTGTCATTGATGTCAAATGAATTAAGAAACATGAAGGTTGATTAGTAGTGTCTTTTGAGTTGTTTGGTTTTGGTGATGTTTCATGGTGTCTTGAGTAGGGTGGTGTCTTGGAGAGGTATGAAAATTGTAGGATGATGTTGTAATGTATTCATGATTTTTTTGAAGGTTAATGTATGTTAGAAAGAGTGTAAAAATGATGAGGTGGTCAATATTGGTGAAGCAAGCTTGTTTAAGTGGCCTAGTTGGGAGGTCTAATAAGATGGATGAGGTATGGTATGATGAAGTACATGTATGTAGTAGTTGTTTGAGCTTGGTGAGAGCATGGGAAGCATGTGGATGATGTTTTGAGATAATCAAAAGTGTCTTAGAGTGATGGTTTAGGGTTTAATCATGTTTTCTAGGATCGCACTAAACCTATTCCCAATCCCTAAAGGCGTCCAAATGAGATTTTTTGGACTGATTTCAACATAGAGATGGAAAGGTGAGCCTTACGAAATCTATAGAAGGTTGATATTGAGGTTTGATCTAAGTTTCAGGTCTTGGTTTACATGTTGAAGCAAGAAATTGAGTTTTTACCCCTACCGAGTTCACAAAAGTGAGAATCCCAACTCGATATGGAATGTTTGATGCTCATTGGCACATGTAAACTATGCATGGTGGTCCAAGATCTTCATGGTAGTTAGGGAAGATTCATAATATGAAATTCTAGGCATTATTTTGTGGTTTTAGGGGGAGCTTTATGAACAATCATTAAGAAGGTAAACAACTTCTAAACCCTCCTAAAACCCTAGTTCAAAAGAGATGGAGAAAAAATTATTGTATCATGCCCAAAATGGATTGTTTGTTAAAGTTTGATGATTTGAGGTTGTAGAGAACTCCTCCATATTTCTCTAGTGGTAGTTAGGTGTCTTAGTTGGGTTTGGACCCCACTCAAAACCCCAAAAATGTAAGTTTATGAATAAGTTATGTTTGCTCCAAAGTTATGCACTAGACCTATTGACTAAATTGGTGTTTAAGGAATTTGGGAAGCTATTATACATGTAAATGGTAGTTTAATATCATGGTTAATACATTAAAATTTGTGTTATGGCTTGTTTTGCAAAGACTGGTTTTAGGCGATTTCAAGTGACCTATTTGCAGATGAATTTTGGAGGTGTTTCAGTTTGATTTATGGTGTTTTATACATTTAGAAATAACCACGAGGTCATGATATTTATTTTGATATATTACACTTACACAATTGAGGTGATTTGATGAGGTTTGAGCCTCATATTTGAAGATTGGTTTTGTAGGTCATAGACCTAGTGAGAAGAGGAGATCCAAAAGGTGGTGTCATTGCATGAGATGATGATGAAGAGGTGTAGAAGATTGTTGGAGGTTTTTGGAAGGATTAGAAAAAATTTATAAGTTCTTCTTGTTGTTTTGGAAAGGCCTTATTATCCCAAGTGGTTTCAGTTTTTACGAGTGGATTGATTTAGTGTTTTAAGCCTTCTTGTGTCCTAATGAAGGATTTGAGTGTGAAGATGTTATTTCCAACTATGTGGTCCTTTTTGTGAACATGTATAAATTATAAAATCTATAGAAACGATGCTAGAAAATTGAAGAATCCTCAAAGGTTTTCCAACTCAACTATGAATCATCAAGATAAGAGATAAACAAGAACTACTCCTATGCATGCATTATAACTTTGACAAAAAATCAAACTAACATGTATATACTACTCTCTACTCTTTGAATGCTAAAAACATTAACCTATAAAGATCCTATCAATCAAATTTGATTGTTTGATGCTCAAGGTTTGAGAGTGAAGGCTCGCCATTAATGGCTACAAGACCATATGGTTCCCCTCATTTACTCAAGCTTGAGTTGGAATATGCAATGGAAGATAATAACTCAATAACAATGGAAGAATTACTCAAATCCTATTTGCCTATAGTTTATGTTAGAGGAGAAGTGTTCTTAGAAATGATGAGGAGGAGGGGTCTATTTATAGTTTTCCAATTCCAAGAATGGAATGATTTTGGTGCATGTGGGACAAAAAGGTAAGTCCAAAAAACTTTTAGCAAGTCAAAGCAAGATTTGACTAGGTTTAGAGGCTAATTAATCTTGTGGGATTAATTAGGGGTCCCAAGTAGGCTTAGGATTCTGGGAGCATTTGGAGGATTTTATGATAGATTTTGGAAGCATTGAAGTGGGAGTTAGCAAATAAGAATATTTATTATTAAACTGTAAGAAAAGAGGTTTAATCAACATATAATGGTAATTTTAAAGGGAATTGAAGGGAAAAAGAGCCTAATTGACTTAATTTGTAAATTTGTAGGGAACACAATAGTTAGTGCAATGTTAGGAATAATATTACTTTGATCAAGTAATATGTGTCTACATTTGCCCCTCTTTGGGGTGACATAAGCTACATCACTTCAAAGATAGTAGAAAAGTACTAACAAGTAAAATTTTTGATAGGGGTAGAAGAAAAATTAGTAGAGTGAAGGATGCCCCCTCGAGTGTCGATGGGGTGATGGAAGAGGTCAATCAATGATTGAAAAGAAGAAGGAAACAAATAGAAGAATGAGGAGGGACAAGATGCCCTAAGTGAAACAACATAATATGGAAGGAAGAAGAAAGGGGAGATAAAAGAAAAATAATGAGGAAGGGATATTGAGCTATCAATGATCTAGTATCATGTAAAACAATATTTATTTCATCACATTGCTAGAAATATTCATCATCGGTCCTTATTAAAAATATAAGCATACGATAAAAGTGTAAAATGACATGAAAAGCTAGAATACGAAAAATTATCCATTGTTAAAATGCCAACTCCATGAAACATACAAAATGCAATGCAATACGAAGAAGTAAACAAGCTGATATAACAGGGAAACAAGTATAAACACACATACTCAAACCAACAATGTTCAAGATAGTTACACAAATGTTTTTTATCAAGCTTTAGTCCCTAGATGTTGTGATAAATGAAAAGGGTTAAAACATGGTGCCCCGAGTAAGGATACATGCGAGGGGATTTGATGAAGGAAATAGGGTCCAATAAGAAAGCATTGTGAGCTACTTAATGAGTGCTGGCAACTCGTTGTGCCCCGCAGTATAGATGAAGTAAAAGCGCTTAGCTTTGTAATGATTGTAGATCCAGATGATCCGTGAGTTGTTTGGTTCCAAAACATGTGAAAATTCAGTGAGATATGAGATGAATACCATGTGTGTGACACAAATTTCAGCTACGTATGAGCTTTTACCTTTTTGTCAAATTTTGAATTTTTACGATTTTTTGGTTTTTTAATAATTTTATAATTTTTTTGGAAAAGTATGATTTTTGTAATTTTTAGAGTTTTGATCGGTCAGAATAATTTAGAGATTAGAAGATCGCCTAAAAACATGAAAAATTCCCTAGGGAGAAAGAAATAAAGGCGTCGGTCATAAAAATATATTTCTATATTATGAGGTCCTCCCAGAGGAACAGAGAGAGCTCCGATATTAGTCGGCAAATCCATGAGTAGATCTAGTTTTTCGGCCTCATAGAGCATCAAAATCATCCGAGATCCATGTAGAGAAGCCATGACACAAATAGGGGCCATAGGTTGTGGGGCCTCCACCACCACTTCAGAGAGCAGAAGTCCCACCAAGGATCGAAGTTAGATATACTTGTTATTTATGATGTATTTGAGATGTATACACTTTTGATGTATGCCCCAATATGAAGTCACATTTGCAATCGATGTTTATGTACTATTTTTGGCTATGCCTCACTTGGAAGGCACATTTTTGATCAATGCTCATGATGACATACTATGTATCCATATGATTATATACAGAGAGACATTGTATATCGACATTCACATTTTGAAAGACATACATATGATGATGAGTATGATGATTATGGAATTTTCTTATGATGTTTATGATTGTGTCACATGTACTTTGATTTATGAGATAACATATAGATGATATCACATGTTTTAAAAAGATGTTTCATTTTCTATTGATACTTATGAGGAGATCATAATAGATGATATCATGTTGTATCCTTATGATTATCCACGTTTTTTTATGGTATATGTTTGAGGGGGAAGGTGGTCCTCTTGCCCCTCGTGGTGATATTATATGATAGTAGCTTAGCATACATGTTTTATTTTCATGTTCATAATGATGTATCTTAGATTTTTATTGATATATGATGTATAGATGTGATGATAGATGATACGATGACAACAAACTGCTCAAGCAAGCATAATTTAATCAAATCCAACTAACAAAACACAATTATATACAAGTATGTAAGATAAAATGAACTTAATTCCTATGTAAAATAGATTAAAGTAACACTTTAAACTAAGGAAGAAAATGAATTCAATTTAAAACAAACAACATGGAAAGATAATGCAATCAAAACTCTACAAACCGACAACTAAAAGTAAGCAAACCACTACTTTGTTTTTGCAAGATAGTTTTGAATCATTTTCTACTATTTTTGGTGTTATCTCAAAGATAATTTTCAAGGCTATTATTCACATTGTTTTTGTAGTTTTGTCCCTGAAAAGGGGTTTTCATATGTTTAGGGTTTCTAACATATTTGAATGTTTTTGTGTTTTCCAAAAGGTTTCCGAAGCTATGTACAACAAACAAAGAAGCATGGATGCCCCCAGTGATAGAGGGGATGTACAAGGGCAGAATGCCATGTGTATGTGAAATATGGTGAAAATTTGAAAGTTCCCTCGGTGATAGATGGGAATATTCAAAGGATATTCCTTCACATACATATAAGAATATATCACCCAAATCAAAGCCCTAAAAGATAGGTTTAAGAGGACCCTAGACTTAGGAAAACTAGCCCTAGATAGAAGTGATTATTACCTATCCAGATGTGAGAGTTTCTTGTGAAAAATGAATCCTCCTTAAGCTCCAAAAGCCGGTTTTCACCCAAGGAATTTCCCAATGTGCCAAAATTGCATGGTTTTCACAATTGGACGACCTGTTTTCTTTTATAGTTTTCTTTATTTTTTTAAATTTTTTTGCTTGTTTTTTCTTTCTTTTCTAAGGAACCTCATACTCAAGCATATAACTACTTGAGATGCATTGCATTCATTGGTTCCTTTAATTCCTCACCATCCGAGTGATCCAGTTTATATGCCCCTGAACCATACTTAGCGACCACAACATATGGTCCTAACCAGTTGGGCTCAAACTTGCCTTTCTTTTCCTAGTCTTTGACTATGTTAAACTGGTTTATTTTAAAATGAGATCTCCTACCTCAAATTGATGAGGTATGATCCATTTGTTGTATCCCCATGACAACTCGGTTCGATAAACCTTCAAATGATTGAGTGCTCTCATACACTTCTCATCCAATAGCTCTAACTCTGTTAGCCGAGCTACCTTGTAGTCTTTGTCTTTGTCCAGATAGTCCCTAGAGAGATATTCTCAGGGAGGAAAGCTTAATTTCAAAGGTATAATGGCATCAATGCCAAAGGATAATGAATAAGGAGTAGCACCAATAGGGGTGTGGAAGGAGGTACAATAGGCCTAAAGGGTGGGATGGATCTGTAGGTGCCAATTATGGCCAGTTTTGCTAACCATCTTCTCCATGATATGAACAAGGGTTTTATTAGTGGCTTCATCTTATATATTTCCTTGAGGGTAATAGGGGGTTGACCACTTGAGTCGGATGTGGAAGCATTGGCAAAACCCTTTTGTTCTTAAAGGATTTACCATTATCTGCTTCTGATGGTAGAAGGGATGTTATAACATAAAATGAGATGGTTCATTATGAATTTGGAGATCTGCGCATCGGTTACGTAAGTGAGAGGTATAACCTCTACCCATTTGGTGAAGTACTCGGTGGTGGTGATAATATGAGTGTGGCCATCTGAGGAAGTTGGAGTGAGCTTCCCTATGAGATCAAGTCCCCATTTTGAAAATGACTAGGTGTTGTGATGGGCTGCAAAGCTTGTGCTAGTGCATGTATCAAGTTTCCATACTTTTGACAAAGTTCACATTTCTTGACAAATTTGCAATAGTCTGCTTCCATGGTAGGCCAATAGTAACCTACTCTTAATAGTTTCTTAGCAAGGACCATTTTGCTCGTGTGTGCTCCATAAACACCTCCATACACTTCTCTAATTGCTTGGACTAACTCGGTCACATCAAGACAACATAACATATTCCCATCATAGCCATGACGATAAAGAGTGCCTCTTAGGAGGGTATAATGGGCTATATGGAAGATAAGGGCATCTTTTCTCAATATGGGAGATATTCGAGGAAAAGTGCCATCTTGTAAGTAGTTAAAAATGGGATCGTACCAAGGGGATAGAGGACCAACAACTTCACATGCTAGACAAGATTCGGCATGTCATATGTAGGCACTCACAAGTGTTCAACAAAGAACGACATCTTTTTTTCCTAGGGTCGAATGTGTATAGTAAAGACCCAATTATAGCCATGGCGTCAGCTGATCGATTATGTGATCTTTTCCTCTATGAAAAGATAATCTGTATAAAGTACTCCTTCAGAGTTTCAACCAATTTCTTATATGGAACAAGCTTCTCATCTTTAACTTTGTATTCATCATTAACTTTCTTAATGATCAATTGGGAGTCACTAATGACTCATAGCTATCTGATGTTCCATGTGATAGCTATTTCAAGATGGCGATGAACACCTCATATTTTATAATATTATTCATACAAGGGAATCCCAAACAAAATGCCTACAAAATGACCTCTCCAGTGGGAGTGATAAGTACCACTCCTGCTCCTAAACCATGAAAGGTGAATGACCCATCAAAATGGAATTGCCACATGACGGATTCCTTAATGTACATCATAGATGCATCTGAAAGATCTAGAAACAATGGTTCCATTCCTAGTAGGGGAGCTTCAACCAACTGATCTACAAGTACCTATCCTTTTAGGGATTTCTCGGAAATAATGGTGAAGCTTATGAAATGTAAAGACCATAGCTAGGTAGGCCTTTTCAATCTGAGGATAGTTTAGCTCATAGGCAATTAAGGTGTGGCTAAGGTAATAAACCACCCTTTCTTTATGGCTAAGATCATATTGGGCAAGCAATGCACCAATAGTGAATTGGGTAGCTGAAATATACAACAACGTAAGTGTAAAAGTTGGTGGACAAAAAGGGGTCATATGGACATCATATTGCAAAAATAGTGAAATATCAAATTGTAGGGATTATTAAAATAATACGCGCACTCAAAATTAGAAAAAATTATATAAATATGAATCGTAGAATCGAATCTAGTTTCTAAACTACTAAAAATTTTTTAAAAATAGATAAGTTTAGCTATATTAAACACTCAAAATTATATGACTTGGTTTTTTTTTTTTGAAAAAACCTATAAGATTATAGTCCATTTGCCCACGATTTGGATGACCAAATCTTGTTATTTTTTTTCCTTTGGTGAAAATTTATATGTCATTGTCTATCTTGGGATGGATTTTATTTTGTATTTTTCAAGCAATTTTTTTTTTTTTCTAAAGTGTCTGAAATTTTTAGCACTTTCCATTTTCCCGCTTAAAATCATATATACATACAATATACATAGAAAATATACATACATACATTTATATACATACATATATACTATAACATATATCATACATAATATCAAAATCATATATATATATATATATATATATATATATATATATATATATATATATATATATATGTATATATGTATGTATGTATGTATGTATGTATGTATGTATGTATGTATATGTAATATATATATATATTAACGTGTATGATAGAATTTCATGCTTGGATTTTATCACATTTTGATAAGTGGAACAAAAGTTGCAGCCTCTTAAACGTAGACATGAACATTCGTGGGAAAAAATGTCTTAAAGACCTATTGTTAGTAAAAATTATAAAATGATATTTATCTTATTCTATTCACTTTAAAATCAATATTTCTACGAAGCTAACAGTCTCCCCTACGCGATGACACCATTTTTGTGAGATGTTTTCAAATTTTTAGCATGGTTCAAGTCCATGAAGAGAAAATTTGAATTTTTGACCTTTTACACACCATAATGACCTCCCATAGCTTTGGTTGGGAAAAACAAAGATTTCTTGAGCCTTGAGGGTCGGATTTGATGATACAGAGAGAACTGTGATCATAGTCCTTATTATGAGAACTACAATTACACTTTATAAAGCATGATCATGGTTTATAAAGCGTGATCACGGTTATTAAATCATATTTACACACATCCCAACATTCAAATTACCATGTGATTTTTATTGTTTGACCTTACTGTATAAATTACTATGTGAAATTATGTCGCTTTGTGCACATTTTTCTTATCATCGGAAGAAAAACATCATGGGAGATAAGAAACAAAGTCAAAAATGAAGTCAATAAGTAAAAAAACACCAGACGAATTAGAGGCAACAAGATTTCAAAATGCTAAGTGAATGTGGAATCTTCATGAATAAAGAAGAGGCTCATCTTCAACCCCTACTATTGTAAGCAATAAGGAACTAGGTAATGTTTCTACTGTCAATGTTGAAGATGAATTAAATACTTGTGATGAAGATGTTTTTACCATCAATGTTGAAGAATAATTAAATACTCGTGATGTAGCTGATGTTGAAATTGAAGGAGACAATGAAAATGTGAATCGGAAATTCAGGTTGAAACTATAGACAAATAAAATTTGACAAAAACACCTCCTAGGATTTTACGTAAGAAACCTAATTATTTTATTGAAATTGATGAGAACATTTTGAAACCAATGTCTGACAAACTTTCTAAATGGAAAATTAGAAGAAAAACCACTAAAATTTGGGATAATCATTTTGAAATTTTAAATGATTCCCAAAGATATCATTGTTAGTTAATTTGATGAAATTGATTAAAATGAGACCTACATTAAACACCTTAGGATTGATAAAATTTAATATATGTGGTCAAACCTCTACAATTGTGAAACCCTTCATGATGCATATCACACTATTGGTGTCAAGAGACACACAAGGGATAGTAATATTGTGCATCGTGTACTTGCTACTAGTGTTGTAAGTGAATCAACAAAAAAACATTTGATTAGGCAAACAAGTTGAATGTTGAAAGTTAATCGAAAAACTCTAATGAAAGTAATTGAAAGACGTAATATCCTTCAATCACTCAATAATATAATTTTTGGGCATTTTCTACTAGAGCACCACGTAAGGACAAAGATATATCTGATGCTATAAGAGAAGTTGTAATTTAATTTTGGCATGATAACACTAAAGTTTCACCTAATACAAGAGATGTTGTAAAATGGAGAGTTGGTTCCACGAATAGTGAACCCATCAAAAGAATTTATTAGATATGACTCAAACTCAATTTTTCTCATAAGTTTGAACATGAGCATCTAGAAATTAAAATTAGTCCATGTTTTTGAAATGTTGAAACCATTCTATGTGAAAATCAACCATGCTCGCACCACTTGTTGTAGGCAACATGTTGAATTTGCGATGCATTATGCTAAATTTTTATGTATTCATTTTGATTTTCATTCTAAAACTATGTTATCGAATGTGGTGTTCAAGTTCCACCAATATCTTCTAGGTATTTCATTCCTACGATATTTTGTGAAAGAGAAGTTGGAAAAAAATTATAGTCAGGATTGTTTAGATGGAAGTTGTGGTACGTGCGGCGGATTACCTAAATTGGAAAGTTACATCCATGAGAAAATTAGAGGTGCAATAGGACATAATTTAGTTGAGTTTGATAAATATAAATCAGTACCATACTAGTTGAAAGATGGAAAGGAGTCTAAACGGTGTGAGATAATTACAGAGTATATGCCTATTTTTCAATTTATGAGAAAATTTAAGGATGAAATTATTTATGAGTATGCTAGGCATACACATAGAGCTCGATGGTTGGATGAACAATTCAAGATATGCAAGGACACATTTCCTATTGGTATTATTGTTTTAGTGGTTGATTTTGTACAGAATTACACATTGTAACCACAAATAGAGGTTCAATCGCAATATTACAACTCAGTATAGGTTGTCATTTTTGTGCATATAACATTTATACATTCTCCTGACAGTACAAAGAATGATCAATTTTTTTAAGAGAGTACCACTTTTATATCAGTGATGATCATACTCATTCTATTGAATTTGTGCAAGGGTGTTTCAGCTATTTTATGGAAACTTTTTGATAGGGACATCTACTTCAATCAACATTATATATGGTCGATAATTACATGTTTTAGTTAAGAATGCACAAATGTTTTATTGGATGAGCAGGATGCACATCAAGATAAGTGTGTAACATATTTAGAGTTTCACTAAGGTTGGACATGGAAAGGAGAGCATGATGGTGTAGGGCATGTGTGAAAAGATATCTTGCAAGAGAAGAGTTGAAGTACAAATATGGTGTTTAAGTGAAATATGCAAATAACATAGTGGAATGGTGTATTGAAACCATGGCCCGAGGTTCTCAAGAAAATTCCACAGTTTGCAAAAATATTTTTGGTTGATAAAGGAACAAAAATTTCTAACTACGAGGATTACATGACACTCGTGTAGGGTCCAAAGGATATGCACTCATTTTGTAGCTTAGACACTACTTCGTGGGCCACATGGACAAGAAATTTGGCATGTTTTTGTGCATCTTGTATTGAATTTTCATTGTTGAGTGTGATTCACAAGAATGGGTGGATGGATGGATTTTTAGGCCTCTAAATTCGCTTCTCAGTTATCAACCTCCATAGGCATTACGACTTGTTTCTCCAGATGAAGTTGCAACATCCAAGGAATTTGATGAAATTTTGATTTTGGTGTGATAAGGTAAATGGTTATTTACAATTTTTGTATTGAGTTATGTCCATTGAAATTAATATGTAATTTAAATTTGAGTTGAAACCTTTGTTTTTTTGTAGGACATGTGTTTGTAGTTATTGCAACAAAAGACAATGAAGAAGGAACAAACTATTTCTTATGTCGTTGCATCGAGGAAAGAAATAAGTTGACTTCTCCTATTATAGATGGTGAAGATATTGAGTACCCTACAGGGTCAATGGTAGTTACTGGAACTTGGCTTCAATGGTATCCATTAAAAAATTCCTCTGTTTGGGTGTTTGAAGACTTTGAGACACATAGGAAAATACTCTTATATTCACATCTATTTCTAACGATAAATATTCAGTTGTATAGATATCGAGGAAGGCCTAATAACAAGATTCTTTGGAAGGTTCGAGAGTTAGATCATGAAGCAATCATGTTTACTATTCAAAGTAGATCCAATCTTGATGGTTCATTGGAATGAATTTACATGCTCACGTCTGGTATATATAATTTCTTTGAAGTGTTTAAATTTTTCAACTAGATCATTCAAGTTCATATATTTTATTAAATTTGTGTATTTTGTATATATCTAGTATATGGTTTTGATTCAACTTAAATTTATTTGACTAACACTTTTATGCAGGTTAGTGGTGCCATAAAAGCTTCCACTTTCACATCCTGATGGTGAACATTGGAATGAATTTACATGAGCTCATCTAGTATATATAATTTCTTTGAATTGTTTAAATTTTTCAGTTCTAGATTCAAGTTCATATATTTTATTAAATTTGTGTATTTTGTATATATCTAGTATGGTTTTGATTCAACTTAAATTTCTTTGACTAACACTTTTATGCAAGTTAGTGGTGCCAGAAAAGCTTCCACCTTCACGTGGTTGGCATTGTTAGTAGAGAATTTTATATTCTCAAAGCTAAGATAAGATTTCATTATTTTACAAGAAAAGAGAAACAACTAACAATGGTTTATGTACCTGTGGAGGGGGTTCTTGGCTCCAGAGGAGGTAGCCTAGAAGCACCGAGAGCATAGGGAACCAAAATGATACCTCCCCAAGTGTTTACAAGGCCATCCCTATACATGTGCACAATCGGTTTGGTGCCACGACCCATCGTTTGCAAAGTATAGCATTTGACAACCTTACACTGGTTCAAATTGCACTATTTTACATGTTTACAAATAATAGAGAAGCGAGAGCACCGATCAAAGATGGAAAAAACTGAGATGGGCTATTATAGAGGGTCCCTACGCCAAGGTGTAGGATCTAATGAGACGTCTCTAGGTGCCACGGAGTTTGAGTAATCACCCATCGAAGTTGAATGGATTTTTGGTCTTAGGGCTCTTAAGGGACTACGCCCGAATGATGTAGCCCAGAAGAAATGACCATGTCGCACACTGAAATGATGCCTCCTCTAGCGTTTACTTGGCCACTCGGACATGTTGGCGTAAGTAGACTAAAAAAGTGGTGGACACGATTATTTATAGTGGTATCCATGTGTGTTGTTTCTCTTTTGTCCCAAATGGGCAACAAGATAACAAAGGTATATACCAAGTGATGATGAAACAAACCAAGCATAACTTCGGCTGAGTTTTTCCTTTTCTTAAGACAACTAGAAAACTAGGAAAAATGGCACATCGTAGGTCTTGTGATGAATAACACTTAGCTTCAACTTAAGTGGAATCTTACCTTGTTCGAATAACAAGGTTTTGACTCCAAGCAATTTGTCACTTCGTGAGAGCTCTATAAAACATGATGGCTTGATACGGAAAAGTGGGCTCCAAGAAGAAATGCATTTCCTAGGTGGTTCTCTCAACTAGGTACCATAAACACCCTCTGCGAGCTCGATTTACCAAGAATGGAGCCTAGTATCTCGGATTTAATTTACCCCCTTCAAATATGATGAGCAATGAATGTGTTCACACATATCTTTCACTAGGGTTGCAATGGAGAATGTTTTGGTGCTAACTCACAAAATGTATAACTAGTAAAGTGGGTAACTGGAGCACTTCCCATTTCATCCACAAGGTTCCCTTATCCTTTTTAAAAACTATAAATAGACCCTTATCCAAACTTACAAATCAAGTGTTTTGAATATGGTGTATTTTTTATTCCTTTATGCTTAATGTGCTTTTGTTGTTACACACCTTTTGGAAACCTACAAGAAATGAGTTAGCCTTCGTTTAAAATTTGATTCTTTCGCATGCGATATTTGGTCCTTCAAACAAAAAATTAGTAATTTTCCAAGTGATCAAATCATCATATAAAGGAGATAGAACATCATTGTTGATTTCCCAAATCATCCCAAGAAGAAAGGAAAGAGTATACACAACAAAATACCTCACTAATCTTGTGAAAATGGAAAACACTCAATCAAATTGTGAAAAGTAAGTTCTTTTTAACCAAATTTGAAGTTATTTCCTTAGAAAACTTAATTGAAGTGTTTTGAAATCATAAAGAAGGTATTAAGAATTTTTATTCCCAAGATCACTTTGAAGGTGTGAGGAAGAGCATACACGTTTCAAAACCTTACAAGTAACAATGCAACATTCATCAAATCAAATAAGTAAAGTTAGCACAAAACTACAATATTATCAAAGTAACATGCAAAACCACTAGTTAGTATTAAAAAAACCATGTAAATTTTAGAAAACTCCAAAGCATCAATCCCTAAAAGTGTTAAAACAAAGATTTATTTTAAACATCAACGCCTGCACACCATTAATGACATGTGCACGCTCTTAGCAGAATGTGCGTGCCTAAAATGACAAGTTCGCATCTCTATGCAAAACATAGTTAACAATTACCTGCATGAGCGAGTAATGACACTTACACGCATTCTTTTAAGCATGTGTGCACCTCAAAAAACATATGCACATACAGGGTAAAAAGTTGAGTTGACACAAATTTAATAAACACCCACGCATTTCGAGAGATATATGTGCGTGCGTGTAAGCATGTGCACGTTGTTCATGACATATGCACGTCTCTATTTTAAATCTTTGATAGGGGTTCAAAAATACAAGGTAACATGTGCGTGGCTAGGGAGACGTGTGTGCATCCTTGTGAACGTATGCATGATTTTTCAAACATGTGCACGCATTTTTCACGTGTGCGTACCCCTCTAAAACACTTGCGTGTGTAGGCCTAAATACCAAAAAAGACAAGAAACATAAATCTAAAACTATAAACAGTTAGATTCTTGCTTTTAATTCAACTTCTAACATAAACCCAATAAATATGCATGCAAAAGGAAGATTTACTACTTTTAAGATTATCAAAAGCTTGAAACTACACTAGTTAACCTTCAAAATGCATGAAAATGGTTAGAACTTGAAGTAAAAAGCTTGAAAAACAACTTCTAGAGACCATGGAGTAAGGTCCCACCGGGCGTGCCATATGTGAACATGTATAAATTAGAAAAGCTATAGAAATGAGGCTAGAACACTAAAGAAACCTCAAAGCTTTACCAACTCAACTATGAACCATCAAGATAAGAGATAAACAAGAGCTACTCCTATGCATGCATTATAACTTTGAAAAAACATCAAACTAACATGTATATACTACTCTCTACTCTTTGAATGCTACAAAACATGAACCTATGAAGATCCTAGCAATCAAATTTGATTGTTTGATGCTCAAGGGTTTGAGAGTGAAGGCTCACCATTAATGGCTACAAGACCATATGGTTCCCCTCATTTACTCAAGCTTGAGTTGGAATATGCAATGGAAGATAATAACTCAATAACAATGGAAGAAATACTCAAATCCTATTTTCCTATAGTTTATGTTAGAGGAGGAGAAGTGTTCTTAGAAATGATGAGGAGGAGGGGTCTATTTATAGTTTTCCAATTCCAAGAATGGAATGATTTTGGTGCATGTGGGACAAAAGGTAAGTCCAAAAGCACTTTTAGCAAGTCAAAGCAAGATTTGACTAGGTTTAGAGGTTAATTAATCTTGTGGATTAATTAGGGGTCCTAAGTAGGCTTAGGAAGCTTTTTGGGAGCATTTGGAGGAGGTTTTGATAGATTTTGGAAGCATTGGAAGCAAGAGTTAGCTAATAAGAAGATTTATTAGTCAATTGCAAGAAAAGAGGTTTAATCAACGTATAATGGTCAATTTAAAGGGAATTGAAGGGAAAAAGAGCCTAATTGATGAAGTGTCATCAATTTGTAGGGAATAAAATAGTTAGTGCAATGTTAGGAATAATATTGCTTTGATCAAATAATAGGTGTCTACACTTTGTATGTTGTTTTCATAACGTGTTTAATTTGTTTTAAGTTTATTTTCCATATGATGGCCGACCTAGATGTAGTAGGTGCTTCCATGTATAAAAGCAAGTTGTAATGTCTAGTTGTCCCAATTGAGAGGGTTAGAGAAAGTGCGAGCTAGAGGGGAGCTTGTGGAGGTGTAATAGGTCTTTGTGAATAAAGAGAGGGAAAAAGATGATGTCAACTATTCCAAAGAGTGTGGAGAGGTTGGTGAAATAGGTCGATGACCTAATCAACTTGAAGGAATAAGTTCTTGAGAAAGGAAAGCTAGAATGTACTTTTGAGGCAGATAGAGAGAAGGAGAGCTTCATAGTGTCATCATCATTTATCGAGGAAACATTCCAAATGTGATAAAAAATCAGTTGGCTTTAGTTGGTGACGAGTTATCTAGGGGTTGGTACTCTTTATAGGGTTTGTGCTATACTAAATCTAGGGGTTGGGCTCCTTATGGGGTTGGTGCCTCACTAAACCTAGTGGTTTGCATTCCTTATTGGGTTGGTGCTCAACTAAATTAGAATCATTTCTATAAAAAGCTTTGTTTTAGTGGGTTTTCTTCCCCTTGAGGATTTCCGCTATATATGGTGTTCATGTGCTTTGATGTGTTCTCATTTGCTCTTCTATGGTTATGTTTCTTAATGCATGCACACTTAAATGGTTATGTTTAATGGAATGGTTGATGTATGTAACCATTTAAAGTGATTGAAATTTTATTTCCCATTGATTAACCCCTAGTGGTTGTGCTTCCAATAGGTCTATATGGAAGCTAACATGGATTCTAGACGAACATTGCACATCTTTCAATTATGAGTCTCATGACCATTGGAAGTGGTTTGTGGGCCTTGAACATGTTTAGTCCCGAATCTATCCATGTGTTACAAAATTGTCCTTTCCTTGCCTAATGCTCATAATTTCAAATGGGTAACTTGTTCTAGTTGGGTTAAGAATTCAATTTTTGGTTGGTTGAGAGGTAAAACTAATGAAAGGTCACCTTTTAAGGAAAAACACCATAATTCATTCAATCTATCTAGGAATCATCTCAACATAGCCTCATCACTTGAGAAATTATATATGTAGTCACAAAATCATGCACTTTAGACATTATTTATCCTAGTCTCATATTACTATTTAGAAGGTTCTTGAGTGAAGAAAGTACTAATTAACCCCATCCTTTGGCCATATTGTTTATTTTATTTCATCATTACCACCTCTTGCGCCCATATGCCCATTTAGATTCTGTCATCCCACATTATTTTAGCCTCGATTGGGGCGCCCAGATTAGTCTTGGGTGCCCTGGTCCCACCATGGGCGTCCCATACCTTTTTGTAATTTCTTGCCACTTTTTGGGCCTCTTCTAGTTGTTTGACATCTTTATCTTTCTTGTGGTCAGCCTTTTAAGGGTTAATTATGAAATTAGATGAAGAGAAACCTATCAAAATAAACTTATGGGACCATAATGAGGGACGTAGCATCACTTACTACTATCACTCACCTAGATTTGCATCCAACTATTGCATTTGCATCCACATAACTCCATCATCAAGGCACAAACTAGGCATTTGCATCACACTTCATAGGGGGAGAGATTATATTCTATTTCATACATACATTCTATTACATTTTCTACATTTAGCTATTGCTCACTACTTCACAAAGTGTGACTGGCACAAGAGCACGTATGTCACGACATGCACACACTCACTAGAACTACATCTGGGTCTGAAATATAGTGCAATGCTCAGTTAGTAAGCCCACTATTGTGGCAGTGAGGTCATTCGACCCATTCATTTGCATCTTTCATTTTTTAGGGTTTTGATACTTTTTTGGTCTTTTTTAGGTATTTTCATCATCTTTGTTATTGGTGACATACGACTCACAAAATGAATTTAATGCGACATACAACAAAGGTTCTAGATCATCTCCTAGCCCCTCGTGAAGATCAGATTCAGATCTTTTACATAGACTAGGGCACCTAGCTTGCAGACCAGAGCACATGCAGCGCCCTAGTCCCTCTCTAAGTGCTCCACTCCCTTTCTAGCACTCCAAATCCAGCCTAGATCCTCTAGCTCCATCCTTTTCGAGACTTCTACACACTTGTTCATGCTTCCCGATTTTTCTAGTCATCTCTGTGACATTGTATAACATGCATTTGTTATTCAGATGAGTTCTTCCCTCTTCTCTCTTGTATATCGTGGGTTAGCATTTCCTTTACGCATACTTAATTAGATCATTTACATATTGTCTTTATTACATTTATTTATTTCATTTACATCTCTTCATAGCTTATATTAACTATCCCCCACTACTACATATAACTAGTCAATTTTAGTTAATCAATATACAAAGAGAAAATATTATCACCAAATCACAACACCCTATGGTTTGTAAAAGTGTGTGTGCTTGAGCTCATGGTGTGATTGGATAACATGGGTACTATCTCCAAGTTGTGGGACTTGTTACTTGAGATAGACCTCCAGAGAAAGCTGGTTCTTGCTCCTAAACTACCTACCAATATCTACTCTAATGAACGCAAAACTATCTAATCCTAATCTAGCTTTCCAAGGAACTAGGGAGAGAGAATGCAACAAATCCTACACTAAAGCGGTGATACACTAGAAAAGGAGAGTGAGAATAGTCTTCTAATGTGTGAAAAGTAGGAGCAAAAATGCATACTAGAAGGGGTGATAATAGTTCTCCACAATCTAGCAACTGCATTCACAACAATATTTCATGCACACACAATGATAATGAATCCCTACAACAACATAAGATAGACACAATATATATGCAATGAGATTGAAGGGGCAAGAGGAATGCAAACAAACACAACAGGGGAAGATACATCCACAAACTTGCATCTATTGCTTCATAAGTATGCACAATCCAATCTATTACAAGATAAGGGCCTGGATCACCATGCAAAGATTCCACTACAAGGGCCTGCAGTGCATTGGCTTCACAAAAAAATTGACAGAGTTTTGCTACACAAAACTATCCCCCTAACAATGAGCCCAACACTCCAATTTATAGAAATTTGAGAAGAGAGAGAGAGGGAAAATGAAAATCCCGAAATATGTCCTTCAACCACTTGTAAGAGGTAGTAAATGAAGTGAAATGATGGTATGTTTCTTGTAAAAGGCCCCCATACTATCCCATAACTTGCAGCAGTGAGAAATGTCAGCCCATGCTTCATTGAATGCATCCCAACTACCAAATAAAACACTGTTATGAACCTAGCCACGTTTTCTATAAAATCACCATTGATTCCTCATCAAATTCTATATTTCTTTATTGTTGTGCGTTGGGTTCAAAACCATGATTCTAATTGTACCAATTTTGTGCGATTTCATCAAGAAATGCAAAAGTTATGGCCTTCTAAGTGCAGGCAGCTATTTGGGGTCTACCAGGCATTTCTGTCATTTAACAGGACTGTGCATTTGATTTATCAGATCTAGATATGTTTCCTCAATTTAAACATATCTACCCTCATTAAAGTTAAGAAATCTAGTTTTGGTGGCATAGAGGACGTCGTGCTCATTCTGAAAAGTCAAATTTTGTGAAAAATGGAGCTCGGGGTCAAAAGTTATGGCCATTTGAAGTTCAGGGTCTGATTTGCATTGTTTTCCTTTGCATGCGGACATTTCGGCTATATTGGGTTCTTGTGTCCCAACTATCTCGAAAAAAATCTCCGCTCCACCCACAAGCTTCTTTTCGCGACATTTTCAAAAAATAAAGCTTTCGACAAACTCATGTCTCGCTTGTATTGTCGTTGACTCGGGCCGTGTGGGCCATTGATCGCTACTTCACACGCATTGCTTTGTGATCGGCTATTTCGGCTCTGCAGTCTACCATGTACTTGTGTTCCTGTGTCTCTCGCGACCACGTGAGGACAAAAATATTTGATTTCTCCGATTTGAACTACCTGCGGCCATTTTGGCGATGCGCGTCCTAGATGTCCCTATGTCCCATGCAGATCGTTTGGGACACATTTTTTTGATTTCACCCTCAACAAAGGAATGCGGCCATTTCAGATTTTCGGGTCCCAACTATCCCATGCATACTTGTGCAGTGTGAGACAAAAAATTCCGCTTTTTCCGGACTACACTAAAAAAGGCCATTTTTTGGGATTTTTTCAACTTTTTTCTAACTTCTTGGTTTTTTCCTCGATAGGGAAGTTAGAGAAAAGTCAAAGGGACCCCAAGACCTCGATTTTTGGGCCTCGAACCAATTCTTCCTACTCAAGCCCTGAAGAAATTATGCAACTTATCCTAATTACCTCGAGGGGTGAATTTGGGATAATAGGAAAATCTTCCGAGAGTAGTCATAAGTCAACCAAGAGAGAAATTTGAAGGATACAAAGGTCAAAATTCATGCTTTCAAGTGCAAAATTCAAATCAAGGGTTTCATTCAAGTATATTTATTTCTAAATTGCTAGTTGCATCTCATCATAGGACATTGGAAGTCCTATGTGGGTTCAAGGCCACTTCGGTGTATTGTTATGTAACAAACTCTTAATCATCGAGGGTGGTTGAGGCCAATCCATCGAAAATGCTAACCCCTTTTTAAGGTTTCTCATCTTGAAGGCAAGCCAAACTAGTGTTTGAGAAAAAGAAGACAATTCAAATTATATTGTATAGTCACCACAACTTTGAAGTTCCATAAACCATAATATAAATACATCTAAGAGAACTTGTACCATAAGTTTCAACTTCGTGCAATCACTCTTAGGTGGGTCGTGGTTACCAGATAGTTTAGACCTAATATAGTTTGCCACATATGGGTTCGATCCCAAATCTAGCTATCCTTTTCAAACCTTTCATGCACTCACTAATATTGTCTAATTTTGCCTAAGCATATCGACAATTATCTCACACCATATGTTTGACATTGGAGCATAATATCTCATCATTTGTTAGCTTAGATGTCGAGTTCATTATATTTCTATGTTTATTTGATACTTTTCTATTCTTAGAGTGATTGATAATCACAAATTTTTATCATGAACTTCATTCAAATCATAATAAGACTGCCCTTTATTAGTCTAATTAATATTTCAAATGTATTCTTTAATAAAATAGTTATAATAATTTTATGTGTTAGAATAAGTAACATGACCAAGGTTTGGAAGAGGGAGAGAGGTGAAAGACTTACTCCCAAAAGTGCAACTACATAATTTTGGGAAAAACAACTAAAAATGAAAGAGAGAGAAGAAATATAACCCCAAAAAAATAAAAAGTTCTCTTTAACAATAAAGTAAACAAACAAATAATCAAATAATCAATAACAAACACACACAAATATCCTAGAATAATACAATTTAACCGCTCAAAATCACAAATATCCTTAAAATATACGATTTAACCACTCACAAAACCATTATTAGAATGTGTATAGTTCCCTTCTCCATCAATCTATATATTCGTTAAAAAGCA
The DNA here is from genome assembly GCA_018340775.1 of Taxus wallichiana var. yunnanensis. Classification (NCBI taxonomy): domain Eukaryota; kingdom Viridiplantae; phylum Streptophyta; class Pinopsida; order Cupressales; family Taxaceae; genus Taxus; species Taxus wallichiana. The sequence goes on from CM031241.1 coordinate 62,273,616, forward strand.
GAGAGGTGCTTGTGAAGTGAGAAACAAAGAAAATGTGTCTTGTGGAGGTCCCATATAAAAAGTGGCTGCAACAACGTTTTCATGGATGCTTTTAACACAGAAAGACTTTCGTTTATACGGACCACCCACTCTGAACCAGAGGACCCACAGCATGAGGATCACCCTTATCCACAAGGAAGATGTAGCAATCCATGTATAGTTTTAAAGGAGATTGGACGTGGGTTCCAACATCCACCTACTAAAATTAATCTTGACCATGCTCGAACATAGCTATCAGACCTCGGTCTCATCATTCATGCCGCGGAACCGACGAAACAAAGTCCCCACACTATCTGAATGGATCACGTTCTGTGCACCATCTCCATCTTTTTAAAATAATTTGATTTGACGTACGCATATGGATGCACTTTACCGAACCCACTTATTAAACCCAGAGATGCAATGGAGACGATGAAGGCATTGGCATTGAAAGAGGGAGGATATCTGATGGATGCAGCTGTGGAGAGGGAGGGGAAGTATGAAGAAGAAACCAGGAGCAGAATAAAACCAGGGGCGCATATGTTTCAGGTGCCGCTGCATTATCCAAGATTCACCAAGACTGACTACGAAGTTATGGAAGAGAGCAAACTGGATAGACTGCTTGAAGAATATGGACTTCCTGTCATGGGCGATGTTGCATGCAAGAGAAAGTATGCCATTGGGGCTTTCCTCTGGCTCGATAAGCTTCGTTAGCCCTAAATTATGTTAATCTCATGCATCTACTGTGTTTAATCTTTTTTCGCAGTGCTGTAATAGTTTCTTCAAACTATGTTTTTTTGTGTTGACGTGTTCTCATTTTCTCTTCTATGGTTATGTTTCTTAATGCATGCACACTTAAATGGTTAAGTTGAATTGAATGGTTGATGTATGTAAATCTTTAAAGTGATTGAAAGTTTTATTTACCACTGATTAACTCCCCTAGTGGTTGTGCTTCCAATAGGTCTATATGGAAGCTAACATGGATTTTAGACAAACATTGCACATCTTTCAATTATGAGTCTCATGACCATTGGAAGTGGGTTTGTGGGCCCTGGACATGTTCAGTCCTAAATATATCCATGTGTTACAAAATTTTCCTTTCCTTGCCTAACACTCATAATTTCAAATGGGTAACTTGTTCTAGTTGGGTTAAACATTCAATTTTTGGTTGGTTGAGCGGTAAAACTAATGAAAGGTCACCTTGTTAAGGAAAGACACCATAATTCGTTCAATCTATCTAGGAATCATCTCAACATAGCCTCATCACTTGAAGACATTATATATGTAGTTACAAAATCATGCACTTTAGACATTATTTATCTTGGTCTCATATTACTATTTAGAAGGTTCTTGAGTGAAGAAAGTACTAATTAACTCCCATCCTTTGGCCATATTGTTTTATTTTATTTCATTATTACCAACCTCTTGTGCCCATATGTCCATTTAGATTATGTTATCCCACGTTATTTTAGCCTCGACTAGGCGCCCGTGATTAGTACACAGGGCACCCCGGTCCTTTTGTTATTTCCCGCCACTTTTTGGGCCTCTTCTAGCTATTTGACATCTTTATCTTTCTTGTGGTTGGCCTTTTCAGGGTTAATTACGAAATTAGAGGAAGAGAACCCTATCAAAATAAAGTTATGATACCATAATGAGGGACCTAGCATCACTTACTACTATCACTCACCTAGATTTGTATCCAACTATTGCATTTGCATCCACATAGCTCCATCATCAAGGCACAAGCTAGGACATCTACATCACACTTCATAGGGGAGGGATTATATTCTATTTCATGCACACATTCTATTACATTTTCTATATTTAGCTATTGCTCACTACTTCACAAAGTGCGACTGACACAAGAGCACCTATGGCACAACATGCACACACTCACCAAAACTACATCCAGTCCGAAATATAGTGCAACACTCAATTAGTAAGCCCACTCATTTCGGCACCCATTCACCCATTCATTTGCATCTTTCATTTTTAGGGTTTTGATGCTTCTTTTGGTCTTTTGTAGTTATTTTCATCATCTTGGGTTATTGGCGACATATGACACACGAAATGAATTTAATGTGACATACAACTAATTTTCTAGATCATCTCCTAGCAATGTGAAGATCAGATTCAAAGCTTTTGCACAGACTAGGGTGCGCTTAGATTGCAGACGGAGCACCCACAGCGCCCGGCCTGCTCCAAGTGCTCCACTCCCTCTCGAAGTGCTCCAGTCCAGCTAGATCCTCCAGCTCCATCCTTTTCGAGACTTCTACACAATCATTCCTACTTCTAATTTTCTAGTCACCTCTGTGACACTGTCTGACATGCATCTATTATTCAGCTGAGTTTTTCCCTCTTCTCTCTTGCACATTAGGGTTAGCATTTCCTTTTTGTATAGTTACTTAGATCATTTACATATTGTCTTTACTACATTTATTTATTTCATTTACATCAATTCATAGCTTAGACTAACTATCCCCACTACTACATATAGCTAGTCAATTTTAGTTAATCAATATACAAAGAGGAAAATCTTCCGAGAGTAGTCCTAAGTCAACCAAGAGGAGAAATTTGAAGGATACAAAGGTCAAAATTCATGCTTTCAAGTGCAAAAATCAAATCAAGGGTTTCATTCAATTACATTTTTTTAAATTGCTAGTTGCATCTCATCATAGGACGTTGGAAGTCCTATGTGGGTTCAAGGCCACTTCGGTGTATTGTTATGTAACAAACTCTTAATCATCGAAGGGTGGTTGAGGCCAATCCATCGAAAATGCTAACCCCTTTTAAGGTTTCTCATCTTCAAGACAAGCCAAACTAGTGTTTGAGAAAAAGAATACAATTCAACTATATTGTATAGTCACCACAACTTTCAAGTTCCATAAACCATAATATAAATACATCTAAGAGAACTTGTACCATAAGTTACAGGTTCGTGCAATCACTCTTAGGTGGGTTCGTGGCTGCTAGATAGGTTTAGACCAAATATAATTTGCCACATATGGGTTCGATCCCAAACCTAGCTATCATTTTCGAACCTTTCATGCACTCACTAATTTTGCCTAAGCATATCGACAATTGTCTGTACACCTCATGTTCGATATTGGAGCATAATAGCTCATCATTTGTTAGCTTGGATGTCGAGTTCATTATATTTCTATGTCTATTTGATGCTTTTCTATTTTTAAGGTGATTGATAACTGTCAAATTTTAATCATGAATTTCATTCAAATTATAGTAAGACTACCTTTTATTAGTCTAAATTAATATTTCAAATGTATTCTTTAATAAAATCGTTATAATAATTTTATGTATTAGAATAAATAACATGACCAAGGTTTGGAAGAGGGAGAAAGGTGAAACTATATAATTTTAAGAAAAACAACTAAAAATGAAAGAGAGAAAGATAAAGAAATATAACAAAAAAAAGTGTCGATAACAATAAAGTAAACAAACAAATAATCAATAACAAACACACACAAATTTCCTAGAATAATACAATTTAACAGCTCATAAAACCACAAATATCCTTAAAATATACGATTTAACCACCCACAAAACCATGATGAGTGTGTATAGTTCCCTTCTCCATCAATCTATATATTCATTAAAAAAGCAGAGAGGAACTTGTGAAGTGAGAAACAAAGAAAATGTGTCTAGCGGAGGTCCCATATAAAAAGTTGGCTGTAACAACGTTTTCATGAATGCTTTTAACACAGAAAGACTTTAGTTTATACAGACCAGTGACCACCCAGTGACCCACCCTGAACCAGAGGACCCACAGCATGAGGATCACCCTCATCCAGAAGGAAGACGTAGCAATCCATGTATTGTTTTAAAGGAGATTGGACGTGGGTTCCAACATCCACCTACTAAAATTAATCTTGACCATGCTCGAACATAGCTATCAGACCTCGGTCTCATCATTCATGCCGCGGAACCGACGAAACAAAGTCCCCACACTATCTGAATGGATCACGTTCTGTGCACCATCTCCATCTTTTTAAAATAATTTGATTTGACGTATGCATATGGATGCACTTTACCTAACCCACTTATTAAACCCAGAGATGCAATGGCGACGATGAAGGCATTGGCATTGAAAGAGGGAGGATATCTGATGGATGCAGCTGTGGAGAGGGAGAGTAAGTATGAAGAAGAATCCAGGAGCAGAATAAAACCAGGGGCGCATATGTTTCAGGTGCCGCTGCATTATCCAAGATTCACCAAGACTGACTACGAAGTTATGGAAGAGAGCAAACTGGATAGACTGCTTGAAGAATATGGACTTCCTGTCATGGGCGATGTTGCATGCAAGAGAAAGTATGCCATTGGGGCTTTCCTCTGGCTCGATAAGCTTCGTTAGCCCTAAATTATGTTAATCTCATGCATCTACTGTGTTTAATCTTTTTCTGCAGTGCTGTAATAGTTTCTTCAAACTATGTTTTTTCGTTTCTGGGCTTGACTTTACCATGAAATACCGAGTAGCAAGTGTTTGTAATAACTGTGTTTCTCCATGGCTTCTATCTCTTTTACCTTGCTCAATAGTTTATTTCGTTTTCATGGTGGTAACGAAGATTATAGGCTTCTAATTGATCCCAGATCACAAAATTTAATGGTGTTGTATGTCTAACAAGTTTAAACCTCCATTGAGAAAGGTTAAAATTTGTAAGTTCCTTGACTATGTTGGTGATTAAATTGTTGATTGCATAAACATATTGACAATTTGTTAACTTGATGATTCTTTAAAGATATTGCTGATTTACGTCACTGGATCCTGTGGAATGTGCCACTATACATAAAGAAGCCATATTTTGCTTGTGTGCTGAGACTTTAAAGATATTGCTGATTTACATCACTGGATCTTGTGGAATGTGCCACTATACATAAAGAAGCCATATTTTGCTTGTGTGACGAGACTTTAAAGATAATGCTGATTTACGCATTGGATCCTCGCCGAATGTGCCACTATACATAAAGAAGCCATATTTTGCTTGTAAGTTCCTTGACTATGTTGGTGATTAAATTGTTGATTGCATAAACATATTGACAATTTGTTAACTTGATGATTCTTTAAAGATATTGCTGATTTACGTCCACCGGATCCCATGTGGAATGTGCCACTATACATAAAGAAGTCATATTTTACTTGGTTGGTAGAGAGATAGACCCCACCAATTTATGAATGTCGATTAAAATCACCACAAAACTACACATAAATGTGGATTGCTGATTCACGTCACCACATTTGTATGTGGACTCTGTCTAATGTGCCTACTTTATTAGCTCTTCCACTCGCTACTATGAAACTAGCTTCAAGATAGAAATCACTATTTTACAAAAAACAATGTAGTAGCTCTTATAAAGACTTTTAGAAGTGGTTCTATATTAATTTTCTTTAAGTGCAAAAATAAAATGAAGAATCCTTCTTCAAGTGGATGCCCAAGGCCAAAAGATTGAAATAACAAGTCATTGCCGCAGCATAAGTAGGGGGATTTGTTGTGGAACAAAACAATAAATTTGCAAATGTCGAAAGCTACATTAAAGTTCATTGGGTTGAGTTAAAGTTATATTTTTGAAAGGGCAAGGAGAGAACATACATGCTCTTTACATTAAGGCTACTTGATCCTCTCAAATAAAGTGTTAACATGTTCCTAGTCAATTTTTTGAACATGTCAATGATTAGTTTGTTGACGTTTATCATTGATTGCCCGAACATGTCATTGATTAACTTATCGATTGCATTAACATGTTGATGATATATTAACATGGTGATTACTAAACATGTTAGCAATTTATGGCACCACATGCAAAAGTGCGTGGATTACCAACATATCTATAAATTACATCGCAAATTTGAACATATCAACAATTTATATCATTACAAGCAGAGCGTGGACACTATCGGACTATATAAACTCTTCTACTTATGTTATGCACCCATATGCCTCTCCACTCTATATTCTTCCTCGTCTCGGCCCCCTATCTATATCTAGTTTATCTAGATATGAGACCCACAACCCAGAGATAGATAAATAGGGCAAGGGGGCCACTTTGACCATCCGACTAATGGTGTTGGTTGTCAATACTCAATCTTGCTACTCTTAGACTGATTTTTAAGATAAATAATCGTGTTTTAGGAAAGCATGGAATAACCCTATTTATTTTTTTGCACTTGATTTATGTTTAACATATGATTTTTTCCCATGCTTGAAATTGAAAATTCACTCACTATATGGGCAAAGGGAGGAGACGATAGGTGATGCGATGTTGAGAGAATTTTTTTACAATTTTTTTTACAATTTTTTTTTACAATTTTTTTACAATCCTTTCTATATTAATTTTCCCAAGTTTATCATCCATTTAATATAAATAGATACACAATTTTGGGTTTGGAAATAAAATGGCGAATCCTTCTTGAAGGTCAAAAGATACAAGATCACTCTCTTCGCATAAGTAGGCGAAGTAGTTGGTGGAGGAAAATCAAATCCCCACATGGGAGTCACTTTCTTCGAATAAATTCAAAGACCTAGGTAATCCAAAACTTCCCTCAAACACACGTAAAAGGAAAGATACAATGTATATACTTTAAACGCTTACGTAAATATGGAACGAGGACCGGTGGTATATATATGGAAACTGACAAGGATATCAATGTCAAAAAAACCATTTTGAATTTTTACTATATTTTAAATATTAATAATTTTGTTATTTTTTAATATATTTTTTATTGAATGATTATAAATCTGCTGCTGCGAGTTGGAGGGTGTTGCAGGCACTGTTTGTAGACTGCCCGAAGAAATTCATCCACCTCACGCCATTTTGTAAGAATACGCCATGGAGCTATTGTTTCGTAGGTGTTTTTAGTTTTGGTGTGAAAACAAATATTCTTACAAGAATTGCTTAAAACAAGACAATTTCTAGTTGCGTTTTGCAGAAGAGAAAAGAAAAGCATGTCACAAGTAGCTTGCTTAAGGTTTATTGTCAAATCTTATCATCAATAGTTTTGTTATGTCAACAAATATTTATTTGATTTTCAGATGTGCAACTGGACACTTATTTTTCTCTATGAATATGTTATATTTGGTTTGTGAGCCTCTGTTTTGCAATCGACTGCTGCCTGTAGGGCACTGGAATTGTTTGTTTCATGTTCGTGCTTCAATATTTGGTAGATTGTAGGTGAAAGCATCTGGTTACAGTCTGTGTACAAGGTGCGTACGAGGTTTGAAAAGAACAATACTTATATTTGAAGATAGTAAATACTATTATTTGCAGTGCTTATAATAGTGCAAAGTCTATTTTTTTGAACTTTCAATGGGTATACTTCAACTTTTGGAAACGGTGATTTTAGGTTGAACTTTGAAATAGATATGGGTTTGTTGCGTTTTTTGTTTTGTTTTTGGTAGTTTCGATTGTAACAAGTGTTTATCTCTCACTAGTTAAAAAAAAACAGGAACACCCATCAAAGCTAAATTCTATATTTCATTGATTTATGTAGTTCTAGGAAAATAATCACTTTTTTCCTTTTAAGTTTCTTAAAGGATTTTAACTTTCAGTACATGTTGATGTTTGAATCTTGGAGCCATGTTATACCCACCACACGGGGTTCACTTAGTAAAGTTATGGTATAACATGTTGGTTCAAAGGGTATTAAAGAATACCCCTAATTCTAGTTTTTACCTCTAATTATTCAATTGATAATTACCCCTCCCGTTATATTATTAGAATAAAAATATCCTTATTTTTTCCATGTATCTTACTTACCCATTTTTCCATGACAATTTTATTTACCCCTTTTTATTTCTACCTAATATATTAAACAAAAATATATCATATTTCTCACTCATATTTTTTAGTATGCATTTTCTCTCGAAAGATAGTACCTATTACCAATTGCCTTATAAATGGTAAGTTTTAATTATTTATCAATAGTTCTTTAAATAATTAAGATGGTGAAATAATATCACTTGCGCTTGAAAAACACACTCAATCTTAATTTTCTACCATCTTATTATTTCTTGGTTAAGAATCTCTTAATTAAAAAATTTTATTCAAAAAGAAATTATAATTTAACTTTATGACCACACTCCTCAAACTACAATTTTAAGTTATTTAGTTTTAAAAATTAGGGTTCAAATGTTTTAGTTTTATATTAAAATAAAACCTTTCTTTCTTTTAGCCCACTTCTCAAAACCTACCCCCAATACATAATTGAAAATATTAATAAATTAAACCCTTTCACCCCCTCATATCTACCGATATATTGCCTTTACTTTTATTAATTTTAATTACCTCAATATGAACTCACATGCTAGGATATTGCCTAGCTAATGAACCCCCCGTGACCCATCATAACCCCAAAGAATTTTTATTTATTTATTTAAGTTTCGTGTTATTGTTAGTTTTAGGGCACAAAGTTGACCTTGAGAATGGATTTTATTGCTAGGAGAACAAAGAACACGACATATAGTACACCCCCTTGAAAGATTTGTTTTGCAAGGTGAGATAGTTCTAATTACAAACTTGACAAGATAATGAATTGGATCGATACCTTTTGCTTTTGTATGGATTTACTTGTTGGGAATGGGGTCACACTGGTGGGGTTTGGTGTTGAGGTTACTGTTGGGATTTATATGGGTGATGCAGTTGATAGTAAAAAAAAGGTCATGTAGTTCAGTTAAAATATGTGCCATTTATTTCTTTGTTGCTACCAATTTGTAAGTAGCTTAATAAATCATGTAGGATGACCATTCTTAGGTCTTCAATTTTGGTTTTGTTCTCTACATTGTTTACTTGAATGTACTATTGATTATAAATATATTTACTTATAATAACTAACACAAGGACATAGTAATGTCAAATGCAGAAAGATTGTAATGTTCATGAAATAAACATAATATATGAAAAAGTAAAACTAGTTGCAATATCAACATCGATTTAGAAATGATATCGAACATCTAAAAAACTAATGGCTAAAATTTAATAGCACAACAAATAAGGATTATATCATGGTCAATGAACTAACACGAGTTATCCAAACATGGGTAAACAATAGTCACCAGGAAAGTACAATATAGGGATGAGCATATTATCAATATATGCATATTGATATACATACATACTTTACGTATGTACTATGAATACACATCTTGTCTGAAAGTATATATTTTTCCAAATATAGTAGTAAAAGCCTTCATATTGAAATTTTTGTTTTTAGCTTGGTTGTATTACATGCTTGTATTTTTGAAGGGAGTGGGGCAAATACAACATAGTAGTATTCCAATTGTAGCGAGGCCCAAATCAAAAATTTCATATGAAGGAAGCTCTAAATAGTTTGGGATATTTGTTTGAATTTTTTTGTCTTTGTTTTTTTCCTATTTTTTTTTCAAACATATATCACATATTTTAAAACCCTACGTACCATTTTACTTATGAACATGGCGTCTACATGCAAGTAACGATGCAAATTTTGGATTTAAAACTTGACAACTCTTAAGAGTATAAGCCAATTTTGGGAGCTCTTGTATCTCGAATCCTTAAACTCTTCCAAATAAACCAATTATCCTTTATTTTCAACTTAAGTGAATAAATTGAATCTTAGTACAAATCCATTTTAAAATTCACAAGTTGAATTCAAATCATACACTCAAACTGAATTCTTGAAACCAAATTTGATAAGTGTATTCAGATTCTGTTGTGGGTTATGGATACTAAAATGTTCCTAAAATCTAATTACTAGTTAAGTGTTTGCTTCACCAAATCAATTAGTTAATCCAATTAACTATTTTTTTATCTAATCAAAAGCTTCACAAACTGAAATAAAATCCACACAACAAGATTGTTAACGGAGTTCACCCAAAGGCTACGTCTTCAGATTCTCAAAAGAGAATCGATCTATTAAATGACCAATGAAGTACAATAACCCTTCAATAATGTCTAAACAGATCAAAAACCTACAAATGAGCTGATCAAAGATATTGGAAACTCTACAATTTACCAGAAATTGTTCCCAAAATGATCCATGGCTCCTACAGTGCTTCCACAGTGTGATCCCCTTGCAAATGCGACTAAAAAATGCCTACAAATGAGATTTATAAACACTACATGAAAAAAATTATAGATATGGAAATATTATAAAAATATGAACAACTTCCCTTTTTACTCCATGGCCTAGTTTGACTAGAAGTACTTGGAAAAATCATATCTTTGTCTGCTCCTCATGCCCATTTTATGAAACTACGATGGAAAATCACCTACATAGAAAATATAAAAACTTCATGTAACAAAATTACATTTATGGAAATCTCTCAAAATTTTGAACAACTTTCATATATAACTCGAGATCTGGTTTTGAGTGGAAGTGCCTCAAAAATCAAGTTTTCTGCAAGTAGGTCTATTCTTGCCCTCTCACAGACCTATCACTTGTCTTCTACAAAACCTTGAGCTCCTTTATATCACTTCTCCAAAGGTGGTGGGTTGGTAAGTCTACCTATTCTTTTGGTGCAGTCAAGGGTTCAAATCCCTTTGATTGCATTATCCACTATAAATAGCAAATGGAAATCTTTTATCCTTATATGGGAATCAATCCCATAGTCCACGAGAGATAATTTTATCCAAACCTTTTAATAAGGCTAAACCATCCTATTTTCATGTGGAATAGCTATGCATAGCATTTTTCTACCAAAATTGAGGTCCACGTGCTCAAATGGAGTGGTGCCATGTGTCAGCATGTGATTGGTTCACCTTTTGCCACGTCACTTTTTCCCAAGTTTGACCCAACTTTGACTGACCATATCTTTCGCATACGGACTCGGATTTGGTCCGTTCAAAATGCATCGAAAGATCATGACAAGATCTACACAATAGAAGTGATTTTTTGAGATTCCAAGACAATTAATTTTCTAGTTTGACCAACTTTGACCACACGTTGACCAAACTTTGACCAACTTTGACCAGACGTATCTGGAGCTCAGAGTGTCCATTTTTCACGTTCTTATAGTCGTTGAAAATATCTCTAAAGGATCTACTAATTTTAATGGTTTAGGAAGTTTAGGGAACATTTGACACTAAAATTGATCCCCTGATCACTCCTCCCTATTGAGAAGGCTTTTTGTCCACAAAAAGTTGTGTATCAACCCACAAAACATGTTATCTCTTCCTGCATTACACAAACACATACAAGAACTCAAAATAAATTATAGGTTAATGAAATGCAAATAGTTGATTAGCTAATTACATAACCGATCAGATAATAACACCCAATTAAGCTAGTGTTCAACTAAAACACTGCAACCCTATCAACTCTACACAAATATGAACTATCATACCCCACTTTGTAATGCCATCACAAATAATTGACTAGATAATAACACCCATTCTAATACGGAAAGCTAGTAGTTTCAACTATCACTTTGTGATATGGTCGATTACAAAAAATTACAATTCCATAACACATATCAGTATACCAGACATCTAAACTACCCACAATTAGGCTAGTGCCCACTATCCATCTGAAACTATAACAACATGCAAATATTCACTATCCAGAATAAATTAGACTATCAACGCCCAAAATAGCTATAGTCAAAAAATGAATCCATGAATCTTCCAATTCTATCCATACACTAAACTATAAAAGGATAGATAACAAATTGTATGCTTACCCAAATTGGTGAACTGCCATAATCTAAAAATGATCACCTGGTGCAACTTTGCAAAACTAGTTTGTTAGTGTAATAAATTTACACCCTAATTGTAACCACATCTGATAGTTACAAAAATTAAATTTTCCCAAAATGAGGGTCTTAAAAATTAGTGCAAATAACACATGTGGATACAACAAGTTTGTCTATTTATTACAATATCAAACAGGTGCCCAAATGGGTCTTATAAGCATCCATAAATTTGCACAAATGACAACATTATAAAACTGCACATGTTTCAAAATTAGACATTTTGATGATGCCCATATCCCTACATACTTGTTGTATCAGAAATGGAATTTGTCTACCTTGACCATGAGAAAATAACTTGAGTATTTTAAACTTGTCACTCAATTTCTCTACAGGTGACTTCCATAAAAATTTCAAAGTGAATATATACATAGGAAAAAATCCTTTCAACAAACATCAGAATCCCTATAGCTCTAAAAAATTCTTGCATGTTATCAACAATCAATGTTATGCAAACATAAAACTAAGGAACATTTTACCAACCCTTTTAACAACATTTTCTTGTTCAGGTGGTTTTACTTCCTTAGTACAAATTTGGGTTGCATGAGTTGAATTTAATTTTGTTGGTTTCCTAACAACTTTCCATTGTTGCATTGGATGCATTTTCCAACATTGTACAACATCATGTCCTTTCTTATTACAATGGGTACAAAATTGTATGTCCTTGTTTTTAGGAAACTTACCCAAAATTTTCCTCTGTTTAGGAGAGGTAACCTTTTTTCCTTTTCTCGCCTCATTAGGGTGAGATTGGTCTTTAGCACCTACCTCATCATTCACAAAAGGCATTAACTTCTTTAACATAGTTTTCCTCTTCCAACAATATGTTGTAGAATGATTAGTACCTTCACAAAACATGTAAGGAAAAGCATATTTCTGTCTACCAAAGCTATATTGTTCAAACTGAAAGAGTGTTCTAGAAGTTTTAGGATTCAATTTCCCCTTAGTGTTATTTTTAGTGTAAGTGGGAGGAGGTGGAATTTCATTACCTCATTTACCTATTTTCTTACACCTTTCATTGTTCCTCTTGATGGTGGAATCCTACAATTCTAGAGGCGTAGATCCTTGGTTGTTGGAAGCTTGTCTTCCTTCAGATGCTTTGGAACTTTCTCCAATTTCCATTTTCCCACTAGAATAACCCAAACCTACAAACCGAGGTTGATCCTCTACCTATATGGGGTTAACATCACCTTGTCCATTTTTACCAAGGCCTCTTCATTAAATCCCATCTTAACCATTAGCTTAGACCCAATTCCCTTAGTGTGTTTTTCAAATTCACCCAAAGAAATGTCTGAAACTAAATTAGAGGAAGATTTAATATGTGAACAACTTACAATGCATGTTTCTATCATAGTACCTACATCTACTTTGGAAGGCATTTCCTTCTTTTGTTCACCTTGTTGCATAGCTTTTCCAAGAGGGCATCCTTGGTCCGTATTTCTTCTTGCAACTCTTTGAAAAAACCCATCAACTTCTTGCTCTGTGCAAGCATCTCATTGACATACTCCTCTTTCTTGGTTGTAGAGGATTGTGGTTCATATTTTAACCATACTATTTCCTCTTCTAAGGAATAGAAATTGGCTCTCAAGAAAGAATTTTCTTCCTAGAGTTGATGGTTTATGGCTTCAAGCTCATCTAGTTGCTCTTGTTTGGATGACTTGCCCATGATTCCCTATTTCCTACAAACAACCTGTAACTCCAAAACTGCACACTACAAAAGAAGATTAACAAGCCCAAAATGTTTGCACAACTGAAAACTGAAACCAATACTAAAACTGAAGCCAAATTTTCAAACACAATTAGAAGCTAATCTGAAATCTAACTGCTCTGATACCAAACTTGATCCAAAAATGGTACTTAAATTTTTCAAAAGTACTTAGAAAATTTTCAGATTTAAAACTTGACAACTGATTAAGAGTATTAAGCCAATTTTGGGAGCTCTTGTATCCCAAATCCTTAAACTCTTCCAAATAAACCAATTATCCTTTATTTTCAACTTAAGTGAATAAACTGAATCTTAGTACAAATCCATTTTAAAATTCACAAGTTGAATTCAAATCATACACTCAAACTGAATTCTTGAAACCAAATTTGATAAGTGTATTCAAATTCTGTTGTGGGTTATGGATACTTGAAATGTTCCTAAAATCCAATTACTAGTTAAGTGTTTGCTTCACCAAATCAATTAGTTAATCCAATTAACTATTTTTTTATCTGATCAAAATCTTCACAAACTGAAATAAAATCCACACAACAAGATTGTTAATGGAGTTCACCCAAAGGCTACGTCTCTGGATTCTCGAAAAGAGAATCGATCTATTAAATGACCAATGAAGTACAATAACCCTTCAATAATGTCTAAACATATCAAAACCTGCAAATGAGCTGATCAAAGATATTGGAAACTCTACAATTTACTAGAAACTTGTTCCCAAAATGATCCATGGCTCCTACAATGCTTCCACAGTGTGATCCCCTTGCAAATGTGACTGAAAAATGCCTACAACTGGAGATTTATAAACACTACATGAAAAAAATTATAGATCTAGAAATATTATAAAAATATGAACAACTTCCTTTTTACTCCATGGCCTGGTTCAGACTAGAAGTACTTGGAAAAATCATATCTTTGTCTGCTCCTCATGCCCATTCTGAAACTATGATGGAAAATCACCTACACATGAAAATATACATAACTTCATGTAAAAAATTTACATTTATGGAAATATCTCAAAATTATAAACAACTTTCATATATAACTCAGATCTAGTTTTGAGTGGAAGTGCCTCAAAAATCAGGTTTTCTACAAGTAGGTCTATTATGCCCTCTCACGACACTGTCACTTGTCTTCTACAAAACCCTACGAGCTCCTTTTATATCACTTCTCCAAAGGTGGCGGGTTGGTAAGTCTGCCTATTATTTTTGGCGTGCAGGTCAAGGGTTTGAATCCCTTTGATTGCATTATCCACTATAAATAGCAAATGGAAATCTTTTATCCTTATATGGGAATCAATCCCATAGTCCACGGAGATAATTTTATCCAAACCTTTTAATAAGGCTAAACCATCCTATTTTCATGTGGAATAGCTATGCATAGCATTTTTCTACCAAAATTGGAGGTCCACATGCTCAAATGGAGTGGTGCCACATGTCATCATGTGATTGGTTCACCTTTTGCCACGTCACTTTTTCCCGCAAGTTTGACCCAACTTTGACTGACCATATCTTTCGCATACGGACTTGGATTTGGTCCATTCAAAATGCGTCGAAAAGATCATGAAAATATCTACGCAATAGAAGTGATTTTGTGAGATTACAAGATAATTAATTTTCTAGTTTGACCAACTTTGACCCTTTGGTAAAATGAAGAAATTCTATATCCTTATTTTGATTTTCTTGTAATTTATCAATCTTGATGGGAATTAAAAATATAAGAACCTTTATAAAAATATCTGAATCACAAATGAATTTCAGTCTTCAATCATATGTATATGCACATAGAGAGAGAGAGAGAGAGAGAGAGAGAGAGAGAGAGAGAGAGAGAGAGGGAGAGAGAGAGCATTGACATTACCAAATTATGTGCAAAGTCTCTAAACATGAGTTGAAAAAACGGAACAACCATCAAACCTATATTGTATATTGTCTTCATTTGGGTAGTTGCAGGAAAATGAACACCTTTTCCTTTAAATAAGAAGTTGTATTCCTATTCTTTGTTTTTGTATCTATAAAAATAAAAGAAAAACATTACACTTTTGCGCTAAAAGGAAAATAAACTATATATATATATATATATATATATATATATATATATATATATATATATATATATATATATATAGTCTTTAGTATTGACCCAATCAAAATAATAGGAAAATGGTTTTCCTACCAACAAGTGAAGAGGATGTGAATCAAATTTTTTTTTAGTTTTTAAAATCTGATTTTTATTTTTTTCCAAAATGAATTGAAATACATTGCTTCTGTATTCCATCCTTGATAAATTTTGATAGTTAGCAAAGATATGTTTTATTATCACTAGCACAATGAAAGAAACATAGTTTTTGGAGATTTACATATGCTTATTTTTGGAATGCTTTATTTTGATAATAGAATAATTAGATTACTTCTAATTTTTTAGTTGCTTTTTTCCTTACAAAACAAGCTCGTCAAAGCATGCACTTTTAGCTATGAAAGAGACTAAATACAATTTTAACTTTTTAAATTTCGTTGTCATTATTATTTGCACTCCTTCTTGAGACTTTCCAACTTGGTATGTGGGGGCATATGTATTTGACACTCGCCATGAATCGTTATGTGTTGAGGGGATGGTTCCCTGTGAGGCCACTTCGATACACCCCAAGTTGGGCGTCAAACTCTATGTTGCTGATGTTTTTAAAGCTTCCCGTTGAATAGAAAGGTTGGTTTTAATGCTTTCTTTTATGTTCCTTCATTTTTATGGCATGCACCTCCCACTAACATCAATTATTGTACACAATTCATGTTTTTTCTATTGATGGTTTTCCTTTTTCCTCCTCCTCGAGTCCGAGAGAAATGAAGACTAGGAATACAATTTTTTTCCCTCCAAGTGACATGATGCTGACTACCCCACACTTGCAATGAGAGGATGAGTTTAAAAGGATTCAGTTTGTTGTTAACATTTTGCATTGTAGGAAACCTAGACCGCTGAAGCCAACAATAGTAGAGATGGTCACGAATTGTCTCCAATTTTCAGTCTCATGTGTCGTTTACATTTCTAAATTTCATACGGTTGGGTCACATTATTGAGGATTTGGTTTGGTGTACGATTCCAAAGAAGATGCGTAAAAAAATGAGCCTCCTCACAAGCTGAAAAAGATGGGCATTGCTGTTGAGAAGGGGAAAACTATATAAAAAAACACAAGAAATGTGTGAAGAAAATCACCCATGCAAGCAACAAGAAGTTTGAAAAAAAATAGTTTATGTATTTGTCTCTTTCATTATGTCGATGCACAAAAAAAAATAGTTATAGGTTTGCTACAAACTATACAATTTTTGAGATGTGTGTGCATATATCTTTGTACTTTTGTCTTTTTCTGTCAAAATAAAACTGCTTAAAGAATTAAACTTCATGTTCCTGTTGCGACACTTTCTACTTGTACCTTGGAACTAAATTTAAACTTTCTGAATGTTTATGGATCCCTTCATAGTTATTTTCAAATTTGTTCCTAATAATAATCATTTTTTATTTGCACTCATTTCTAGAAGTCAAGGACTTATAAATAATAATAAAAAAATCCCTTTTATTTTGTATGCAAATTCCTATCTTTTTCCAATGTTTCTTGCTATAGTTCATTCCTTTTGTTGTTATCGAATGGTTATTCTATATGCATTACAAAGTTGAAGTTTCTTCTTGTAAGACGGGTACACCTGTTCGAAAACTATTATCCACAATGCATATAAGTGTGGAAATTTATAGAAAATGGCCCATGTAGATGCAATAGGTAAAGATTCCTGGTGAAATACTTAAATTTGTACTTCTATTTAGGTTAGATTAAAGTAGGCTTGTTGTTTCATCCATAGCTGATTGGATATTTTACTTAACATTTAAATTGATTGGTATCTATTAGAATACTTCTAAATAGAATACAAGAACAAGATTATTTTTATTATTTTGTATTACTTGTATTTCTAACATATTTATAGCCAAGTATTGGGTTTAATCGTAAGATCGTTTCACGATAAAAAGTCACTATGAATGTGTTGGTCCGTCATTTGGATGATTAGTATTTAAATATCTTTATCTGCAATGATTAATAGTTGCTTGCATAAAGTATTGCGAATCAATAGAATATTCATGGTCGATCGATAACGAAGTTTCTCTCGTATTGTAATATTTCATTATTATCGCATTTCTATTTAGTATCGGCTTTCGAGTGTGATTGACCATATTCATTTTAATGCACAACTAGAGGTATAAGTTGTGATATATCTATTTTTTTCCTTTACCTTAAAAGAGAATGTACACTCGTGAAGTGTTGGTTGGCTCTACTTTTCAAAGGATACAATAAAAAAGAAAATGACTTGTAAATAATATGGGTTTTAAGAAATTATGATTGTGATTTCTAAAAAGATCCTATTAATGTTAAAGGAAAAAATATCATTCTACTATTGAAAAGGAGCAATTAATAAGTTGTGTTTTTTCCAAAACCTATGTAGAATGGAAAATGTTGTTTTTAGCATAGTTGTGTCATCTCGAATAAGGAGTTCTAGCGAAAATAAAAAACAAAATTTGGGAATGATGGTGGCGGGGATCATATATCAAAAATATAAATAAAAATATTTTGTTCGATGAAATTTAAGACTTTACCCTTTATTTCAGCAAGTAAACCTATGGTCCCTTTTTGAGTGAAGAAAATTCCTTGAAATGGTTGCTCAATGGCATTAGCTCATTTTAAAGGTCATTATTGCTTGGTAATATTTTTTTATTACTTCAATTATTCAAATTTTACATGTTCGGAATGTAAAGTAGAAACATTGGATGAAATTTTCCTTAAGATCCCTTCAACACCATGTATTTAAAATACTATTGGCTTTCTTTCAATCTAAAAGCATCTTAAATATGAAAACATTTTTAGAAGAAGATTTGTTTATGTTACGTGTTATGGAAACAAAAGGTATTATTTTAACTATAACTATCAATTGGTGTTGTGTTTGGATTATATTGTCTCTCTTTAAGGGTTAAGTTGAATTTCTATTATAATTGTATTCAATGAAATTTACAATTCCATCTTGCCTTTAAATAACATTGTCATTAACTTTATTGCAGATAGCCTTTGTGAACAAGCACACTCTCTTTTTGTCATTCCTTATTCCACAATACATCTACATATGCTTCTTTACATAAAAATTTGTAGGGATAGGAGGAACATCGAGTATTACTATCTATGTACTTATGTTTCTCTTCATAAACATTACTATTTTTTCCTTTTAATTTCTCCTCTTCACTTTAAACATTGAGTGCCCAAATTTAAAATAAACTTTACACTTTACCTCAAATCCATGAGCCTAACTTCGAGTTGTTAATGTGAATCCTTCCCTTTTCTTACATTGTATTATGAAAAACATGATGGGCCTCTATCACTCTTAAATGGAAAACAACTTTTGCTAAGAAACAACGTTCTTGTTTAGCTTTGTTAGAAACTACTAAATAAATGGAAGCACGTAAAATTTTTGTTTGGAAAAATTAAATGTATAACATATCCTTTTATACTTTCCTAACGAAGTTTCTTTCTTTTTTGAAGACAATCAAGAAAATAAAATGGAACATTGTGCCAAATCAATATTATTCCTTGTGTTTTTAAGTCTACTATTATTCTCAGATTTAAGTTTGTGGATACATTATGCAATACCCCCGCATTTTCTATTTCATGGAGATGTCACTTAGAATTGGAGGTATTGCTTGCTTGGTTTAAGGATGCTCGACCCCTCGTCAATTTTTCAATTTTTTGAACTTGTGTCACGTTATCTCTAGCTTAAACAATGGGGTACAACACCATGTAGACCTTTCTGACGGAGAGCACTTTCATATATTCCTATTACCCTCCAAATTTGTGAAACATGTGCTTGCCAAAACATTACAAGAAGGATTGATTGTGCATTTGTGTAAATCCCTTTGATGAATGATAAAACATGAATTATAAGATTGAAATCCCTCTTCAGAAACAATGTATGGATTTTCCCCTTCAAACTTTCTAATTTTATTTTCTACTCCTTATTTGGGTGCAAAACTATTCTTATCATTGACATGATACTATCACTTCCACGCATAGTAAAATTGGTTTCCTCGTTCCATTTACAAACCATGTTGTTCATGGTAAAAAACAAACATGGAAAATTAACTTTTCCATTTTAGCTTCTCAACACTTCATATAAAACTATTTCCTTTGATCCATGACATACATTCCTTGTTATGCAGGTTGTGATTAACATTTGAGACCCGTGAAATAAATCAAAGTAATCCTAAAAAATTGCAAAAGTGAATAAGAGCTACTATGTGATGAATGGTGAGAAGCAATATCAAAAGCAGAGAATTGTGAGATGTAACTATAGTGTATTTTTGAGTAGTAGAAGAATCAATGCACATGTGAATGATGATCAATACCAAGCATATAATCAATAAGAGAATCATCTAAAATTTCCTTAGAGAGATCAAAAGGAGGATCACTAGTAGCCGTATAACATGGTGTAAAATGAGTGAAGGCTATTGATTCTCAACAATATTAATGCCAATGGGAGAATCTTCGAAAAGAGTACGCACATATTGTTGATCATCTAGAAGCTATTGTTTGATATGAGTGGCGTAGGATTATGATTACAATAGAGAGTCATGAGCTCAAGAATGACATGACCTCATCATAGATAGGATTAACACTAAAATGAGACATGATGGATGAATAAGATGAACTATCCTTAGCCATTAGGGTTTGAAATGGATCATAGGGAAAATATTCTAAAGTACGGGTTCACCAAAATGATGAACTAAAATAGTATATTTATATCTATCTAAGTTAATCTAAATAAGCACAACAATGTAATAACTGATATAAATTGAAATACGATGCTAAATATTTTTATTTGATATTTAAATGAAATAAAATAAGAGGGACAAGATACTAACCTGAAAATGACTTACCTCATTGTGTGCCAAGACTAAACATGATGATGTGTGGACATAATAGAAAGTGGTGGTACAACCCAGAAATTGTAGCAGATGAAGATTTAACTAGACTAGTGTGCCCGGAGGAGGACCGGGGTGCCTAAGGGCACTTTGGTCTATAGTATGGGTGCTATGGTCTACAGAAAGCTCAAGATATGAATCTAGAAGTGTCGTTAGATCTTCAAAATGTCTTGATCTTTGTCACACCGAGTGTCGTAGTAACTTCGTTGATGAAACTATAAACCTCCAATGAAGATTCTCTTGCAAAACCACATACAAAGCATCAAACCCCTAAAAATAAAGATGCATATGAAGGGGTCAAATCTGTCCTTAGTAGCCACAAAGGTGGACTTACAACTAAGCATTGCACTACATCTCAGACCCAATGTAGTTCTGTGTGATTTGTGTGTGCAATTTTGTGCCTAGGGTTCCCTAGTGCCAACGACGCAAAGATAGGGGCAATATCTATATGTAAATGCAAAATGGTTGATGAAATAGAATAGACTTCCCTTTCTTATGCAGTGGTATGTGATGCAATGATGCCCAGATGCGAAGACTTTGCCTTAGTAGATAGCTAGCCCTTGGTGATAAATTTTCCATCCATAAGATAGTGAGTATATTATGTTTATATAGAGATCTCTTGCTCAAATTTTGACATTAATGACCTGACATGCCAACTAGTACTTAGGGAATGAGAGAGAAAATGAAAAAGACCAACCTCGAATAAATAAATTAAATCTAAGTGCAACCAGGACCAGGGAACCTAAAATTAAGGACCAAGGTGCCCTGAGGCACTCTAATCCCACCCTAGGCACCCTAGTCAAAGACTAGAAATGAAAATCAAGGAAATTATGACACCTAAGACTCCCTAAGAGATGACCAGAACTATGCAAAAAACTAACGCCTATGCAAGACTAATGACTACGACGACCGACTAATTGACGATAGGACTAGGGGATGGGTCATTAGTGAATACTCTTTATGCAAGATCCATATATAGAAATAACATACTTAGTGGTATAATTATAATAACAAGTGCGTGATTTTGTGACTATAGAAACCACAAGTACAAGTTAGGATCATAGTCTCGAGGTCTTTGGTTCTGATTTTGCTTTGTGGCCCATAGTTCCTATTACCCTAGTTCTGATATTGGTTTGGGAATTAGTTCGTAAGGGATTTGCCTCGCAAGGTGTTCGGGATCCAGAGAAGTTCACTTAAGTATATGTTAGCATCCCAAATGCTTTATCCATGTTCCTTGTGCTTTGTTTTATTCCTTTGCCTTTCTTTTCTTTTCTTTTTTTGTCCTTGATGATGAAACCCGCCACCTGCGGTGGGTCTGACGCCAACCGCCACCTGTAACCACCACCTTTCGGGGCGGTGGTCCTTCATGCATTTTCCAGCATGCTCCTTTGATCACGACTTGCGTAATTTTTCAACTTTCACCAGCTTTTCTCAACCGCCTTAGCTCGTATTAATGTTTTATGTTCCCTGGAATAGTGTTTCTTCATTGTTTAATGGTAAAAGAGTTCTAATAGGAATTACCTTTGGGTGAATGTGAAATCTATAAATAGCCAGCTTGTTTTCAAGCAAATGGCCCCTCAACTTCTCATTTCCATTGTTTAAGTCTGTCAATTTCTTGTTTAGAAGCTCATTTTGTTTTCATGTTTGCATCCATGCTAGTTTTCCTTTCTTTGTTAGAAGCCATTCGATCTTCTTGCTTCAGTCTTGTTCATTGTTGTTCATAATTAGTTTAGAGTAGAGTAGTGTCATTTGTAGATTGAATCCATTAGAGTTGCAGGTTGTGTTCTTCACAGAAGGTAGATTCTAGAATCTCTCGGTACACTTGTGTTGTATTCCCAATAAATCCCGCTAGGAATTGCATATGCCAAGCTCTGTCACTTGCGCTGTCCCTCTCCTACTCACATTTTATTCGGTCTATATCCAAAGCTACCATTGTTCAAAATACCTTTTATGTTGATGCTAGCATATACACGCTCTTCTGGACTCACGTGAACATGAAGGAATGAGGAGATCATTATGAGGGGACAAAATCATACACTACTTGGATTCGCCACTATTCTACAAATTCCAGGTTTTATCTGTCAAAGTTCTAGTTAAAACATATCAAATAGAGTAGTGAAATATTTCATTTCAGTTAAGTTTCATTTTTGATATTGCCAGGGAAGCTGTGGGGATTGATAGTTTTTGAGAAACTATGATTCATTCCTCACTTCTGAGGTAGGATCGAGAATCTTTCAATTAAGTTAATCAGCTATCTAGTTATTTAGGATAAACTCACAACTGCACAGGCAAGTAGCTACACGGGCTACCTTGCTTGTTTTAATTTTGTTATTAGATTAGTTGTCATTTTTTGAATGTATTAGATTAGTTGTTCTTTCAATTCTATTCAAAATTCTATCAAAAATACAAAAATAGAGGAATATATATATATGTTATAAATATATCTTGCATAATTAGTTTATTTCATTTCGATTAGGCTTATATTGATCTTGTATGACAATCACGGGACCTAGGGAGCCCAGGGAATATGTTTTTGAGCCAATCATGCCTCAACCAAATATTGTTGCAGCAATAACTAACATAGACCAAAATCTCAGAATTCAGGTCTTCCGAACAACCATAGACCTACAAGAAATCAGCACACACGATTAAGAGGATTAAACATAGAAGATGACAAAGCACACATGTTCTGGTCAAATCAGCCAAATTATAGACTTTGCCTTGATAGATATCCATATGACTATAGAAGGACTGAAAGAGAGAAAACATTCGGTTGTGATCCATAGTCCCAGATATAGACACTAGCTATCCGTTATGTACTGTCATGTAACTTCTAGTTCTAAACTAGAAGGACACAGAAAGAGATTAGGTACATTGGTTCTAAACGTGAGGCCATCCATGGATACTCGAAATCGTTGACTCTTCCATGACCATAGGAGGTCCTGACAACAACCATGAACTTACGGTTGTGATCCACAGTCCCAACAATGATCCAAACAATCAATCCAACGTTGATGTTGGTTTGTGAACATTAGTGTTTAGGTCCTCTCCACTTCCACCAGACATTATCACACAACTATCATTATTAAACGTAGTAGCTAATCAAGCTAAAGATTTCTGGACTAGACCAGAGAATCGTCCATAAAACACCAAAAGATCCACTACACATTTAGCCATTCCATTTTCATGACCTTGTTGGAGATATATACGAAGCACCCACAAGTCATCTTCCACGTATTCCACAACCCATAGATCGGATCACGGTAGAGCTCGATATTGATTGGAGCCTTCGAGTAGCTATCCTCACCGAACGATCTATCACACTAGTTCAGGTTAGGAGGGCCTTCTTTGCCTTAGATTCACAGATCCCGCTATTGCGTGTTGAAGACATAAGATTACCTAACTAGCTTATCTTGCATCCCACGTGTGTATTCCATCCCCACCGGCTGTCTCGGCATGACCTCGGGAGGTCGGGTGCGAGGAAGAGTTACTTGTAGATTCTCATGCTCGCATGTCACTTTTCCATCATACAAAATTGGTGAACCCGACATGACATGAAACAACAAGTGTTTCATATTCTCTTCCTCTTATTTCTACTTGTTCTTCCATTAGTATACATCAGCCTTCACCAACAAAATTGGTGAACTTGACGTGAAACAAACAAATTTTCTTCTCTACCTCTTTAGCCTTCCACATCAGCTTCAACTCCAAACAAAATTGGTGAACTAGCGACATGAACAAACTAATTTCCTCCTCTTTTTTCTTTTTCATCCACCTTCACTCTTTCCCATTATTCTATGGGTATTCATATACCCCCCAAATATGTCGGGATACGATGCATATGGTAGACCTCTCCTAGGTCTTGAAGCATACTACGATCAACTAAATAGACAACCATCACCCTCGCTCTCAGCATGGGGTGACAACTATTCAACTAACCAATTTTCAACACAAACTCCACCTCAAAGGACTAGATATAGTTCTTCTTTCCAAATAGAGGAGTTGGATCAGCTCACTCAAATGCAACAACCAGAGCCTTCAAGCTCAAACAATATGATGCTCACTGGAGAATCTGGTTCATCTCCTCAGGTGTTGCTTAGACCACAAATTAGTAGACAGTCAGATCCATATCTATTTGTTAGATGACGAATACTTAGCACGTTATGCTAGGAGTGAACAACACTCTCAAAATATGTACCCATCTATAGGAGGTTTGCAAACACAACCCGAGGTCTCATTCCAAGAAAACACCCCCATCCCTCCACCTATAGGAAATGCCCTCGGTGAAACTTGGCAGGGCACCGATCAATTCATAGCTGGGTACCATATGCCTATACAACCTCAAGGTATACAACAAACACCACTAAGGAAAAATACCATGTCTTCACCAAACAGAGGTCATCTCAGCCTTAGTTGAGAAGGTTAGAGGGTTGGAACTTGCTCAAGCAAGTCAAAATTCATAGTTCATGCAGGCAGGAACTTCCAATCCTCCACATCATCCTAGCCAAGTAGACCTCCTCACAGGAATAGGCACGTTGGGCATGCCTCCTCAGTATTCACAACAAACACCAACTAGAACCACGTTTTCTAACGCCGCTCCAGTGGAAAATATGATACCTCCCGGTTTAGTACAAAACAATCCATTCTGAGCAATGCTCCTCCATACTTAAACATGTATTCCAAATCACCACAGGAGATATGTTCTCTTCTCCCAGCATGTTTGCTCAACCACAAGGATTCCCTTATGCCCTTGTAAATACATATGCTACGCCATATCAACAACCCATTCCACCTCCACCCCCTCAGTAAACACCATCAATGGTGAAACCTATGCGATAGGGACTTATTTAGAATATTTGAAAGAACCTTTGGACTTCACCATATGAAACGTCATGCTTCCAAGACCTCTCCCTGATCTACCCAAGTACAAAGGAGAGGGAGACCCGAATGCACATATTAAGGCCTATGCCACACCATTCGAGAACTACTCCTTGGGATGGAGTTGTTGCTAAAATATTCCCCAAAACTTTAGAGGGTATCACCCTCGATTGGTATTACAGAATACCTAAGCCTCAATACATTCATTTAAACAACTCATTTCAGAGTTCATCAAGGCATTCGACATGAACAAATTGTTGAGAACAGAATCAGGGAATTCTTGCATATTAAACAAGAACACAATGAATTTGTTGCTCATTTCATCCAAAGATGGCGTACAGTCCTCTATTCTTCAGCAAGCACTCCAAACATGGATCAGATGGAACTATGTGATTTATTCCTTCATTCTCTCAGTAGAGAGATAAAGGAAGAAGTCCAGAAGTTCCCACTAAGAACTTATGATGAAGTGCTCGAGAGCACTCTCTAAATAGATCAAGCTGCAATAGATAGTGGTCACAAGACATATGGAACAAATGGGAGGTTAATCATCCCCAACCAAAACACTATGACTTATCCTACTACCACAAACACCAATCAAGGACCTAAAATCCTTAACAAAAACCACGGTGAGTGACAATGAGATGGAGTGAGTGACCAAGCAAAAAAAGAAAATTGTAAATGTTCCACCACCAATTAACAATCAATGAAACAACAATTTTACCCCAACAATCAATGCGGTGGATTTTAATCATCCCCAATGACAACAACAACAACAACAATGACAGATCCAGACACAGGGTCCAAGTCAAAACTCAACTGGATATCAAAACCAAAACCAAAGACAACAAACACAAAACTTTAATCCTAATAGTCAACAACTTAATCAGAGTTTTGGACCACAACACGTGCCAAACCAACAACCTAGGAGTTATAATCCTAACTCGTATTGTGGTTTCCACAAAATTTGAGGCCATGACACTAGGACTTGCCACGATTACAATAAGTTCATGCAACGTTTTCCAGAAGAACAAAGACAACTCTTCATAGATATGTTCTTAACAGATTCTGTGACACCTATGCCAAATACTTTCACGGGGTAGTTTCCCCTCAAAATGCACCTCTTAAGATCTTGATGATCCACTTCCAAATCACAATAACAATAATAAATTAAATCCAAATGGGATGAACAAAGGTGTAATGACAGGAAATAATGATCATGAAGCCTCAACTTCACTAAATCCACTGTCGCACACCACATTAGGAAATCAGCCACGAACCAAGATAGTTGGTCTAGTGGAGTTAGATACTGAGCTACACGTAGAAGCCATAACAAGAACATGAGAATATTCTTCTCAACCAAATCCAATCTATCCACTAGAGCCAGATAACATTCAACAAACATTGGTAAAACCCATAGGTGCTTATGATTTAATTAATGACTTAACAAAGACCTTCTCTCACATCTCCTTTTTGGACTTGTTGAAAAAATCTCCTACCCATAGGGCTGCTCTTTTAGAAGCACTAGGTCTAGGTCATTTAATTAACATCACTCCACCTCCCAAACACAAGTAAACCATATAGACTTCGATATCCACCCTCCAGGGCAGCCAGATAGGGATACCGAGTTTATATTCGACATAAACAAAATGCCAACAGATGCTGAAATTACATGTAGAGGTGATCCGGCCTTGCATTTACAGGTGTGGGTTTACAATAATTATGTTAAACATGCAATGGTTGATGATGGGGCAGCAGTTAACATTGTCCCCTTCTCTTTCCTTCAAAAGCTAGGATATGGAGAAACAAACTGTTCCACAACAAGAAATACGCTAAGAGGTTATGATAGCCTTAAAGCTACTTCAATTGGGACTATAATACTACCAGTCACCTTAGGACCCAAGACAATCCTCACCGAGTTTTATATCATAGATCGGAAACCAACTATAATATGATCCTCGGTCGACCATGGATACATCACATGAAAGCAATCCCTTCTACGTTATTCTAGGAAATAAGATTCTTACACCTAGGAAAGATATTCATAGCAAAAGGTGACCCAAAACCATTCGACATACACCTAGCAGACCTGAAGAAAAGACCAGGCATTCACTCTGAGTTTGAACTCCCAACAAACCAACTTAACAAACCAATCGACTCAAAACCGGAAGAAAAATTAATACCTACAACAGAGCTAGAAATTACGAACCTAGTCAAGGGCATCCCAGCCCTCAAGATGAAGCTAACGTTGTAGAAACAGTGTCATTAGGAACTACTACAAAAATTGTCAAATTACTGGAACAAGATCTACCAATTTTCCTACCATTTGATTCCACAGGTATGGGATGTACCCTAGGAGTTGGTTCTCTTCCAGCAGAGGAACTTTGCATGGTAGAAGTAACCAAAACAGAAGAAAGAGACGTAAAGAATGTCCCAACATCCATCTTTCCTAGTAAATATTGGACTCTCCACTTTGATGGAGCTAGATGTCACTATGGAGCGCGGTGTGATCTTTACTTCTCCTGAGGGAAAGATCCTACCTTTTGCTTTTAAGTTGAACTTTGAATGTACAAACAATGGCGTTGAGTACAAAGCCCTCCTCCTTGGCCTCATCATAGCCAAAAGGATTGGTATTAATGACATCAGAGTGTTAGGAGACTCACAATTAGTTGCAAACCAAGTCTCTGAAGTATATGAGACTAGAGTTGAGCACTTACAACTCTATAAAACAACGGTATTAGATCTAAGCAAAGGATTCGACTTCATATCCATTGAGGCAATCCCACGAGAATAGAACCTTCTCATAGATTCAATAGCAACCTCAGCTTCACGTTTTACCCCAAGTAATGAGTTGGAAGATACAAGTTTCAAGGTATCACTTCATACTGAACCATTGGTGAAGAAAATATCAACAAACCCTCTTCTAACACATACAACTGAGAATGAATCTCTATCTTACATCATGTTGATAATGATAAAGTCACTCTCGAATATCTAAATGCCTATGCAGAGCTACACCTTGCTCACCCTATAGTTGATCTTTCCCTAATACCACACTCCTCTTCCTACTTTGGAAATCCCACGGTAGAGTCTCCTCCATAGAAGGATCTCGATATCTACGAGATAGAAAATGGAGAAAGCTTGGAACTACCTCCAGCCCCACTTGAATTTGAAGAAGGTAACACTTCTTTGATAGAAGAAACCATTGACATAAACATTGGAACAGAGGAAGAACCAAGAATTTTGAAGTTGGGATCCTCACTAACTCCGGAAGAAATAGAAATACACACCCAAATCCTCAAAAACATCAAAAGGATTTTGCATTTAATTATAAAGAAATGATAGGTATCGCACCACAAGTTGTGGTACATAATCTTGTCACTAAACCAGATGCGAAGCCAATTAAACAGAAGTCAAGACCAATGAAGCCAAAAGTGGCTCTCATGGTAAAAGAGGAAGTAGTGAAACTTCTCCAGGTAGGATTCATCAAGCCCATTGACTATTCACAATGGGTGTCTAATATCGTTCCCATCCTCAAAAAGAATGGGAAGATACGCATTTGTATAGACTTTTGGGATATTAACAAAGCTTGTCCCAAGGATGATTTCCCATTACCATCCATTGACGTTATCATTGATGCAATAACTGGATTTGAACTATTGTCCCTCATGGATGGGTTCTCAGGGTACAATCAGATTAAAATATCTAACAAGATCAAGCCAAAACCACATTTATAACTCCCTGGGGAACTTATTGTTATGTTGTCATGCCATTTGGTCTTAAGAACACCGGCGCTACGTATCAGCGAGCAATGACTTATATATTCCATGATCTTATCCATAAAATTGTGGAATCATATGTGGATGACTTGTTAGCCAAGGCCAAGAAATGTTGTGATCATCCGGAGGTGCTCCGTATCATCCTCTCATGACTAATTGAGTATGGTGTCACATTAAACCCAGAGAAG
Source organism: Taxus wallichiana var. yunnanensis (assembly GCA_018340775.1). Taxonomy (NCBI): domain Eukaryota; kingdom Viridiplantae; phylum Streptophyta; class Pinopsida; order Cupressales; family Taxaceae; genus Taxus; species Taxus wallichiana. Next base: position 62,302,921 of record CM031241.1, read on the forward strand.
TGCGTTTTCGGTGTAACAGGAGGCAAAATTCTAGGATACATTATATCTTCACGAGGGATTGATGTTGATCCGGCCAAAATACGGGTTGTTCTCAAAATGATCCCACCTTGGATGAGTCTAGAATCAAGTCATTTCTTGGGAAACTCGGTGCAATCCAAAGGTTCATCCCAGATTTAAGCTTTTCCATTCATCCAATCAACAATCTACTCAAGAAAGATTATAGTATCGATTGGACTGAAGATTGCAATGAGGCTTTGAAGTAGTTAAGCATTTCTTGTTGTCACCACCCACGCTAATGCCTCCCAAGCCAGACCACCCTTTGATTCTATACTCTCGAGCCACTCATGTCTCGCTGGCTTGCATGTTGGCTCAAGAAGATGATGATAAATGAGAATGCGTGTGATCTATTTCATTAGCCAAATGTTGCTTGATTATGAAACACGTTACACACAGGCAGAGAGAGAATGCCTTGCCATAATTTTTGCAACAAAACATTTGAGACATTACATGTTAAACCAGGAAACAAGGGTCATTGTAAAGACAGACCATTTACGAACATTTCTCACACAAGGATCTTTATCTAAAAAAGTTGGCCATTTCATAACCCTAATGGGAGAATTTGAGTTAACATTCGTAAACCAAAAATCCGTTAAAGGACAAATCATTGCAGACTAGTTAGCTGACAATCCACTAGATGGGGGTGAGCTGGTAGATCTAGACTTTCCCAATGAGTGTATATACTTTGTCAAAACGACCCCCATTTCTACATGTCCCTGGTATACTAGATATCATCAATTTTATCATGGACCATACATACCCAGAAAAAGTGCCATCATCAACAAAAAGAAGGTGGTTACGCATTATTACCACTAAATATGTTGTTTTAGACCAAGTGCTCTATCGTAGAGCTTTCGATGACATGCTTCTAAGATGCGTCGACATAGAAGAATCCAAGAGGATTCTTCATGAATCCCATAGTGGGATATGTGGGGGCCACTTCGGTGGTCATGCCACCACTCACAAAATACATCGGATGGGCTATTTTTGGCCCACTCTCAAACATGATGCAGTGGAATTTGTACGTAAATGCCACAAATGTCAAGAATTCTCTCACGAGATTCACATGCCAGCACAATCCCTACAACCAATAGCGACTTCATGGCCCTTCTCCACTTGGGGTCTAGACTTAATAGGGAAATTCTCTCCCTCATCAACCGATGGCCATAATTTTATAATCACAGCCATGGAATATTTTACCAAATGGGTGGAGGCCATGCCTCTCACCACCATACCAGGTTCGGTGATTGCCAAATTCATTTTGAACCAAATTATCTATAGGTATGGTGTCCCACAAGTCATTATCTCAGATAATGGCACGTCCTTTAAGAATGATGAGGTTCATGAGTTATGTAGAAAGTTCAAGATAAACCATCACACGGCCTCTCTTTACTACCCTCAAGCCAATGGGCAGGATGAAGTGAAAAACAAAATGTTGAAAGCTATTCTCCTCAAAATGGTAAAAGAAAACAAATGAGATTGGCATTTAAAATTATATCCAGCCTTGTGGGCCCACCAAACCTCAATAAGAACACCAACAGGAGCAACTCCTTTCTCACTAGTATTCGGAGTAGAAGCAGTTCTCCCACTTGAGGTTGAAATACCCAGTCTCCGCATCTCATTACAAGGGATTATGGATGAAGAAGCTTATAGGGAGGCACGCCTCTCCCAACTAGAAAGCCTAGATGAGGCCAGGTTAAATGCCGAACAATGACATAGAGCCTATGCTGACCGGATGTGCTGGTAGTATAACAAAAATTCTATGAGTGAGAAATATATGAAGGAGATCTAGTTCTAAGACTAGACAAGCCGGATCGATAAGAAAACCGGTGAAGGAAGAAAGTTCCGGCCCAAATGGTTGGGCCCATATCGAGTCATGAAGGACTACGAAAATGGTGCGTATCTCTTGTGCACACTAGAAGGTGAGGAATTTGGTGAAACTGTCAATTCCTTGCACCTTAAGCGGTTTTACGCATAAAACATCAAAGTCATTGCTAGTACATTATAGCTACCTACATTGCATTAGTCTTTTAGCTGCTTCATTCTGTCCATCTCGTAAAAATGATAGTTCAGGAGCTTACTCTTAAAAAAATTGTTACAAATTTATGAAGATATTGGCAAAAATATTCATATCACATCTCTTCAAACATCATCAAATATTTTCAAATCTTCTCATCAATTTCGATAGACAAACATTGATGGAAACCATACCAAGACCTGCATACTTGGCTTTGCTCTTTCTTTCTACTAGGTAAAGTTGTCCTTGCCTACGGTCATTCTTGGAAGCTTCTTGGTGTCACATCTATCCCTCTTAAAATCTCTTGGAACAAAAGGATATCCCAAAGTCATGGATCAAAAATGTCAAAATCAAATGAAATCAAAAGCACCAAGCAAACAAAATATTTTATTTTACACACTTCTTTGCCCCATCAACCTTCGGTGATAAGCCCACATCTCTTACTGGTGATGTGAGGTTGGGAAAGGAAAGAAGTGCCCTTACTCACCTATATCTTGCCTTTGGTGACAAACCCATGCTTCTTACTAGTAGCGTGAGGCAGGGTGTGGGGGGTCCAGTCACACAAACTAACAAATCTTGGTATGCTAAGAAACACAAGTCAAATTTTGTTAAGAAAAAGCAAATATCCAAATTCCAAGGAGATCAAATCCTCAAAACCAGATTTTGTCAACCAGGTTGCCATTTATGAATCTAAGTCTAGATAAACTTGAAAAGTAAGTGGCCTTCTAAGCTTGGTAGTAGTTCTGAGTAGGGTAGGTGTGTAGGTCCAAATTTGGTTCTTGTTCTTGGTTTGTCTGTCTCTCATCATTCCATTCAATCAAACTCATACAACTTGTGCCCTTCCTAATTCTTGGTGTTGAGCCCTCGCGTCTTACTAGTTGCGTGGATTTGGGATTGGGGCAAGTTCATCTCTTTATCACTATGCATTCATCACGTTCTACCAATATAAGAAGGAATCACAAACATTTCCTAAAGAGTTCAAAAGTTCAGTACTACCATATGTTAGTATCATCTCATATCAACACTGCCAAAAACATATAAAGTAAAACATTCTATTTACTATCATTTGTTGTCCATTGCATACATTCTAAACATGAAAAGCAAATATTCTAAAAAATCTAAAACACATTTAGAAAATGAGTCACAAAATTCAAGATACCAAGAGTTTAGATCCAAAGATATATATATATATATATATATATATATATATATATTATATATATATATATATAATCGGTTTCATGTACAATGCCATCATGCACTAGGCATGGTCAAAATGCTCAATGAGCCCAGAAAGTACAAAAATACTCATATAAACAACCTAACAAAGGTCACTACAAAAAGAGCCAAGTGGCCTCTCAATCCCTATGGGATCCCTCAGAAGGCACACGATCACGTCTAGGACTCCGGCTACGCCGGCGCTCTGAGTGCACTGAGGGCTCGCGGTCCCGAATAGTAGTTGTAGCCTCGCTATGAGAGCGGCTCCTCCTCATCAGGCACTCTGCAGTCCTATACCCAGCTAACTCGGTATGGAGGGAGGTCACCATCTTGGCCACATGCCAGATAGGGGAAAAAACATCGGTATGCCTACCGGCTGCTGAAGGCTCCCCTGCATCCACGGATAGCTCAACACGAGTCTTCTCCATGGGGAGCATCAGGGTATCAGTACATACCCGGTGAATCAAGTCTCACCACTCATCAGCAGTCTCTGCAAGAAAAGGAGAAAACAAATTAGAAAATGATCAAAAGGTGAAACCAAGGATGAACAAAAGAGAGATAGCAACTAAGGCAATCCTAGCTAAAAAAAATATCAAAAGAAGAGTGATAACTCACTCGGATCTCCGGGCCTCCAAGAAGGATCTCTAGGATCCGCCTACCACGGATGCCACCGGATGATGTCCTCCTCCTACATCTGGGACAACATGGCATCCTACCATGGACTCATCCTCTCCACCTAGGTCTGAGAAAAATAACTCCTCTGAGACTAGAGTCACCCTCTCCACGCTCTGCTCCACCTCTCGGCTGTAAGATCTCCTGAGTGTCATGCCACTCGGGATCGCTATCCTCTTCCCCACCCGACTCACTATCTCCATGTCCTCGGTCTCCTCCTCCATCTCTCCCCCTGTGAACTCCTCAGACTCGAGTCTATATCAATGGGGTCATCACTGCTATGGGCAGGACCGGCGGCAATCCGAAGTAAAGGTGCCTGAGGAGCACCGGCTCTCTCTCGAGTGCGTACCACCCTCCTGGCTGCAATAGGGATGCCAGGAGTAACAACGGTCCAACCCCGGCCTCTAGGACCTCCCTAGCCTCCCGAACTGATCTGAACACTGGCACCACTGGGGGAAGCATGTCAATGTAAGCAAGGCCAAACTGCTGAGGCACTCGATCAAAGGGGTGTGTCTCTACCTTCCCCATCCTATCCACAAGCTGCCCTGTAGTAGAGCGGAAATCAAAGTAAGGTCTCCTCCTCACCCCACAACCCTGCCATGGCCTGATAAGGTGTGGCCTCCATATCCTCAGTAGTCAGGGAAGCAACTGGCTGGTGGGGTGCTCTAAGCACCATCATCTCTATCCATCTAGCTTCCCTCACGGCCCCGGGATCCTCCACCTCTATGCCTCTCCCATAAGGGATGATGCGCTCATAGACCCAACTCATAACTAAGGTCGGATGGCTCAGTGACTGTCCCTGTAATCGAACCACCCTGTATAAGTCGTGATAGGTGGTCCCAAGTATATCGGCTCCCAGGCATAAATCTGACCATGTGCCTCAATCTGTGCGATGATGGGGGCCCAACAGTAGAGTAAAGTATCCCCTCCTTTGTCTCTGATCAATCTCAAAGCAAGGATGCCCATAATGGCTTAATGGATCAGAGGGATGGGCAAGCCAGGAATAGAATGGACCTTCACCCCCTTCTTTGAACCAGTGGAGACAACTACGTCTCTCCCATATAGGTGGCCCACTGAGTCACTGAGAGCTCTGAGATCTTTGTTGTATCAAATGAAAGTCTCCTCCCAATAATCGGGACTCCCAAAATGTGGTAGACATCCTCTAGGGTGATAGTCCACTCACCCCTAACACTGGAAATCGGAAGGTGTTCTGATCTACATCCCAGTAAGAAAATAAGTCACATAGTATGTGACTGGCAGGTGCAACGTGGGGGACCCGTGCGATCCTCAATATACCTGCCCTCTGAAGAGTATCCTGCTCAGCCTGAGAGAGCATCTAACACTGCTGGAAGCCAATCACTCTCCCTCTCTCGGCTCCATCTAATGTACTCTTCCTTCTTCTACAAAACACCCAAAAACACACAAAAAGAAGCAAGTTAGCATCAAGATTACATTGGAAAAATCATTAAAGCAAGTAAGAATACTAGAAATGCAAAAATAAACTTAAACTAGTGTTGTTTTGACACTCTTGTAGAGAACCGCCACCCTGAGCAGGGTGGCGGTTCCATGTACCACCACCACTTAAAGGTGGCGGTCCTGTAACCACCCTTTCTCGGGTGGCGGTCCTGTCCCGTCCATGACTACAAATGGGTCGCATGCCCTAAAAATGCTTAAAAATACAAAAATTTGACCATTTTAGCTAAAACAAAAGCCTACCCATTAGGTGCCCCCTAAGAGACACATTTAAAACTGACATTTCTAAAAATAACCCCCATGACAACAAAGTTTTCATCATTTTTATATTTTGGGTGCAAAAACGTTAAATCAAGAAGAACTAACTTGAGATCTCATGGGTCGAGGTTCTTCATGGAGGCATGATCACTATCTCGATACGAACATTTTCGACTATACTCTCATTGAAAACCATCACCATGGGTCCCAGAGCTCAAAAACTATCAAATCAACACATGCAAATGAATAGGAAAATGGTCCCATTATATATATATATATGTTTTGACTCATTTTGAATGCCCCTTTTGCACGAGTTTTAGAGTCTGCACCAATGGAGGTAAGTTCTCATCCCCACAAATGGTAAGTCCTCATTTCATACTAATTTAGTATTTATTTTTTGATTTATTTTATCTATCTACACTTGAGTCCTCTTTCCATTTTGCAGGTAGCGGGAACTCGGATGGTGAAATTTCGACACACGGGCGTGTCAGGTATAATTTCTAACTTCCCATTTTGGGACCACCATACTCGGACCCACCATTTTACGCCTCTTCATGGTTAAAACACTTCTCTGAGGGGGCAATATGTATGTACCCAAAATTGTAGGGTATTGTACCACTGAAATGATGTCACACATGCCCCAATGATGATATAGGTCACCTCACAAGGTGTTCGGGATCCAGAGAAGCTCACAAAGTATATGTTAGCATCCCAAATGCTTTATCCATGTTCCTTGTGCTTTGTTTTATTCCTCTACCTTTCTTTTCTTAGCTTTTTGTCCTTTAGTGATGAAACCACCACCCACCCTGGCAGGCGGCGGTCTCGTGGTCCGCCTGTTAGGTATGGTCCTGTAACCACCAACTCGGGGCGGTCCTTCACGCATTTTCCAGCATGCTCCTTTGATCATGACTTGCATAATTTTTCAACTTTCACCAGCTTTTCTCAACCGCCTTAGCTCGTATTAATGTTTTATGTTCCTGGAATAGTGTTTCTTCATTGTTTAATGGTAAAAGAGTTCTAATAGGAATTACCTTTGGGTGAATGTGAAATCTATAAATATCAACTTGTTTTCAAGCAAATGGCCCCTCAACTTCTCATTTCCATTGTTTAGTCTTTCAATTTCTTGTTTAGAGCTCATTTTGTTTTCATGTTTGCATCCATGCTAGTTTTCCTTTACTGTTGGAAGCCATTCGATCTTCTTGCTTCAGATCTTGTTCATTGTTGTTCATACAAATTAGTTTAGAGTAGAGTAGTGTCATTTGTAGATTGAATCCATTAGAGTTGCAGGTTGTGTTCTTCACAAAAGGTAGATTCTAGAATCTCTCGGTACACTTGTGTTGTATTCCCACAATAAATCCCGCTAGGAATTGCATATGCCAAGCTCTGTCACTTGCGTTGTCCCTCTCCTACTCACATTATATTCGGTCTATATCCAAAGCTGCCATTGTTCAAAATACCTTTTTTATTGATGCTAGCATATACATACTCTTATGGACTCACGTGAACATGAAGGAATGAGGAGATCATTATGAGGGGACAAAATCATACACTACTGGATTCGCCACTATTATACAAATTCCAGGTTTTATCTGTCAAAGTTCTAGTTAAAACATATCAAATAGAGTAGTGAAATATTTCATTTCAGTTAAGTTTCATTTTTGATATTGCCAGGGAAGTTGTGGGGATTGATAGTTTAGAAACTATGATTCATTCCTCACTTCTGAGGTAGGATCGAGAATCTTTCAATTAAGTTAATCAGCTATCTAGTTATTTAGGATAAACTCACAACTACATAGGCAAGTAGCTACACTGGGCTACCTTGCTTGTTTTAATTTTGTTATTAGATTAGTTGTCATTTTCTGAATATATTAGATTAGTTTCTCTTTCAATTCTATTCAAAATTCTATCAAAAATACAAAAATAGAGGAATATATATATATATATATATATATATATTATATATATATATTGTAGATATATATTCTTGCATAATTAGTTTATTTCATTTCAGTTAGGCTTATATTGATCTTGTATGACAATCACGGGACCTAGGGAGCCCAGGGAATACGTTTTTGAGCCAATCGTGCCTCAACCAAATATTGTTGCAGCAATAACTGACATAGACCAAAATCTCAGAATTCAGGTCTTCCGAACAACCATAGACCTACAAGAAATCAGCACACAGTTAAGAGGATTAAACATAGAAGATGACAAAGCACACACATTCTGGTCAAATCAGCCAAATTATAGACTACCTTGATAGATATCCATATGACTATAGAAGGACTTGAAAGAGAGAAACATTCGGTTGTGATCCACTAGTCCCACAACCAGATGCAGGAGACCTCCTCGTTGATATAGACACTAGCTTACATGTATCCAAGTTGCGAACACCTGTTTAGGTACTTCGAGAAAATCATGCAACTTCTAGTTCTAAACGTAGAGGCCGAAAAGGCATACGACTACTGGATACTCGGAATCGGGGTTGACTCTTCATATGACCATAGGAGGTCCACAACAACCATGAACTTACGGTTGTGATCCACAGGTCCCACAACCCAATGGGCCTACAAATCAATCCAACGTTGATGTTGGTTTGTGAACATTAGTGTTTAGGTCCTCTCCACTTCCACCAGACATTATCACACAACTATCATTATTAAACATAGTAGCTAATCAAGCTAAAGATTTCTGGACTAGACTAGAGAATCATCCATAAAACACCAAAAGATCCACTACACATTTAGCCATTCCATTTTCATGACCTTGTCGGGAGATATATACGAAGCACCCACAGGTCATCTTCCACGTATTCCACAACCCATAGATCGGATCACGATAGAGCTCGATATTGATTGGAGCCTTCGAGCTTAAGAGAATCCTCACTCGCGAATGATCTATCACACGGTGAGTTAGGAGGGCCTTCTTTGCCTTAGATTCATGCAGATCCCATTATTGCGTGTTGAAGACATAAGATTACCTAACTAGCTTTATCAACTGGAGGGGTTTGGAATACATGTGCATATAAGGAGGAACCACACTAGGGTATGAACTTGTAGGCACAAAACTAGGGAACACTGCATTTCTTGAAGGAGAAGAATTTGAGAACGTACTTCTAGCCGACCCTTGTGTCAGATACATGTATGAAGAATGAGGGCCCATACATAGTGTGCCCGAACTCCGTAAGAAGGTCTCCTGGGTTATAAGCACCCATGTAAGTCTGAGAAGGTGGTTGTTGGTAAGTAATTGTAGAAGATATGTAACCTTTCTTTTTGTATGTAATGGCAAGTATTGTTTGGGCCTAAAAATTATGTAGGATACGGGGCTTGAAAAATTTATAGCTCCTTGATCATACCCACTAATGATGAGATCACATCGCCAGGTGAGGGTGTTGGCTTTGTTTGGGTGTGTCGTGGGCCTTGTTGGGGTGCGGGGCAAGTGATATCTCACTATGAATTAATCCTCTGTAGACCACACCTCTTTAGATGTGTTTTCCTTTTAGGAGGAGGGGTAGTAAAGCGATTCTAAAGAAGAATATTAGTATATCCTTGCATCCCATCTAAGGATTGGTACATAGAGTTAATTCGCTCACTACTTTAGGTGAACCATGCTAGGAAATCATCATCTTGTGGTAGGTAAGAAGAGAAGGAATCAAATTGCATGCTAATCTTGGAGTGGGATAGGATCCGTGGATAAACCATTATTCTCATGTGAATTTCATGTTATTAGAGTTGGAGAACTCCGATTGTGAACTATGGTTGGGTTGGTCTATCTCCTCAATCCTAACCGATGAACCAATATTAAACCCTTGAGGAGGGGGCATGTGAGGAGATGAAAGATTATGTGAGTAATTATCAACCCAACTTGACAAAGAGGGTGACTGTTGCATACCCATTTGATGGTAATAGGCTTCAAGATCTAAATGAGCCTATCTTATTCCCGACCCAACATATTTGGGGTGCATAAACACTTACGGAATAATGGGAGAGGAGAAGGATAGATGAAAAAAAGGAAAGAAAGTGGATATGAAAAGGAACTTTTCCTTCACACCAGGTTCACCAATTTTGTACACCTGAGAATCAACACGTGACTCCTAGACGCATGCAACCTCTTGAGGTCATATCGGGACAACCAAGATGGAATGTATAGATGCCTATGGAATGGATAAATAGGAATAAGTAGTATAGATAGGAAATGTGTATAGGAAAAATCATATCAAACAAATATCCTCAACTGACAATATTGGTATTTTCTCGTTAAGGCCAATAAATGTCTGTCTAACCTACTAAGGTGAAATGGAACAATTGAGAATAGTGGCATGAAGATATTATGATCAATATCTATAGGGACGAATAAACCTCGAATCTGGTTATGGAATGTGAGGGAATTGTCCTTCACATCTCATGAACTTGCTCTCTGTGAGAGGGTCATGAATATAGGATGAGAGATAAGGAAGGACAAGTCTAGTCTCTACCAGATTGGTTTTCCCATAACTTGTTGGCAATATCTGCCTCATCGTTTAAATCAATCAGCTATTAGATGATGCTAGGTGGGATGAGAGTGGTTTGGAAAATGAGTTTTCTAAGGCCCTGGTCAATATCGGTCAATTGTGTAATGGTGTTTGGTTGCAGGTATTGTTGGATCACACACTCTTTGTCTTGGTTGTCTTGGGCCTTAGATGGTCATGTGGACATGGAACAAGTAATCTACGAAAATAAACAAATCACACAAAGAAACCGAAAAGGGGCTAAGGCTAAGTTCGGGTAACCTAATCCACTAAGGAAACGTAGGATCTTGTGTTAATTCTAGTATAATTAAATCTATGTTCCTACTTTAAACAAATAATGCAAATAGATTCAAATTAAACAAAGTTAATTACTCTCCTTTAATTTAATTAAATATACGTGCAACTAATTAATTAAGGAAAATAAACTAGTTAATTGAAAATGCAATTAATCTAATCTACTTATTTTTGTATTTTCCGAGAGACTTTTAAATGAAAGGGAATAAAACAAAAAATAAATCTAACTATTTTAATATATGTTTTCGAGGATTTTCTGGTTTTCTAGAGGTAAATAAATAAAAGCTACAAAAACAATGAAATTAGTTCTAATTAAATTAAAATTACCTCTATGCTAAAACAAAGCAAACACAAACAATGAAATAGCCGGATGTGGCTATTTCACCATTGTAGATTGATTAACTATAATGGATAAGTGCACCAACTGATACGGGGGCAAAAATCAAACAAGAAATAAAAAATGAGCAAAACGCGATCGCATTTTACAATAATGAGTACACGTTATGTTTTCTTAGGCTTGGTAATTAATGAACCTAAAACAAGTGCGCGTTACATAAAGACGTATGCATTTCTAATTTTCTAAAACACGTACGTGTTTTGAGTTATATGAAGTTTATAAGGGCCTGAAGGAGCCATATTTACTAAAATAAATGTTAAGTATAAGATTTCTTTTATTATTTCTTTATAAATGTTAAGTATAAAAATAAACAAAGTATAAAGAAATAATAAAAGAAATATCATACTTTAAATTTAATTAGTAAATAAAAGAAGTTAGGGTCACTCTATACCTGATGGAAGTGGTCCCATAGCTCTGACAGTTATAATCTAGAAGATAGTTTTTCAAAATCTAATCTGGTCAGTACTTACTCATTTTCAGAATTTCAGCAATGACCTAAAACTTTCAGGCCATATATATTGTAGTCGGTCTTTGTTTTGGGAAAACATATAGTCATTTTGTAGGTGTTTTTACCTTTTAGGATTGGAGTTTTCCCAACAACTACTTGAATTGGTACCAATTTTTTAATTTGGTCCATAATTCACTTTAGTGACTACGAATCAACTCTGTGATGCTTGTCTATTTCTTACTAAAATGAGACACTCACTTTGTAGTAAAGGATTGCTCCCGAATGGGATTCCTTTCCTATGGCAAAAATGAGGTTATTATAATGTACCTCCTCCTTAAGGTTTGATCACACTAATAGGTGTTGAATTAGTTTTTATGAATAATACCAAGTGAATTACATCAAGTGAACTCAAATGATTGCTCACTTAGAAACATGGTGCTCCATATAAAGATCATCCATTCACCTTTCCTGGCTCTAAAATCATCCTTTCATGGAATCAAATTCAAGATTATCATATGTGTCTTTTCTCATATGTATCTCATGGAGATAGAAGATGCCTTAATACTTCACACATGATGGCCCTGAATACCTTGGTGGTATGACTAGCTCATTTTAGGGCTTAGGGCTCGGTGTTTAAGGTTTAGGGTTTAACATTTATGGTTTAGGGTTTATGGATTAGGGATTAAGGTTTAAGGGTTAGGGTTCAGGGTTAAGGCACAAGGTTTAGGTTTTAAGGTTTAATTTTTAGGGTTTAGGGGTTAGAGGTTGGGCCTAGGGTTTAAGGCTCAAGGTTTGGGATTACCCATTCACTCATTGTAATGTTTTGTGTCTTACCCATTATTATTAGTATT